>CM057003.1:76703409-77128409 GCA_029891345.1 Dryococelus australis | reverse complement strand
GCAGGAACATTACAGCATCTTGTTTGTTGCCCATCACTTATTTTGGCATATTGGTATTTTAAGCGACGAACAAAATAGTGTGGTCGTAAACAATCTGCAAACTAACAACAAAACGGTAACGCAGAAATTTGCTTACTTTTGCACAAACATATGTTCTATCCATTCGGTCTGGCGTGGTAGACCTAAATGTAAATCAAGTCTAAATGACGTTTTCCTACGCAAGGTTATCAGAAGTCCGACAAAAGATTTTTTTTTTACCAGATAAAACATTGCATTTGCCTACAGATTATTTTGATATTAATTGATACAGCTGTGTTTTCGACGTTCATTTCGTTAATTAAATAAAAATGCGGTACGTTCTTTGATAACCATACAAATGATGTGTACCAACTCTTTTTACACCACTCATTTAAATTGATTTTTCATGCTGCAGTGTGTTGTTCGAAACAACTGAAAGCGTACGAGTTAATTTTACTGATACTCAGCATTCATATATTTTGTTAGCAGATTATGAGAATATAATTTTAGTGTAGATATTAATTAAGCCTTTGAAAATGTTTCGCTTGAAAAACTAAATGACTCGATAAAAAATTTTTTTTTCCCCAACATCATTGAAATGAAACTATCTGAGAAAAAAAAATCAATCTACACTCCAGCGTAACATTTTTGCGGCGGCAATGAAACTACATTGTGCTCCTTTCTAATAAAATGTCCTATTTTTCATAGAAGCTCGTATGACAAGACGGGAAGCCATGGAACTACATTTCGCTATGCGCTGCCAACATAACTGTAAAAAACAGATGTTTTAAAGACTTAAAATTTCACTTTTTACGAAGGCAACTTTTTTAATATGACGCTACGCAGCGAGTTCTGTGCGTTGTAGGTCGCTGAGATCGGCGTCAAGATCCATGCGCTTTCATTTGCTTGTACACCTTGGAGTTACTGAGACGATTAGAATGATTACGAGGTCTTCTAGGAACCATCAAATTAAACCTGTTGGCTTTGTGCTCCGCTGACGAAACGTTCCAAGAAAGCATCTATCATTTCGCTCAGCTAACCTTTACCATGTAATGAGGTAATTTCAGCATCGGCTCATATTATGTATGCCACTAAAAATTATCGCTCAAAAGTTTTCACTTGTTTTATTTAGATAGTTAAAAACACCATGAAATTTTTAGTATGTCAGAGACAAAAATGAACGTTGTTATAAGTTATAACAACGTTTACCTGTACATTTGACGTTGAGCATGCTGCAAGGGATCTATCCTTGTAATTAAACATCTGTTTATATGTTAATTTAGCTTGAATACTGTTCGTAAGTATAAAACCATGCACTTTATGTGTAAATGAATTACAAATTTAAACGTCTATGTAATTTTCATTATTAGGCCAACTTGGTTACTACGCAGGTATATTTAGACATTAAAAGTCGAACTGAATAACGAAACGATGACGACAGCTATCAAATATTGTGATAGCTTACCTTATAAATAAATATTCAATGGAGGGAAAATCCTGGACGGTGTGACATTTTTTGCTGAGTACAGCCAGCCATGGGGAAATGAAGCAATGGAGTAGTTTTTGCGATGAATTAGCAAAAAATGGAACGCTGTTCACAGCAGTGAGGAATTCGGTGCATCTACAGAGATAATGATGTATGGATCGCGAAGTTAAAAAAATTGATTTATGAACGTCCAGTTTTCTATTTGATAAGTATTTCGCCGCGTAAATTATAAGAAAGAGCCGGATTACACTACTAATTTGTATATCGTGTCAAGAAAAAAGAACAAAACAAATTCAGCTTACCACTTTATCATCATCAAAATTCTTGTAAAACCCAAAAACGAAGCGTTTTTTTTTTTTTCCTCGCCGTGAAATCCTATTATCTACATTGAAATTTTTTTTCTTTAAAGTGCTTCGTATTTGGGGATTTACTCCCACCGTGTTCTCTGTATGGAACAAGTAACGGCGATTGCTTCGGTTCTGTAAACAACTCTCCGACACCTCTAACTAGCTTCCCCCAACTTCCCTTCTCGTTTGAAACACTCTGGACGTGCCAAGCCACGGCCAATCGTGAATTATGTCCCCCTCATTTTTTCACCTTGGGTTTCCTTCTCCTCTAACTGCTCTTCAGTTCCTTTACTCATCACTCTGTGTGTTTCTTCGTCCGTACACAACAGTTTGTTAGCTCTCTCTCACTCGTCTTGTTCCACCCTCTCTCCACGACGACACCCCTCTTCATTTTCGGCTTCTTTTGTCCACCGAGTTCTCTTTTCCACGGCGTGGCATGGAACCCCTCGCAGTGCCCCCAGGCGGGGTGTAAAACCATCTCTACCTCCTCTTCCTCTTCGACTCTTCCCTCTTTCTACTCTCTAGGAACCAGTGTTGCCAAATCAATGGATTCACCACCAGATTTGGTGGTTTTTGATTCTCACCTAATGGCCACAATCGTTAGTTACTGGTCAGTGGAGGTGGAGAAATTTGGTCGGCTCATAATAGCGAGGTCTTGAGAGCCGATGAGGGTGAAACGATGTGAGTATGGAGCAGTGCCAGAATGTAAGGGCGGTGGAAACGGGAGATCCCTGAGAAAACCTGCCGACTAGCGGTATCGTCCGGCACGATGGTGGGAGGATTAATCTTACCACTACACCACCATGCCCCCCCCCCTCAATTAATTTATTTTTCTCTCCAATTGTCAGTGTTAAGATTTGTGGTCTACAATTTTCTTCAAGGAAAAAATTCTATTTCAAGTGCTCAAAGTTGGAAATATTTGTAACATATTTTTTGAAACTGCTGATAATGAATTGGTGGCATTGCGTCATTATGATTATATTTATACTCTCGGCGCTCTTTCTTCTTAGCTTTGCCATGGCTATTAACTACGTAACACGCACATTTACGTAAATATGACTATGACAAAAGATGAGTGTAAATATTTTAAACGGCTCTTAGCATCGAGGTCTTGAGAGCCGATGAGGGTAGAGCTACGTGAGGTTGAAGCAGGACCCTAACAAGGAGGCGGAGGATACGGGATATACCCGAGAAAACCCTTGGCACGATTCCCACATACGAAAATCAGGGAGCGACCCCGACGGGAATCGAGCCCGGATCGTCAAGTGGTAGGCGAGTAGTTTAACCACTACACCATTGTGGCCTCTTCTTAAGTTGAATTGAAAGTACTCTTACCGTTTGAAAGATAATCTTGAAGGTTTTCACAACTTTAGTGAATTCTGGTGGATTTTCACTTGTAGCTGGGGGAATTCTGTGTGTTGGCTGCAGTGTTAGCAACTAGACCATTCCTCCCGCAGGCACGCACAGACGCACACACCTTGCCCATCTTCTACCCCTCGCTGGTTGGCTTCTTCCTCTCCCTTACCTATCCTTCCTATTCTGTTTTGGCATGGTAAACTGGGAGAGCGGCTGCCATGTTTGAGATTTTATTTACGAGCCGAACCTCCCGCGCGGCGTTGCCAAATCTTCTCTTCCCCGTGTCGCTACGGATGCTCGTCCCACTTCTTTCGGCCGTACCCAACCCCTAGACACTGGCTAGGAGTAAACAGAACGCTTAGTTTATTTCCGATTCGAGTTTGTCTAATTGTCCAGTCAAATATCGGCAATATAAAAACGGAAAATTACAATAATTATTTGATATAATGTAAATAAACTGCTTATCGCTTTACGAATATTTTTTTTCTCAACAGAATTGAAAATGAAAATATAGTTATATTGATTCATAAGTAGAGACTGAAGAACAATGATTTATATAAATCCACATTTCTTTTTACAATGTTGGTGTTTAACTTGAGCATTACTTTCTCGTACGGCCATGCATTGTCGTTAATGTGAGCTAAGGCGTAGTGTACCGACATTTGAGAGCTCGCAGTGGCCGTTTATTTTTGGATGTAATTGTACAATATTTTATATGTGAATATTGAACACATTTTTATTAAAATGGGTGGAATTAGACGATTTAAGTGTTATACAGAAAACTGCCCACGTGTAGTAGTGCCAACCCGTGAGCACAATTTTTTTTTTGTTTTGACATTGGCACTTTTTCACTGGGCAACAAAAATAAGCTTTCCGCTGCTTAGCCTTGAGTGACGTCTCTGGTAGTTGTATGCTCGTTGGCCGTACCGCTGGTCGAGAAGCGCATACCCGAGCCTATTAGCCCCATAGACTAAAGATGGGATAGACCGATCTCGCTGAACTGCTTTTCTGCCTACACGTCTAGCAAAAATGGCGTGGTTTGGATTTTAGGTTAGAAAACTGATTTGTAAACAAATGCTTTGAGATGAATGTACACTTCCTCTGACCAATTTGTAATGCAGTTTGATAATATTAAAACTGGTAAAAGTATTTTATTAATATAATAGTGCTTGTCATTTAAAAATTAAGATATAAACAAACACGTACATCACTGTTGACCATGTGACTTTGACAGTTGTGTAGGAGTTTTGTAGGATTAGGGTAGGTCAATGTTGGGTACATGTGCAGAAGACGAATAAGCGGTCTACCTCATATTTAATCTATTATTAGCCCAGTTCTACAATGTACGGATACGTAATAATACGGACTCGGAAACGCAAGCAGAACAAAGCCGAATACTCGGGATGAATATTAACCATTCTACAATACAAAGAAACGCACAGTCTTCTAACTTTCGAATTTAAAAACACTGAGCTGTTGCAGATTACTGATGCAGGTTTCATAACATACAGATCTCATTCTGTATATTTTTACAGTGTTTGAAAATGCGTAAATACTACTGCCGAACAACGTGGACTTATCTATTGAAAATAAAAATGATAACCGTCACGGCAAATCGAAGCACTTGTTGCCGTGTATACCACGACGGCCACCAAAACGAATATCGATAAACCAAATACTCGATTCGTATTGGCTACACGGATTCGCGGGCACGGAAGCGCTGGGAGATACCCAGCTTTCTGGCGTGTATCCGTACATCCGCGTGACGTGAATCAATTACGTGTCCGCTACCGTGATTCGTATCCGCGTGCGTGTCATTGTATCAAACCTCCGAGAAAACACCCAATGTATGACGTCGTTGGTTGTTTCCTAAATATATCATGTATCATAAGCGTTTTATACTTGTGAGGCCCGTCTACCAATCGCGTTGACGCTACAATAACGCGTGACAATAAGACATGAGTCCGTGAATCGTATACGCTCTGGCTACAACCGACGTTAAACGTTGCCGTGACGCTAAACGTTAAACGCAACGCGGTAGAAGTTGGCCAACTTTCAAGTCTTTGCGTTTTGCGCCAGCCAATCAGAATTCAAGACGTCACAAACAAGTGAAAACAAATGTTACAGACGATTGGCAACAGATAGCAACACTATCGCCGTACGTATTAAATGTATTAATGTTATACGAAATCAATATACATGTAACGCAAAATGTATTTAAAAATAATTGTGTGTGACTATTTAGTGTGCGGAATGTCTTTTTTTTTTTATACAGAAGGTTGTTTTTAAATTTCAAACACAAACAAAAATATTTGTATATGTACACCTACATTCTTTTTAATTTTTATTCCTGTTAACGTCGATTGTAGACATGCCAGTTTTCTTATGGCGACGTTTAGCGTTTAACGTTCTTGTGTAAACGCGATTGTAGACGGGCCTGTAGTTTTGGTTAAACTGTGCGTTTACTAATATTTCATCTATAAATTGTACTATTTAATTTATAATTAATATGAATAAAGACAAGGAGAACATGGGTGTGTTGGTAATGCCTAGTAAGAAATAGTTCTTATGCAAAAATACCATTACGCTGAGTGCGCATGAACGCGGTCTTTTGTCTTTTTTGGTGTAATTTTTAACACTCGGTTAAGCTTTGTTTGCATCAGTCAGAGGAATATCCTGGAAGTAGAACTTAGCAGGGTTTCGTAAAAGTTGGAATTAACAGTGAAATGGCTATACTAAACTTCCCAACGTACGGTGTTTTCCTTACCGCATGACGCGGTGAAAATGGCCACAGCTTGAAATTATGTTACATTCAAATGGCATTATCGCTAAAGTGTACAAATACCTCCCAGAGCTCGTGCAGTGTGTATGGAGGTCAGATTTTCAATTCCAGGTAATTTTATAAGACGAACATTAAGATGTTCACACACACACAGTCATAACATAACGTCCACTACACAGCGCGTGTTTTATGTCACACCGTAACAGTAATAAAACAGTGATGTAAGGAAAAAACATCACCTAATAAGTTTACGTATTGTTGTAAACCCCTTTACCTAACTGCAATTAAAGCCATAAGACAAAAATTAAGGCCAGTTTTTTTTTTTGGGCGAAAAGTACCCAGTTTATTTTGTAGTGAATCAATCAAATACGTTTCAAATTATGTTTATATATAATTGAAACCATTTCTAGCACATCAAATAACATAATTTATACGCATTTAAATCTGTAGTGGACAATTAATTGCACGTTCTCTGTGGCTTAACTCAAAATAGTTTTAAAATTTATAAAAGACATTATTAAACCTTTATTGCTAAATGTAATGCGTAATGTTTTATTAATTTTAAACATAGAAATGGAGAATTCGGCCGTAAAATTAGACAACACATTGGATACCAGGACGAAAACATTGATGTGATCTTTGTAAAGGCTGTTCACGACAGTGAGCACTTTAGAAATAAATCTTAGAGAAAAGTCATTGCCCCTGCATGCATATATTTTAATGGGCGCGCTTAGTGACGTGCGCCCAGTAAGGTTGGTAACGATGGATGGAAAGTAGTTCCGTATCTTAACGTCGAATAAAAAGTGTTAGGTAACCATTTATGATAACTGAAAATTATTTATTTCGCTTTCTGTTTTTTTTTTTTTTTTTTTTTAATACAACGAAGTGTAAAAATGAGCAGATATGTAAAGTATTTACCTTCTTAATAATTTCACAGTTTCATCTGACCGACGCATGAATAAAGTGATGAGGCCCACAGCAATGTCACTTTTACACAAGGCGGAATAATACACAACGTGCATACAAGTAGATATTATACAGGGCTTCCAAAAGTGCTTATTTTACCGCGAACAGCCCATAAGGTGATCCATTGCAACACTTAGTCTTCGTGGATGATATCACGATTGAAATAAATGCGATCTCGTTCGATTGCGATGGCAACTACGATGCGAGGATGACCTTGACTTGCCACCGCGCATGCGCGGGGCTCGGGTGGGACTCGTGGCGTCTGGCGTAAATTTATGGCGTGGGAGAACATTTCCGGATCATATATCTTGCGACTACGATGTGCCAGTGCGCTGATCTTGATGCCAAACAAAAGGCCTCGTGTATAGGCCATGCACGGTAAAGTGAGCACTTTCGAAAGCCCTCTCATTTGGAATAATAGTAAATAAATACGTTTTATTTTAGCCTTAGATGTTAATTTCCGAGTGTTGTAGAATATACACACTGTGTTTATTGCTTACATGCCAATATCTATTTTAAAAAGTGATTAGAGGATAGTAAATGGCTGAAAGCAAAACGTAACTAGGGCCTCAAAAGTGCTCACTTTGTCATGGATAGCCTATAGATCTGTTGATTTTAGCAGCAAGAGCCAAGTATGCCTATTAGTTTCGTTGGTTTCATTTTATTTCCACGTCCCGAAGAAAGAAGTCCCGTAGAACTTGGCCGTGCCCCCGACACAGCCACATACCGATTTTTTCTCACTATCATGTGTACTTACTTATTTTAAGAGTACTGTTTGGCTGTAGATATTTCGCGTGTCCCGGGGCCGCGGTGTCTGAGCGGTTTCACTGCTCGCCTCCCACCAAGGCGAGCAGGGTTCAATGCCCGGCCGAGTCACTCCCGGTTTTCCGCGAGTGGTAATCGTGCCCGACGATGGCGCTTGTCAGGCGGGTTTTCTCGGGGGTCTCCCGTTTACCTCCGCCCTTGCACTCCAGCGCTGCTCCATTCTCACCTGACTCCGTCCTCATCGGCTCTCGAGAACTCGACGTTTGGAGCCGCCCAAACCTCTCAGCTAAACTCGTGTCCGAGGCACGAAAGCGGGGGAGCGCCAAGGGTGACCTATAGGCATGACTCGGTCGCCCCTAGTGCTCCCGCGCTTTCAGGCCTCAAGACCTGCAATATTCCTCCAGCCAGGCGGCCACCTTAAGGCCATTGGTGCATGGAAGCAGTATATTTATATAATGTATGTCATAACTTGTTTCACAGCGGATTTTTCAAAATTTTGGCTCTTCAAGACGTGAATAACAACTCTTAGCATCTTCTTACGTTGTTCGATATTCACATCCGTCATTATTATTGGAGCACTGATGGAAGAAAAGAAAGAATTCTTGTTTTCTTATCTGCAATCAGTGCTCCGAGAATAACGAACACGGTGAATTTGTAACAACGTAAGATGGTGCTAAAAGTTGTTATTTACGTCTTGACGAGCCAAAACCTTTGAAAAATCCGCCCTAAAACAAGTCATGACATACAGTTATATAAATATACTGGTTTCATGCACCAATGGCCTTAAATAACAGTTACAGCGGACGACGTAGGGGCCCATGCGCGAACTGAAGGACCTGATTGAGCTGTCTTGCCTCGGCGTCAGCCAGGTCGTGTTGCGGCTGAGACCTGGCCTTGCTCTTCGACTCGCGACGTTGGTAGACAGCGTCCCCCCCCCCCCCTCAATCCGGAGGTCAGCTGATCGCGTGCCACTGATAAAGATTTCCGTGATTAAGGGGTCGAGGGGCTAACTATTCCAGTCTTATGTCCCGGGAAGTCGTTTTTCCTGTACCCTCGCCGACGCTCGGGGGTTCCAGTCGGACTGGGATGTACGGCCAGCGGGCACCACTCGACGAGGGCCCCATCTTCGTTACTTGTCATCGTTACAAGTTTGATCGCGATCGGGCACCGTACCCCCCCCCCCTTCTCTCTCTCTCAAGGGGGACGCGAGTCTTTCCCATAAAGACGTCAACTGTTGAGTGGTCTTCGCAACGGCAATCCAGTTCGCGGTTTGAAACAGTATTAAATAACCATTGCGGGCTCGACCTATTCGAGAAGTGTCCCCTCACCCCCCCCCCCCCATTTTCCCTCGCACTTATTTTTCCCACGTCAGCCATCCTGTAACAACTCGGCCTGCTTGACTTGCTGCTTGTTCCGGCGAAGAATTCTGTTACGGAAACCGGCAACTTAAATGTTCTAACTGTTAGAAATTTCTGTACGTTAATTTATTTATTGACGACTTAAAGGCACAGTTAAGGCATAGTCGCCTTATCTTACATTGGAATCATAAAAAAAATAATACACTTTCACTTGCTAGAAATTCAAACCACAGATACAATTTAATTACCCTCTCACAACATTTACGGACAGGCACTTCGCATCGACGAATAACGGAAATGAGGTCCGTAAATATGAAATACGGAAGGTCTCTGTATTCTTATGCCGTCGATTTTGAGACGCGGGCATGCCGATTATACCTGAAGAGTATAAAATACCATCTTTACAATACTAATTCTTTTAAAATAGTAGTAGGTAAGTGGCAAACCACTCATGGAGTGCCAATTCGTTGATTGTTGTTGAAATTCCACACCAGGACTAACACTTCCTTATACAGTGAAAGACGCACATAGCGAAAATAAAACGATTTTTTTCGTAACTTCGTTTTATAGACCGCAAATAAAACAAAATAGCAAGTGCTCTAACACGACCTGAAACTGAGAGAGACGCGTTCGTCACTTTCGTGTAAAATCCATGTTTACGAAGTACTTCGTGTAAGGGCGTGGTAGGTGAGTAGTTCGAATTATTGGATGTCAATACTTCGATTCGTGTTCAAATCTCACTATAGGACAAAATATTTAACCTTCCTTTTTTTTTAATTTCTCTGTTATGCGCAGTGAAATGAATTACGAAAATGAAATTCTTTTTCTTACCCCTGTTTGTAAACCATAAATTTAAAAAAATCCAAACACTTAAACATGACGAGAAACTAATATAGATGAGCGTACAAAGTGTTGAACAGTTCCTGTTGGTCGGCGACCATATTGGATCCTGGTGACCTTGGCTCATGAACTTGAACTTGACCCTGTGCCCATGACCTTGAACCCTAAGCAATGTAAAAAAATCCTAAGAAAATTTCTAAAAATCCAAAGTATTATTAAAAAAATAATATTTAAAAATGTATTTAAAAATTATTATTAAAAAATTTAAAAAATACTTTCGTTTCCGGAGGTTTCTTCACCGCCACCCTTGCCAATTTTATTGGTTATTTAATTGGCCAATTACTCGCATTCGTTAATTAGTCAGCAGGTCTCCACCCCCTTACCAATAATAATTTCTCCATATGAAGACATCCTGTTTTTTTTTCGTTGGTCATTTGTTTTCATTTTCAACACTTAGGTGGGCCACCTAAGTGTGTTAATTAGCGATTTATCCACCAGGCAGTGCTAATTTCCCGATCTAGTCGCCAGGCGAGCTATCGTTCTTTAGTCTATGCTCTGCACGCCATCTTAGATTCCACTTTTAAAGCATAGGTGTTGCTAGTGTATTATTTATTGATTTAACCACCAGGTGACGGCCATATTTGTTTATGCTTATATAAGTATAGGCGGTGCTGTCGGTACCCCCCATATTGGATTACATTTCATACACATAGGTGGCGTTGATTTCTCGATTTCGCCGCCAGGCGAGCTGTCAGCACCCACCCATTCTGTCGATTCAGTCGACAGGCGAGATATTTACACTCATATTTTTTTATAAGCATAGGAAAATATGTAATTTTCATCCTATTAAAAAAAGAAATAACTTTTCCAATTAGCTGTATACCAACATGCACGATGCGGGACTTGACTACCTGCAAAATTTATTAAATACATATTTCTTTTAAAAATTTAAAATTCATCGATTTATAAATTATTTTTATTTAATTATATGGCTGCACATATAATACAATGGTACTTTATACAATACGCTTTAATTAAATTGATTTTATTTCTGTGCATATAAATTTTAATTTTATTCTAGCAAATTAGGTAAACGTGAAATAAAATACATTTTTATTTAAAGGCGTTAATTTTATTCAATTAATTTAATACAGTCGCTTATGTTCTCGAAAAAAAAAATTTCAATATTCTTCGATATATATATATGCGTTTCAATATATGCAACATTGTTGAAGGTACAGTCTTTTATGCATCTAGCTATTCACACTCGTATTGTCCTTGTACGAAGATATCGTGACATTTATTGCAATGATACACTGTGCAGGGCGGGTCATGTAGGTAACTACACTTTTGAGGACATGCACCGAAGTGACAATAGACCTGCCTGCAGTAAACCTGGTGCCGAGGTACTGATGAGAAATGCACTTCACCTTTACAGGTATTTGCATGACTAAGTAAACTGTCGCTATGGCTGAACTGCTTACCGCGCCTGTCACACAAATATGACATGCAACAGGGATTTTTGGCACGTTTAAAGCGTTCATGTCGCCGTGCATTGTGGCCGAAAGTAAATGTCTTATCAGAAAAGTGACATCGATGAGGACGTAGTGGTTTCATGCAAAGACTCGAACGCACCTGTTGGAGATGTAGGTGCTGGAGCTTAAGAAGCAGGTAATGCCAGCAATGGTGTTCCAGGTACCTCAGGCGAAAAGTTCGATGACTCCATTGAAGATTTCGTATGCATCACAGCTGAAGAAGTCGATGGCGTTGGTAAAACAGGAGACATCTCACTCGAAGAAGAAATCGATGGCGAGAAACCATCAGTGGGAGTAGATAGGTATAGTCGATTCCTTGGCTGTGGTTTCGCGGATCGGCCGCCATCCCGGAATTTACCATATTCCCTCTAAAATCACTTCAGAAATAAATTATTTTACCCAAAATTCCTAGAATTTCACTCAAAATTACCCCTTTTCCCTTACAATTTCCCCCGTTTTTTCCTTAAATTTTGTGAAAGAAGTGCTTGCTCCTAAATGTGACTGATTCCTCGTTGTGGCTGAGGTATCCCGAAGATCAGCCACACAATGAGGAATCTCAGAAGTCAATAAAATAAAATCAATTTGAAAATTATATAATTTAAAATTTAAATATACTTTTATTCTTAAAATATTTACATGTGTACGTATTGAGTGTTATATATCACCAGACTCGTTTTTTCAAGGCACATACGATCATGATGTAATATCGATTATGATGACATATCGATTATGTAACACCTTTTACCACACCACTCTCACGGGTAAGGCTGTTGGCTTACCTTGTCAAATCAATCGTAACACAATCAGACATCTAGAGATAATAATCATTTATAAATAATTAGTTTTATTGAAAAATGCTAAAATCTTTAAATATATATATATCATAAAATGCATAGAAAAATGTATTTTTTGTGCAAAATCAGTTTATAAAATTTAAATTATGAGAATTTCACACTTTCCCATAACAGCTGGTAACATGAAAAAAAAAGAAAAATACTCATAAAGAGATGGGGATTTGAACTCACAACCCCTCTAACAAAAACCAGGTATTCTAAACACTGAGCTATTTAACCAATGATGAAAAGAATAGCTTATTATCTGCCACAATAAACACCAAATGAAGAGGCATTTTTTATGTATTAAAGATATTGTTATATTTTTTTTTAGTTAATGCATATATGGCTCATGAGCACATATATATGAGAGCTTTTTCTGTTTAAATTAATTGTATTTTACGATTTTGAAAAATCTTTAAAGGCAAATTTTGTATTAAAAACATTTTGTTATTTTCAGTCGGTGTCTGAATCATATGTGCCTATGTTCACATTTATTGTTTGTATATATTCTTTTCTAAATAATTAAGTAGTAGACCACATCCAGTTGCTCACACGAACAGAGACGACGTAATATTCACGACTGCCGGTTTCAAACTAAAATCCTTAAAATGAACCCAGTTATTTATACAGCCGCTGACCTTGACCCAAGAGCTATGACCCAAGACCCAAGACTCATGACCTAAGACACATGATCTCTTGACCCAACGTCCCAACATATTTATTTTAAAAATCTGTATTTATTATTCGATTTTAAAATAAATTAACCATAGATTTTTTTTTTAAGTTGTACTGAAATTGTATGTAGAGTAAAGCAGAGCAATGCAAAAAGTTATCTGAACTTCATTTCTGGTCTCCTCTCTTGAAGTCTAATTGATACACGATGTCGGAGTTTGTAAATTATTTTCCGCCTCGTCTGTTTTGTTGGCATAAATATAGTACACAGATTATTTTAATTTATGTATATTTGACAAATCCAAGCCTATCATATGAGTAACGATGCTCTGTACAAGTATGATATAATCATGGTATGGATAAGTATCTACCAACACTTTTAAAAGCATAGTTGTCTATGATTTACGAACAATAAGCCCTTGAGACTTATAATGTACGGTGATAAACAGTCTTAACTTTTGTGCTCTTCTTGACCATCATTCCATCAATCTTTCAATCTTTCGATCAATCTTTCGCAATATTTCTATCAATCTTTCGCAATATTTCACAATCTTTCACAGTCCTCCTCAGCAATATTTCCATCAATCTTTAGCAATATTTCAATCAATATTTCGCATATTTGTACAACTTAGACTTAGTACTAAACAATGTAGTATTACGGCAAACCCCCACCATGCTTCCCAATTGGTCGTTGCGCGACTTGAAATTTGTACTGATTGTCCACTGATGGACGCAACGAAAATAGTTGCAAAAATCACATATAAGTTAGAAACACACCTGCTTCGTTTCGTTCTGCCATGTGAACTTGTTGTTTATGATTCCGAGTGCTTCTCTTCTACTGTCATCTCGAGTCTATCAACAAGTTGATTCATGTGTTCGGGAAATATGTAACGAGCGTTCTTGACGCCTTCTGCCTTCTTCACACCACTTGTTGCAGTAAATGTGTTGGAGGGGTGTGTCAGTGCATCGAGAGAATCATCAACCTTCTCATCAGATACTTCATCAACACTGTCACCATAGTCATTATCGTCAATGCTGTCTTCATGATCGTCTTCACCTCCTGTTGCATCCTCAATATCAAGTTTACTTTTATTTGTAAGAATCACATGGTCATCATCAGTATTTAGATACAGCAACCGTTTATTTTGAAGTTCGCCGACTTCACGCGAACGCCTTGCAAGTGTACATTCCACACATACCGACACTATCATGACTCGTAGGTCTCTAATTCGGTCATCATCATTAACTTTCTCGTCATAATAGTCTGTAGAAACAGTACCCATCGATGTAGCAGGCAGTATTGGCGACATAACTTGCTGACTCCCAGTAGAGGAACTCTTGCAGATCGTTATGTGTTCCTTCACTGTATCATCTTACATAAACTGCATGGGGCCATTGTCGTAATATTTCATTATGCGAGTTCCCTTGTCGTCTGCAAATATTTTCTGTAGTGTATTAACAGGGGGTAATGAAGTTATCACATGCTGTTTCTCAGTGGACGAAAAACACTACATTTATCAGCCTTGATGAGTTTATTTAAGTTATCACGTCGACTGAACTGTCTGGAACAATTAGAGCAGCTCAGAAAAGCATGAGATGGGTTCTTCAAACAGTCACCCTTCTCATGTCGCTGCACATTTCAACTCTTACTGAAGGACTTGGCACAGTAACAGCATTTTTTACCATATAATTTTTGGGCAGTAGTTGAAGGTATGCATGTAGACGTACATAACATACTCGATTTCACATCGTTAGTGGTTATCATCGTCTTCATATATATGTGAATTCATGCACTTTACTTTGCCGACTGACTCTTGTAGACTGAGTCTGACAGACTGACTCCTGCAGACTGATTCCATCCATGATGTTACTAATTTGCTGGTTCAATAATAACTAACCTATGATACTAGTATGTGTGCCGATTTTAACCTAAAAAGGATGCCACCTTTTTGACATCAAAGGGTTAAATTGATTGAAAGGATTAATCAAATTGATTAAAAGAGTTAATCATCAGTCCGATTTAATCCAATAAAATAATTTAATTTGATTTTAATCCGATTAAATTTTTTTAATTCGATCAATTTTTACTTTTTGTTTAAATTTCGTATATAGTTTTGTGCAAAGGGTACTAAGGGACAAATTTATCACTTTCCTTCTTTCTTTTTGGGTGGGGGTGGGGAGCAGCTCTGGTACGTCCTCACTCTTGGAGCTCTGACACTCGGCTGAGGTGTGGCGTGTTGGGGTCATGGTATATATATATATGTGCTGAGTTTTGTGCAAGAGTGGCGTAAGTGTTAATTTTTTTGTTTTGTAGTGATATTGCTTATAGATGGTGGTGGGAGACAGGCGATTTTTTGGTAACTGAAGGGAAAGATAAAACAATGTATAGTTAACACATGAGAGAATTCTCAGAGTGTTTAAACGAAATATATTTCAAACGAGTTCTACATATGAATAAATGACATGAGAGAGAAGTATAACGAACACAACTACGTGAATAACCTGGTGTCGACAAATGCTAAATGATCACAACTAGGTGAGTCTCCAAGTGTCCAAAATAAAATGAATTAATTAACGAAGTAAAAATGTCCCTACCAATATATATAAATTAAACAGCTAACGAAAACAAGCACGTGACTATCACTAAAGGAATTACAGAACCTATTTCCCTACCAAGTTATTAATAACAGCTTGATTACATTACATCCTACAACAGACAACAAAACAATAATTTTTTTTAAAACTCACTCACATTTTTAATGCAAGTTTCACTATTGTAATAATAAGAACAATTAATGTTTGTGAAAGAGTTGAATGTTTTTTTTTAAAACATTCAATTTTGTTTTCCTGATCTTCTGTAAAGTATGATTATGTTTTACCACCATACATATTCGTGTTGAATCTTCAGTAGCAGTAGTAATAATCTTGTTGCTGTGAGAAAAATTTTATTTATTGAAATTTCACTGGAATCTGACACTGCTTGCTGTAGAATTGAAGGGCAGTGGGAAAACATTCTTAGAGCTGCGGTGTGTTGTTAAGAGGTCTTTCCACTTGCCTCTGAAAAAGGTATTTGTGTCATTTGACTCTCATTTTTGCTATGTCCCCAGGGTTCTTCAACTTGACCAGCGGGTCGGGAATGTTTTCTCGAGATACTTGTCTGTTCCTTTCATTCCAAATTGCATTTATTCAAAGGTATTCGATTCTCTCCAACACTTTTTGTAAGTTCCCTTTAAAAGTTGGTTTTTATTGCATTTCTTAATGGAGATTTTAATGATAGTTTTAATATATAATATTTTTCTCTCTCCTTAAGAACCAAGAAACTTCAATATTTTTTCCTTGAAAGTGAGCAAACAGGTATTCTACTACCTGATTTAAAAATCTTTTCAAGCTCCAGATATCAACATCTTATCATCACTTACTCGTTTCATGTTTACCAACATTTTTCATTTAAACATATAAGATATTAATATCCAGTCATTTACAAGTACTTCGTCTTCAGACACATCCCATCTCCAATCATCCACATTACAAGTTATTAAAGAATTAGTGACATTAGGAATTAACTAATAAATGATGTCACATTATTCCATTTTAACACATGAAAATTTTATTCAAAATCTTATTTTTTCAAAATATCATTCTTTAAAAAAATATTTACAATGTTCATACAAAATTAATTTACATCAAACATTTTACAATTACTTATATTTTACAAATAAATATATACAAAAACCATTTTTTTCACCTACTTTAAAACAAACATTTCACAAGAATCAAATTTACAAGAATCATCTTGCAAACTAAATTACCAAACATTTTTCTTTTTAATGATATTTAAGCAAGAACAAGACATTTCATCAATGACATTTTAAGAACTGCAAGACATCTATAACTATATTTACAATTTTCTACGATGAAGCCATGTATATCAACAAACATTTTCAAAGTTACGTACATCTTAACACTAATTCTGTTTACTACTACTACTACTACAATCCAAAATCTTCTTACCAGGGCCGAAGTGCCCATGGAAGCAATGGAAGCATTGCTTCCCCTTTAATTTCAATCTGTGAAATAATAATTACTCTGAAAATTTGCAGCCGAATATCTTTAGATTTTTTTTTTTCAGAACTGGGAATGGTTCACCATTGAACACAAAATATTTTCTTATTGTGCGGTAAATGGCGGTTCGTGTCTCCCGACGTTCTCTGTGTGTCGTGGAAGCAATCCTCTTGGTTGCTTCTAGAATGCTATGAGCCTACGACTGCTGAAGGTCAGTGAGACGATAGAACCAAGGGTGCCATCTGTCGCGGGGCGAGGGAATTAGGGAGCCGTGGAAGCAACGAGGCGACCTGCGTACGGCACTATGTTAGCCGAGTGGCGACCGAACTTCTACGAACAGTCAAAATATCGACCGTTATTGTATGGTTTGTACAACCAACAATGTGGTTTTCGTGCGCGTATTGGATACTTATACATAAAATGTGTTAACTAAGGCATGTCTGGTGAATGATTCGTGAATTCGTATTTTGATTTTGTTCCTTCTTAATCTGAAAAGTAGCTTCTCTGCTTTTCTTCTACTGAAAATACCTGTGATACAACTGAACGTGTGAGTGGTTATTTACGGGAATATACGTGACTGCAACATTCAACTACCAGCTGTTATTCGTTCAGAAGTTAAGAAAATGCCTTGGTTTATTTTAATTCGAACATATTTAAGGTACGTGCAGAATGTGCTTGTATGTTAGTTAAATTTCAGTTTGCTGCCATACCACTCTCTTGGCTGCATAAAGTGTCTCAAACAATCACTACTCCAAAATTATGTTAAATTGTCTGGATAAACCACGAAACCAAAATTTGAATCCTCAAACCCATGACATAGTAAACATCGATTGTTTTGAACTTCGTTGGGATATGTACCTTAGAACTTATTGTTTGTATTCTAAAATACTCTTCGAAACAGTTCGTTTTTGGTAATTACATCATCCACAATGTCAAAACACTAAAAAAAAAAAATGCCGGGATGAGGCAGGGTGTTTTTTAATTGATGGATCATTAAATTAATTGTACTCTAATTTCGCATTACGTAAGATATAAAGTGTCCACATCTATGAGCTGACTTTTTTTAAAATTGAGAATAATACTAATAGTATATTACTTTTGACTTATTTTTAGCAATGAAAGAGTTCATAAACCTATAGTGCTAATGGCCTTCTTCTGTAGCCAATGACAAGAGCGGTTCGTTTGCATGTTCACATCTACCGGAAAGTCATGGAGTTAAAATTGGCGTGGCTGTGAAAATTGACCAACATAAGTGGTGATATGTGAAGGTATTTTTCCTTTCTATTTAGTTTATAGTTTACTCAATAAAATGAACAGTTCAGACGATGTTCCGTCCAGTTCTGCGGAAGTGACTGATTGTAAGTGCGCTGTAGAAAAAATTTTACAGCACTCATTTAGTTCTTTGCCATACAAAATTAAAAAGACGTAATCAGCAGTGAGAAACCAACTCCTGATCTCAACATACTTACAAAAACAAAACAGTGTATGCGACATTTTAATGCTAGTTTTTACGAGACAGCTGGGCTTACTAGGTGCAAGAAATTTCAGTAGTTATACTGTTGGCCATGTTTATTATTTTCCTCTGAAAAAAGTGTTTGTACGCGATCCAGGTTTAGTGATTTGAACAACTTTCATAAATCGGTTAAAAGGCATGAACTCAATAAATCGCATTTAGTGTCATGTATGTCACTGAAACAGCTTGTTAAAACTAGAATTGAGTTCTGTTTAAGTGACCAGTTCAGATTAAATACTCAGAAACACAACGAAAATGTCAAAAAGAATATATTATATATATTTTGGGTCATTTAATTGATGTTACCTGTTTCTTAGCCAAACAGGAATGATCTTATAGGGGACGTGACGAGTCTTCAAATTCTTTAAATAAAGGAAATTTTCCTGAACTTGTTTATGCTTTTGGAGAAATGGACAGTAATTTGAAAAGCCATTTAGAAAACTCCACAGTGTTTTCTGGTCTGTCAAGTGGCATACAAAATGATTTGATTCAGTCTGTTTGCGATGCAGTGTTACAAAGTATCAGGATGCAAATCGAGAAAACCTTGTTTCTAGTAATAATATTGGATGAAACAACAGTCGTGTGTAAAACACCTCAGCTAACCACTCTTTTGCGATACATTAATTCAGAAGGAGCAGTTGAAGAACATTTTCTTGACTTTAGTGATGTTAGTTGTGATCGGTCTGCTAGGGCCTTATCAGAGCAAGTGTTTCGTGTTTTAAGTGATTAAAAATGTTTTGACAAATTAGTAGCGCAAACATATGATGGTGCTGCAGTCATGGCAGGTGAAGTAAATGGACTTCAATCACTTGTAAGAGTGAAATGCAGTGAGGCCATTTTTGTACATTGTTATGCGCATAGACTTAAATTTGTTTTGATCAGATTCATCAGCCACATCAACCAGTGCCGAAGGTTTTTCATGACACTTGCAGGATTTGGAACTTTCTTCTCTAAGTCAACAAAGAGAACATATGCTTTAGATCAAGAAGTTAAGAAGCAATTTCCTAGTGCCTCTCCCACTCATTGGAATTTCAACAGTAGGCTTGTTGAGACAGTCAGTGAATACAAAGCTGAAATAGAAAACATGTTGGAACTAATGATTGAAAATGCTGACAAATGGGATGGCGAAACTCTGCTAAGTGCTCGCGGGATATTATTTAGCTTCCGAGATTTTGATTTCATTTTCCTATTGCATGTTTTTTCCACTATTTTCCCGATGATAAATGTACTTTTTCAAGTTTTGCAAAAGAAAATGTTTGACATTAATTTTTACATCTTAAAAATAAACGAGTTCAAGGACTATCTCCAAAAATAAAGAGATAATTTTGATTCAATCTGGCAAAAAGTTATTGAGCATAAAAGCATAACAGAGGTGCACCAAAACAAAAGATTGCGAATCAGTCATATTGATGGGGAAGATAGAAAGGCACCATACAGAATGCTGTACTTTGAAATTATTGATGTAATAATATCAAATTTAACGACCAGATTTTGTGCAATCAAAAAACTCAGATTTTTAGAACTGTTGGACCCAACAAGTTTCGAAACATTTAAGAATGTTTTTCCTGAGGAACGCCTTAGTTGTCTGAAAGAAATTTATGGCCGCCATTCCGATTTTCCTAGTTTGCGAAGTAAATTAACGGTTCTTTACGAAACTAATCAGTTTGCTGTTAAGAACTTTGCAGAACTCCATCATTTTCCGAAGTCAGCTGATCTCGACGATGTTTTTCCCCAAGTCGAAACACTATCTAGTCTTATTTTCACCATTCCAGTTATGAGTGCATCAGCAGAACGATCCTTCTCCACCTTGAAACTCATTAAAACTTATTTGCGTAACTCACAAGGCAAAGGACGACTGTCTTCTCTGTCCATACTCCAAGATTCGAATCCAGAGCCTCTTTGCATAATATGATTACTCCACAGAGGCTGGAAAAAGAATAAGCTCTTTTTTATGGTGTGTTGTAAAATATTACTAAGGTTTTTCAGCAGACATATTTCGCCAGGAGACAAGTTCAAATATCTTTAGTTGAAAAGTATTTTTGTGAACTAATAGTTTGTTTGTTATCTGATTTATATTTTACTCTGGCTTTTTTCATTACAACACTAGTTTGATAGAAACCAGACTTTTTTTTTTTTTAACTATCTCTCTTTTGAGATAATATTTTATTTCCATTTCTTAGGGAAACAAGTATACTTTTTACAAAAAGGGATAGTTTAAATAAAAGTAAAGATTCATTTTACAAGATAACTATACTAACTATATATATATACATACAAACACATTTATTATTATTTAAAAAACATATTCACAGCATTGAACAAGCAAGTACAGGTAGCTCTGAAAAAAAAATATATACAACATTTTAACACTAGCAAATACAGGTTTTAAAATCATATTAGACAATTATGTAAAATATATAGGTAGATCCAAAAATTTATGTTCAACATTTTAACACTATAAAATACAGCTTGTTCCAAAACACATAAACAAGTACACAATGTCACAAAACACTGAAAAAATTCAAGTATGGTATTTTAAAACTAGCAAGTACAGGTTGATTCAAAATAAATACATTTTTCTTTAAAAACAAATATTTTTATAAACTATTAGCAACCTCAGTATACAATGATTTCATGCTTTTTTTTTAATATTGGATCCAGATCGCCTTCTTAAACGCTGCTTTCAAGGAAGGAGCATTTCTTACACCTTGGCTTTAACCTCTCTGTTTGAACACAAATGTCTTTACAACTGGGAGCATTTAGAACAATGCTTTCAACCAAGTTGGATATGCGTCAACATAATGTGAGTGTACATCTTCAATACTAGATGGAAGAGGTGTGGTTGCAGTCACATAAAACCCAGGCCATTTCGAACTCTCACTGCATTTTATCAATTTATGGCTCTTTTCATCTCCTAGAGGAAAATAAATTTCTTTGAAATGGAATACACTGTTGCAAGTCTCTGTAAATTCATGGATAAGTCTATTACACTATAGGGTCTAAGTTACATTAGAATTTCCTGGTTTGACACTGACAATGATTTGCAGGATGAAAATACGTCATGTTTCTACTATTACATACAACACTCGACTGAGAACAATTACCAAGGAACAATGCATGGATATTGATATATTCATTCATTCTATAAATTTGCAAGTTGAAAAGTGTTTGATGGTTAAATATTACTTTTGATAATTTTATTGCTATATGGACATAACATTTTTATGAATCACATCCAGTATGAGATGTGTAACCAAACTTGTTTTTGCTAATAATAATATAAAGTATGAAAATGATCACATTCTTAGAAATACTGATAGGGTACGACAGTGTCTGTATTATAAATGAGATGTTTCAAACATTTTTCTTCCTCTCAATATGATGTTACAATGCATTCGCCCTTAAGCTTATGCTTTATATCTACTATATGTGGTCTGTTGGTTTACTATGTGGTGTTAAACTTGAGTTAAATATATAAATTTGAAATGAATGCTTGACACACATTTCCTTAACACAATGTGAATATGTTAAGCTTTAAGTTACAGAATACAAACCTTTATTAAAAAATGCAGACTTGTTTTTAAGCAAGAACATTATTCTGCATTAGCCATCTCACATGCCAATAAATTACACATGGAAGGGAAAACTAATCCTCCTTGTTCGAAAATAAAGTTGTGGATTTTCTCATTTCAGGTCTCCTTCCAATAAACAGTGATTCCCTGATGAGCTCTGGTGAGTTTGTAGGTGATTACTTCATATCCACGCTCCTCTTTTATCTCCGTGCTAAGACTGGCAATCATCAAATGTTCTGATGTTGTTGGTAAGTCACTGTCAGGGCGAAGATATCTCACACCACACTCATTGCATGCTATTCCTTCACCAAAACGAATGCCGAGGCTGTTATCGAAAGTATAGCACCATTGTTCTATATTGTTACAGACTTGAATTTGTAAAATACCGTCATATCGTTTAAAGAACACTCTTCTGAATCCTATTTGCAGAACTTCTTATACGACTGTAGGGTCGAAGATTCTAGCCATGACTGATGATTTAATATTGAATGATCTCTTTTATATAGATTGGTCTATGAAAGTTGATACCATTTTAACTATCGTTTTGCCAACTAGTGCAGTGAATTTCACAAACTTAATGGAAAAATTTGTAGTATGTCCGTTATTTTAAATAATTTTTCTTCGGCCTAGTTTGAGAATTAAAAATAATATAATGTAAGTTTCTATAAAGTGTTGAAGGGTTATGCTTTACGGGATTAAGTCATCTGAATCTCCATATACTTCCATGGTAATTTGTGTTAAAGTGAATTATTCTCACAATAGTGAAACTTGCGTTAAAAACCTGGGTAAGTTTTTTTAAATGTTATCGTTTCATTGTCTGTTGTAGGACGTAGTGTAATCAAGTCGTTAATAGTAGCTTGGTAGGGAAATAGGTTCTGTAATTTGTTTAGTCAGTCATATTCAGAGATTTTGCTTGTCAGGCATCTCATTAATTGACTAACCTCCCAGATGGACAGATATGCTTTGGGAGACCTGCTTGTTCAATTTAAGTTATTTAAAAAACAGGATAGCTGGGTGCCATAATTCGTTTAGTGATTGTCATGTACTTGTGTTTGTTAGCCATTAAATTTATTTGGAAACATTTGTTTTGTAATTTCGTTCTTTTCTAATTTTTTCACCTCAGTCTATAATAAAACATAGGCCGACACACACACAGGTTCTGTTTACTCTCAACACAACTTATAAGTCAATGTAAGGGGTCTAATCAAGTCAGTGCTACAGCGACCTCCCGGACGAATGGATGTATATTAAAATCACTGACAGTTAAACATTTTATTTTCTATGCATGTTAACAAATTAATTAATTTTAACATGTGAATTCTATTTCTTAAGTTCCTCACCAATCTCAAAGGCGGACGGACGTGTTTTGGGAGAGCTGCTTGTGCTATTTCATTTATTTAAAAAACAGGAAAGCTGGGTTTCGTAATTCGTTTAGTGATAGTCATGTACTTGGGTTCGTTAGCCATTTAATTAATATATATTGATAGGGACATTTTTGCTTCGATAATTAATTCATTTTATTTAGGACACCTGGAGACTCGTGTAGTTGGGATCGTTTAGCTCTTGTCGGCACTAGGTTATTCATGTAGTTGTGTTCGTTATACTTCTCTCATGTTTTATTTATGCATACGTAGAACTTGTTTGAAATATATTTCGTTTAAACACTCTGAAAATTCTCTCATATGTTAACTATACATTGTTTTATCTTTCTGTTTGATTACCAAAAAATCGCCTATCTCCCACCACCGTCTACAAGCAATATCACTACAAAACCAAAAAATTAACACTTACGCCACTCTTGCACAAAACTCAGCATATATATATATACCCTGTCCCAACATGCCACACCTCATCGAGTGTCAGAGCTCCAAGGGTGAGGACGTACCAGAGCTGCTCCTCACCCCCACCCAAAAAGAAAGAAAGAAAAGAATATATTTGCCCCTTAACACACCTCTGCACAAAACTATACACAAAATAAAAACAATGAAAATCGATCGCATTCAAAAATTGCAATCGGATTAAAATCGGATGAAAATTTTTTGCTTGTATTAATTCGGTTTAAGGATTAGTCCTTTCAATCAATTTGATTAGCAATATCAATCAATTTGATTAACCCTTTCAATCAATTTAACCCTTTGATATAAAAAAGGCGGCATCACCTTTGAGTTAGAATCGGCACGCCCCTACTACTTATGATACATAAATATGTTCTTTTACATATGCAGATAATTCATTGCATTTATTAAATGTGTCGGGTATAAGCCATATTTATCATATGGCGCATAGCTGATTCATTTTTAGAAGCTATTGCCCTGCGAATGCTCGAGCCAAACGAGCAGACACTGGGTAACTCACCATCTATACCGCTAACTCGTGAGCATGCCTATTACAGTAGATGTAGCACCATCCAATTGGATCTCGAACCGACGACGCATTCGCCAACATCTTCGATGTCCAGAAGCAAGTCGCCCTTGCGATGCATTTCGCAGAACTTTTCACGAACCATTCATTCATTGAACGAACTAACCTACTCGAATCACTTTGCTAAACACATTGTGAATGTTCCATCTGATTGAACGAACGTTTCAGGTACTGCTCTTTTAAAGAGGCCATGTTAATCTCCCAGAGGGCTTTCTGTCATACCTTTTAAAATATATGAAAATATAGAAGCACTCTGAGAAACCCACATACTAGTTCCCCCAGAGGAAAACTTCCAGTTATTACAATGTGTGTGTGTGTTATATATATATATATATAAATCTGATATATGAATATACATAATTATGTATATATGTACATACACACCTGCAAGGATATTAGAATAATATAACTTTATTTTAGTAGAGGAGAAGCACTTGGAATCATACCCAGTGAATTCACAAGGCAGAATGGAACGAAGCAGGCGAGGTTCTAGATTTTTGGGACTATCTTCCTTGTATCCCTCTCTAGACAATCTTTTCAAATTTCAAGTTGCGCAACGACCAATTGGGAAACATGGCGGGGGCTTGCCATAGTGCTACATTGTTCATTACAAAGTCCAAGTTGTGCGAATATTGCGAGAGTGATCGATAGATTAATAGAAATATTAAAAGGTTGATCGAAATATTGCGAAAGATTGATGAAAAGATTTCTTAAAGATGGCTTTTTATGGGTCATTATGGCTGTTTTATGGGCCATTATGAGTCATCAGGGGTTATTACGGGTTATTATGAGTCATTTAGGGCTCGTGGATTATTTAAGGGTCACTATTGGTCATTTAGGGGTCAGTTTTTTTAGGGGTCGGTCTGCTAGTAGTCAGTTGTCTGCTGTAAGTGTGTCCATGAGTTCAAGCTGAGCGAAGGCAATACAAGAGCGAAATGTATTTTCACATTAAAAAAATATTCACTTGCGGGAAAAGATGATAACTTAGCAGCTAACGAGTCAGTCACTCGTTTTTTCAACTCGCCTTGGAGGGTCCTTTCCAGGCTAATCATAATGTGCATTTTAAAATTATTAAAGACTTTTTTTCCTTGGTAACTTGCGTGTGAGGTGTTTCTCCGTATAGATGTTACAAAATTGTCTTTGGTGAAAGGGGTTCAACATTAAATATATATATTTTTTTTTTAGTATAAACTGTTTCACATTTGATGTGTCTGTATATACTCGTGACTGACTTAATAAATATTAATGCTAGAACTTATATTTCCAGTGTGAAATATCCTAAGTCTTGTTAGCTAGCGTGAAGTCACTGCTGTAGGCGGGATGCTCGCTCTTTCCCAGGCTCCAGGCGGCCTCACAACTTCGACAGCTTGCGTTGCAGGAAGAGCAAAGTACAACTCACGCCTGACAACTCGCGAATACTGCATGTAGTACCAACCCACACCTACCGTCGCCTACGCTGCTTCGTCTCCTAAAAAAGTTTTATTTTCTGTCAGTGACTGCTACCTATTGCATTTTTCGGGGGTATTTGAAATTTTGGGACGAGGAGGGCTGGAAGCTGGTGGAGGCCTGCTGACTAATTAACGAAGGCAGGTAATTGACCTATTAAAAATGAATAAAAATCGACAACAGTGGTGTTGGAGGGATCTCTAGAAATGTAAGTTTTTTAAATAAAGTTTTAATAATAATTTTAAATAAATTTATAAAAGTAATAAACATTTTTGGGATTTTTGGATTTTTTTTGGTCCAAGGTCATGGAAGTTCACAGACATGGGGTCAAGGTCTAGGTCACCAGTATACAATATGGCCGCCAACCGACCGGAATGACAGAGCATGATGTTGACTCCGGCTCCGGACCCCCGTCCCCTTGAGACTGACTTTCCATAATCATTCTTATATCTTATCTATAAATTATAATATTTAATCTACAAATGATATGAATAAAAACAGTGGATAAATAGGAGTGTTGTTAATGCCTAGTAAGAAATAGTTTCTTATGTAAAATATTATCATACTGAGTGCGCTCGAATGTGGAGCGTTGTCCCTTTGGTGTAATTTTCCAGACTTAGTTAAGCTTTGATTGCACGAGACGAAGGAATATTCTGGAATTAGAACTTGAGCAGGGCTTCAGAAAAGTATGAAGTAGCCGTGAATGGATTATACACGAGATTAACTGGCTGGAGATCAATAAATTTACATTCGTCCAGAACAAAATTAATATAATTCTCAAAATATAGCATCATGTATTGGGTTTGCCGTGTTCATTCTGTAGTTCGCAACAGAAAGGTACGACCGAAGTTTCTCCAATGTAGCTAGTCTCGCAGAGGTGCTGGATTAGAATGTCAGGAAAAAGGAACATTTTTAATAGTCGAATATAATATATCCCTCCTCATTTTATTATCACTCGGAAGAAGCATAAGCCAGCGTCTTCAAACATTCGCAAAGAATAAAAAGAAGTCGTTGAATTAACTAACTTAACACTTTTTCATAATCTTTATTTAAGGGGAAAAGTTCTAGAGGGGTCTGAGATTATTTCGACCAGTTACAGAGTGTTAGTCCAGGAGAAAATTGTTTTCTATAGGCGTTAACTTTACTGGAACTCATTAACAGATACTGCAGAAAGACATGCCATACCTATGTTATTAACATTTGCATCGAATACTGAAGCAGTTGTATAAGTAAATTAGGGATATATACATATATATATATAACACTTTTACAAATTTTTTTTTGTAGATTTTCTGCTAGAGCTTGGGACGATTATGTTTTTATAACTATCACTGACAAATTAATCAGAAAATTTCAAATTCTTAAATGACTATTTCACGCGTACATCGTACATTTAGCCTCTCCCATGTAATTGGCAACATTCGCACTGTCTGCGAAAAATTACAAATGCCCCCACGATTTCTTGTAAATTTTTGTATGGCAGTGGATGTGTACCCAATATTTCTCCAGTCTAAAATTTACTGATTCTAATTAAACTGATATAAATATGTCGACATACGTGTGTGGTTTGTGTTTGTTTTATCACTGCTACTTAAAAATGAAATGAGTTGTTGTGTGTATTAAACATTTCAAGTCTCATCTAGAGATTCTTTACGTAAGAGTGAGGAATAATAACTTTGCTGCTTCACTTACAAATAAGTGTTTTGAACTAGTCGATGTTTATGCAAACAACTTTTTTTTTTTTTTTTTTTTTTTTTTTTTTACCAACCCTTACCTGAGAGTAACTATAAAAAGGTTTGTCGGTCGACACACTTCTGCTTACATTACTTGGAACTAAATCCAGCGCTAAAATTTTCAGTAGCTTGCATGGCCGCCATAAATATTCAATATTCAAGACATCAACACCTGTTATTGGTGTTTAACTTATCGAGTTCTTCCTCTGAAGAGTGAGTCAACCCCAGAAATGAAACCACTTATTTATGTTTTTTTAACTTTATCTATGTGCATAAATTAAAAATTAATAAATATTATTTTGGGGACACGCGTAAATAACTTTGTCCTCGCAGTATTTATCGTTAACGCGACGACCTGTACTACAAGGAAATTTGTTATATATATATATATATATATATAACAAATTTCCTTTTAGTATATATATATATATATATATATATATATATATATATATATATATATATATATATATATATATATATATATATATATATATATATATATATTCCTTTTTCTGAAACCGTTACCACTAACACAGTTTTATTCCTGTAATCAGGTATTCCGAATCTATTAGCATTTATCAAGTACGAATTGAAATCAAGAGGAGGAAAGAAGGGAGGGTAGCCAGAATGCCTTAATGTGTTAAAATATTAAATTTTCAAATGCGGTGATAATGGAAAGTTTAATGATGATTGGTGTCACAGAATGGGAACCATTTTCCTAGGAGCTATATTTTTTTCTAGCATTAATCGGAGTATTGCCCAAGTATCCCAAAAATAAAAAAAAAAATGTGCATGAAGTAACTGCTAGCTCTTAATTTTTAGTGAAGTGAAGCAAATTTTGCGCAGTGATTTTGTAATTTTACCAAAAATAAGGTACTTTTATTTAAACATAAGCATGAAACGCTTTCAAAGGTTTTGTTCAAAGAGTTTGAAAAAACTGCGAATGGACTATAATACAAAGGACTGTGAAGCCTATCTTG
This sequence comes from Dryococelus australis, assembly GCA_029891345.1. NCBI lineage: Eukaryota > Metazoa > Arthropoda > Insecta > Phasmatodea > Phasmatidae > Dryococelus > Dryococelus australis. The sequence goes on along the minus strand of CM057003.1, from coordinate 77,099,718 downwards.
GTGGCACCTTAAAATTATAACATGAACTGGTAGAGTCTCTCCACATTCATTATTATTCCACAAAAACATCCAGATTGTTCATCTTGAGGGTACCGTACCAGGCGCAAATAAGTAAATAAGTATCGTGGTAGTGTATCTAAACTAGTAGCTATAAATAATACTAAAAAACTTTATTCTGTATGCAAATATGTAAGAAAACTAACTTTGCCACTGACTGCAAGCAATTTTTATTAGTTAACGAAAATTTCATTGTTCTTACTGTTGTCATATTTAATTATTAGTCATATGCTGTGTTCACTTTTGAAAGTAATGCATTTACAGTATTTCTGAAGAAAAAGAGTATAATAAATTGCGAGAAAACTTACAGGAACAGAAAATGTGTTTAATATGTATTTTGTTTTACGAATGAATAATGATAATTTTGGGGAAATTACATGGAAATGACTGATTTCGTAAAAAAAAAAAAAAAAAAAAAAATGGAATTACATTTTAGTAAAGCATTTAATTATGTACCTATTTTGAGAAATTCATGCTCGTAACCTTATCAGAAGCAACATTATTAATAAAGTAAAATAAAATTGATGTTTTTTCATTAATCCCCAGAAAATACGAAATTTGATAGCTGCGAGAATATACAGAACTGGGCAGAGAGAACACTTTTGTCCTAGAACATGCAGGCCAATAACACGAAGAAACTTATTTCTTTTCTTCATGAATCACGGAACTGGAAAAGGGGGAATGTTGACAGAGCTCACCCGCTACCTGGAGTGTAAGAAAAGACACTGAACTCTTGACAGCACGTGTGTTGGATTTAGCGTCGATTTACCCTTTAAGCGCCATCATTCAACAGTGAGTGGAAAAAGAAAGATCAATTTAACTTATTGCTGTCGTCGAAATAAACTTTTTTTTTCTAGGGATAATGGATGATGAATTATTCCACATATGCCAAGAAAGCGTAGCTCACCCTACATGGCTAAAATTCATACAGTACTCATAACTATTTTTACGCACGACAGAGAGCTGGGGCAGAGAGAAGTTTACTGCGATGTTGACACGCACTCTACCCTGTAATTACTAAACGCAACGCACCTATAGGCTGTTCACGGTACGGTAAAGTTATCACTTTTGAAAGCCATGCTATAAATCCACGTGTATACACATTCGGTATACTTCTCCCAAAGTAAAATTAACATTGCCGTTTGTCAGGTCTCATTATTCATGCGTCGGTCAAGTAAAAGAGTAAAATTATTAAAAAAGTTAATATTTTACAATTTTAATATTTATTACACTTAAGGCACATATATATTAAATATATAGAACGTATACCTCATATGCGTAAGCGTATTAAGCACATATCTTGCTTAATGCTCTTAAATATTCGCGCCAAGCTTTTATATACTAAATATAAATTTATACAAAAATGTAAATTTGTAGTAAAGTTTATAACGGCTGTTAGACCATGTCTTACGAGTTTTACAAATTTTGTACTCACCCCTACAATTATTTTAATTTCTCTTAGTTTATTTATAAATAAAAGCTCGGTTTTATAATGGATTTTTCTTTTTCTTTTCAGTTTATTACAATACAAAGAAACGTACAGTTCTGCAACTTACGAAATCAAAGATACCCAGTCGTTGCAAATTGCAGATATAAGTTTTATAGTGTACACGCCTCAATTTTTTTTTGTTTCTACGGTGTTCAAAATTGCGTAAATACTACTGCCAAACAATGCGCACGTGTATATTAAAACAAAAATGATAACAGCCACGGCATACCCATGCACTTATTTGCCTTGTACGCCAGAATGACTACGAAAACGAATATCGACAAACCGAATGCTCGGTTCATGTTGCTAGCTACACGGATCCACGGACACGGAAGAGTTGGGAGATGCCCAGCTTTCGTGCGTGAATCAGTAAGTTACGCGTCTGCGCATGCGTGCTGTTGTAGCTTGAGCACGGTGCGTGTCGCGTGGCCCGCTCCCGTTATCCGTAACCGTATCTGTGTCATTGCAGAATGGACCTTAAGGCGAGTTTACGATTAAATACTAAAGAATTAAGTATTGTACTTATTACCCCTTAAGTACACGGAATATAAATTTTGCAGTTTATGATTGATCTATCAGCTGTTAAGTCTACCCAATCATATTGTAGGATACCATTGAGCATATACGTCAGTAATTTTGCAGAAGGCTAAATAAAGCGAATTCAGTAACCTCTTCCAAGAAATAGAACATGACCTCGAACGCTTATTCAAATAAAGAAGTATATAATTCATTGCATACGACTTCATGATACGACATAACCTAAATCCAATATGTAAATACAGTTTCCCGCCAACAAAAAATGTCACTGGGCTCTGATTGGCTACTTCGTCTTGACTCGTACCTACGATATAAAATATAGCTACATCTTAAGTCAAACCAAGAAAGCACGACGACCCGTCACGACCCGCACACGACAGTCAAAAACCAATGCCATTGAACACATTGATTCATGTCCTCAGCAGACGGCATACTGATTCTGTAAAGTCAATCATAAGCCCACCCTTAAGATCCCCGCCTGCCTGCAACTTCTTTCCGAGTTCGAGGCCGAGAGTAGCAGGAGCGATAAGGTCGAGACTGCCTCGTGCATCAAGTGCCCCATCGCCACTAAGCGCATGGCTCTAAACTGTCGTGCAGCGTTCTCGTCGCTCTGCGTGTACCTATGGAACTTTCATCAGAGGCGACCCTATTATTATATTGATAGAAAATCTGTGGGAAGGTTCAGTGCCGGGCCCTTGAGTAGTTTTGCATGCATCTGACGCGTATATTTTGATATACAGTGCTATGAAAAAACAGTTCCCCCCCCCCCCCCCCGGAGTACTCGTAAATGGCGTTTGTAATGTGCATCACGTCTTAAAAGCACTCGACAGTTTTCGTCTTTAAGTGCGTGTTTCTTTCGTAGATAAGCATGTTCGATACAGATTTAATAGTTTCGATGAATAATTCACGTTCACTCTGTCCGTCAGTCATCCGTCGGTTGAAAGCGACTCACAACAATCGTTTGTCCGTCGACCCATCTGCCCGACAAAATTTCAGCTTGACAACTTAACATCGCGATATTTCTTTCGTAGAAGGTATATTTTTTATTGGAAATACATTTTCAAGAGAAAAACATTCTGGGGAGATTTTTTTTTTCACGTGATAAAAATCTATACTGAATTATTGTTTACGTTTTATATTCCTGAATTTACCACCAGGATAAAATAAAACACATCCACCGCCTTGCATTTTATTTCAAAGTGCGTATTCGCGTCTACGGAGTGTCGTCAGAAGCCGGTGGCCTATCCGTCGGTACGTCGAAAGGACGGATTGACGGGTAGAAAAAGAAGCTGCCCTGCGATTGGTTGAAGATCACGTGACCGCCTGACGGATGGGTGACTGACGGATGCGACGGATGGTTGTTTTCATCACATTAACTGAATTTAAAAAAATAGTGAAAATTGTTTAAAATTCAAATTTAGAGCTTGCTGGGCAGTTTCGTTAAGCTGGAGGAGAAGAGCAGAACGGTTATACGCAGTTACATCTGTGGCCTTTCATCGCTTGCGTCACGATGGAGACACAGCACGTCGGTTCAGCGCCTTGCGCGGACGGGCGACGGGGCGCTGGGCGCACGTGTTATTGTCGCCCTTATCGCTTTGCGACGAACGCGGAAAAGAAAAAAAATCTGGGGGGGGGGGGGGGGGGACATGTCCGGATCGATCGCCTCGGTGGAAATTTCCGCTGGTAGATTGGCGCGAACTGGCGCACGTTTATCAACGATCGTATCCTCCATGCGACGCTAACCGCTTATACGTTGTTTACGGTAGACAGAGCACTTTTGAAAGCCCTGCTGAAGATCTACTTGTAAGCGTTTCTGTACTCTTCTACTATATATAAAATTAACATTTACATGGACCTGATCGTTTTATTCACGCGTCGGTCAAGTGAAACTTAGAAATTTGGTAATTCTTACTTTTAAATGCATTAAAACAAGAAGCAAAATAAATCATTTAATATTCCACAAATGTTTGCCTAACACTTTTAATTAAACGTTAAGATATGGAATTACTTTTTCTGCGTCGTCACCAACTTTACTGGACGCATGCCAATCATAGTGTCCGTGAACATATACGCAGGTAGGGGCGGTAATATTTTTAAAAGGTTGATTTCAGAAGTTCTCGATTTACCGTGAACATCCTATATAATCCATTCCCGGTTACTTCGCGCTATTCTGAAGCCCCGCTAAAGTTATACTTCCGGGATATTCCTCTGCCTCTTGCAAACTAAGCTTGACTAAGTCTATAATATAAAATTACACCAAAGGACATCGCACCGAATTCGTGTGAACTCAGTTGTAATAATATTTTTGCGTGAGGAATAATTCTTACTAGGCGCTACCAATCACACATGTTTTCTCACTGTTTTGTTCATATTTATCACAAATTAAATATTATAACTTTTAAATAAATGATAGGTAAAACTTCAAGTCAACGCAAAGCATAGAAGTTTTATGTTAACAAAGGTATAAAACTGCTGTGATACATGGCTTATTTAGGAAATAACCAAACACGTCATATATGGGGTGATTTTTCAAAGGTTTGATCTGAAAAGAGTGAATAAACCGTGCACAGACTATAATTTTACAAAGTAAGAGCTAGCACAAAAAAAAATGGGGTGTGGTTGTGTTGGTGACACGGCCGTTTGTTTTGTGTGAATACGTCTACGTTGACGCGCTCGGACCTCGTGATGGGTTTATTTTGCGTTCCCGGCACCGCTTCATTCGATCATATGGGTTTTTATGGGTATCACTGGACTGCTTTTGAGATGCTCTTTCCGACCGTATACGATTTCTATATTTCGACTTGGCTTTCTGACGAGTATAGGCCGAAATCGTGTTAAGATTTCTTAATTGTATACATTAAACTCAATCAATTTCGCCATAACCACGCAACACAAATGTTTTTTATACACGCAATCGGTTGATCTTAACGATAGCTATAGATTGACTCGTAAACGAACGTCGTAGCTTCTCCTAGTCAAAAGTTATACTATGCGGAAGTTATGAGACGCAGCAAAACGAACTCAAAATTTCGGCCACCCCTCCTCCCCATGCACACGATGCTTCTCAGTCCTCACTCAACGTAACATATTCTTTGATCCTTTGTCAATCGAGATGTGTCATTGAATTTTGAATATAGACAATTTATTCGGAACTGCAATGCCAAACTGTATCCCCCGATTTTGTAATATCATCGGATTTTCTGGATTGCCCCCTACTATGATTGCAAATTTGAAGACGTATTCATGTCAAAAAACCTAATGAGCAAATTAAAAAAAACGAGTTGCTCCTTAATATTTAGACGTAGTTGCACTAACACGAGTGATTGTGAACGACTGCAATTACAGAGGCATCTCACGGATGCACTTTTCTCGAAACAATATCATGTATTCGAAAAATATTTTTATATGATTTATTTTGATATCTATTTACACGTTCTTGCATTCACAGTGTCCCAAACTCACTTTTTCGTGCAACCAGTGCATCATTGGATCCACAGACGCTGGAGCACGACTGCCGTAATACTTAGGAGCCACTTAACACCTGTGAGCATAAACAGAAACCCTCCTAATTAATTACTGTTTTGCTGGAAAGGCGAATACGAGCAAAGAATAAAAAAAAAAAAATCTGGGGAAAACTGTTCCGCTTTTTGTCGCAGTCACGAGGTGTTGCCCCCAAAAACGTCTCGTTCGGAAGCACTCTCAAAATGACGGCAAATTGTGGTGGAAGCGTGGGTGTTGGTGGTTGTGTGATGGTTAAGGGGCGAGGAGTTGTGGCGTCTTCTGCGGCCGAGGACAGACGCGGCGGGGGACAAAGCTTGCAGAAACTGCTCTTGGCTTCGGTCAAAAGGGCGGGATGGGCGAAGGGGGTAGCTGAGAAAATTAACCCTCCCGGAAAGGTGTTGTTAAAAAGAAGATCGTGAGGGTGAGAGAAAAGGCGAAGGGGGTGGTGGTATAAAAAAAAAAAAAAACGAGAGGATCTAATGCGGCAGCGTGCAGAAAACGGGTGGCAACAGGTTGTAAAGAAACAAGTGGCACATCCCTTCCTCCAGAGTTTTCTTCGCGGGAAGAAGAATATATATCCCCCCCCTTTTTTTTCCCCCTGCTCGCGAGAAGATGAAAGCGAAGGCAGCTGTTTGACCCGTGAAAGTGCAAGGGATCGCGGAAAGTTGAGGGCCGGAGGTCACTCAGGTCTCGCGTTCGTCGTGAAGGAGGGGGTGGCACGGTTGGTAAAAGGGGTAGGGCTTAAAGAGGAGAGCCCTAGGGGGGGGGGGTGCAGGGGGTTGCAGGGAATCTCTATCGACCTCCTGAACTACCCCTCGTCGTACCCCCTCCCCCGCTTCTCACTTCCAACGAGAGCCGGCGAACCACTCGCCCCTCCGGGAGCGTCACATCTTCGGACGGACGAACTGCACACACCCCTTCGCCGTCGTCGTCGACGGCAGAGGGTTGGCAGGCTGTGCGACTCCTTGCTCGCTGAGGGGATCAATACTCTTGTGCGCGCACACGCACACATGCACGCCAACCCCTCCCTCTTGCTTCACGTCGGAGAGGAGCCCTAGGGCTTCCCTGGCTGCCTGCCTGGACCTAGCCTCGGTCCAGTTACTGGGGGGGGGGGAGGGTGGTGTATAAGACTGGAGCCCTAGCACACGCCCTTCCGATAGCCTCGGACCCCTTCCGCGCCCTCCGGCGTTGCTAGGTGCCCGCCCTGCAACATCCCAGGCTCTCCGGCGTCCAGTGCAGCCCTTCATTCCCTCACATCTGCATGCTAACAGTCCTCGTCTTATATTCCACCGCAACACTGTGCACGCCACCACAAAATAACGTCTTCATTAGAAAAATTTTACTACAATAAATACAACGTGAAATTATAATACATATGTTTTATTTAACACCAAACATATCAAACCTACTGTGCTGGAATTTTTTTCTGTAATATAATTTCCGTGTGTACGTATTCATAACACAATGATATTAAACGCATGCTCCACCAGCCGAACTATTAAGTGTTCGGGGGAGGGGGCTTAGAAAAAGGCAGTCCCACACTACTAAAATAAAACTGTTTTAATTAGTGTTTTCTACCAATACTGTATGTCCTTTCCCCTTCGCCCCATCATATTTTAGCTTGTTAATGAAGAACTCTGGCTAAAGCACTAATGTAAATATTCGTGGTTAAGATTAGCTCCGCCTTTTTTTTTTTTTTATGTGGTGGGAAAACAATTTTGTGTAAGCCTCGGGACTAAAATAAATGCAGTCCAATTGTTTCAACGAACGACCCGAGCTGCCGGCCATCTTCAAAAAACATGCGTATTAGCAAATATAGGCTGTTCACGGTAAAGTGAGCACTTTTGAAGCCCTGGTTACTTTTTTATTTCAGCAAATTTATATCCTTCCACTACTTGTTAATGTAAACTGTGTTACGTGAGTAATAAACACAGTGTTTACCTACATACCACCATACTCAAAATCAGAGGTCAAGAGGTCACAATAAAATCTATTTATTGGTCATTATTTCTGATGAGACTGCCTCAAAAATTGTTCAATTTACTTTGATTAGCTTTTACTAGAGCACTTTTTGTACAGAATACAAAAAATTCAGGAAAATATTTGGACAACGTCGGTCCCAAAGTATACAAGCGGAATTACTCAGGCCATGTACGAATTCAGCATTACTTTATTTAGTAATTTGTGATTTGTTAGGTTTCGATTCAGATGCTGTAGACAATCTATTATTTGGTCAGTATTTAACAACACATCGAAATTTCGATTGGCAAATATTATTAGAGAAATGTGTTTGCTAAATGTAAATGCTTTTATCTTATATAATTCTGGAAAATACCTGGATGTTATTTTATTTGAAAATTATAAGCCCAGAAAAACTGTTTTACGATATAGTACTGTGACTTAATAAAGTTTCCGCTGTACGAAAGATCTGAAGTAGTATTTATGTTTACAAAGCACAGTTGGATATTCCAAATTAGTTATATCAATTAATTATGCACTTACATGAATATTGTAAAGGTTATAGTAACATGCCACATTCAAATAAAATAACACCAAGGGCGGTAATTATGTTAAATACAAACATTTACTTTTTAACAATAATAATTCCAAAAATTATATTTTCAAGCCAAAATTTAGATGTGTTGTTAACTATTGCTAACGAAATGATTGTCTACCAAGAATTGTCGGCAGCATCCGAACTGAAACTGAATAAATGGCTGATTAGGCATACTAAGTAACGATATTTATTTATATTAACATTTTACAATATATCTATTACTGTAACTGTAGGCCTAAGTAAAGTTTCAACTACACTGATGATCTGAAGCACAACTAATTTTCTGACCAACGACAGTTCTTTATTCCAAATTAAGTTAATTGCTCATTTATATGTATATTTTACAGGTAAAACTATTATGCTACTTCAATATGGAAACACATGTCATGCTTTCGTACAAGTTCTCAACAAATATAAAATTTAAAAAAACATTGTCATTTTTTAAAAATAAAAATAGGACCACGTAACCTCTTGGTAAGAAAGCACAGCGATAAGTTGCCACGCCATTAGGAATTGAAAATACATTTGGTCCAGTAATTAAAACGGCTTTGATAAAATACCCATCATAATTTAGAGCGAGAAGAATTGTTTCGAAAGCAACTGACTACAAAAATGAACATTTTATTCTGGTGTTTCGAGACAGTTGTATACGATTTATCCTTATTACAGCGTACTATTTAAAAAAAAAACTGTTAAAACTACACAATTAAATTTCCATTATAATTATATCAAAAGTGACATAACCATGGAAAAGTAAAAAAAAATATAAAGCAATTTAAAGAATCGCTTTGCAGAGTTTCGTAAACATTAAATATATGAGTGTAAAATTTAAGGAATATTTCATTCTGAAACACTTCAGTAGATGAGACAAAAAAAATTCAACATCGTGGGGTATCATCCCCCATTATGGGATTTTAAATCCAACCATGCATTCTTCCCTCAATATAGTACTTCTCTGTGATTATCCACGTGAAATTGAAAATTTGAGCAATAAGATATCATGCACGCCCTTGCAGAGTTTTGGAAGAACGTAAGATTACCAACATTGTCAGAAACGTGATATCCTAATACCTAGTAACAACTGGAAAACCTGGTTTAGTTAATTTTTTTTTCTTTTTTTCCAAGAGCGAATGGAATTGAAATTATCTGAAATTTTTTTGCTAAGAAGAAAATAATATTTCATGCGCATACAATCTACGCCATACAAACTAGTTATATTTCCCGTGAATTCTCTATACCTTTTCATTTGCACACACAGATTGAGCACAGATCTCGTGCAGAAGTTCTCAAGTTTTACCACGAACATAGCAGCGTACAGGTTGCCATTTCAGCCAATAGAATCATTTCAAGTGCTGAGGGTGCAGGAAGAACTGAAATTATTTCCATTCGAATGAGGTTCAAGGTTCGAATGTCAGGTAAGTCACAAAAGAATATGCTATTTTTAGGCGTATGTTTAGGTTAACTTACACTCTAAGAAATTATTCGCAAATTTACATTATTTTATACATATATAGACTGTTAACGGTAAAATGAGCACTTTTGAAAGCCCTGCTTAAGATCTACTTGTATGGACGTTTTGTATTCTTCCGCCTTATGTAGAATAAACATTGTCATGGAGCTCATTACTTTATTCATGCGTCTGTCAAGTAAAACTTCAAAGATATTAGAAAAGTAAATATTTTACAAATCTGCTCATTTGTAAACTTCGATCCATTAAAAAAAAAAAAACAGAAAGCGAAAGATATTATTTATGTTGTCAAAAATGGTTACCTGACACTTTTATTTGACGTTAAGATATGGAATTACTTTTCCTCCATCGTTACCACCTTTACTGGACGCATGTCATTCAGTGCGTCCTTCAAAATATATGCAGACAGCGGCAGTGACTTTTTTTAAGGTTGATTTCAAAAGTGTTTACTCTATCGTGAACAGCCTTTACAGGATATTTAAAGTATAGTCTATTAGGGATTTCTTCACACATTCTGAATCAAAGTTTTGAAAATTCACCCCATGTATGACGTGCTTAGTTATTTCCTAAATATGTAATGCATCTCAAGCGTCTTGTACCTATGTTAACATAAAATTATATTATTTTTCGTTAAATAGAAGTTTTACCTTTATCTTATTTAAAAATTATAATATAACATTTATAAAAAAATATGAATGAAAACAGTGACAAAACATGTGTTGGTTGCACCTAGTAAGAAATAGTTATCGTGCAAAATATTTTTACATCTGAGCGCGCACGTATTCTGCCTCGCGTGCAGAGGCAATAACGAGACATACGATGCCCATCCGTGGGTCGAATTTAGCGCTTCCGTGCTTCTAGGCCTCAGTAGACAACAACCTTAAAGGTGGAGTCACAATACCCCAACGAACACGAAACGACAACCCCGACACGACGAAATCTGAGTAGCTGCCAATGAAAATCAATGTCACCGTGACGTCAGTCCGACAAAATCGAACCCCCGACAGCCCGAAAAAAAAAATTCTATTCCAACTCTCCATCATGTTGGACTCGTCGGGGCGCGAAAAAACTAACTTGCCGCCAAAGTAACGTTCTGCTTTCTCTCTATGGGCTGTTCACGGTAAAGTGAGCGCTTTTTAAGGCCCTGCTAAAATTATCCTTTCAAATAATATCTAACTTTCTGCCACTTTTTAATATAAACATTGCAATATGTCTAATTAACAGAGTCTATATATTTCATCACTCTCAAAAGTTAATGTCTGATGCTACAATAAAATATATTTATTAGTGCTTAATACATTTTGAAAGGGCCTTCAAAAGTGCTCGCTTTACCGTGAACGGCCTATAAATACATCTATCTCTGGTATAAATTCAAATATTTTCAAAAGCAAAATAATCTTTCACTTTATCATGAGTTTTAAAAAGAAAATATTGTATATTTTAGGTATAAGGATTAAGTACCGTTTTAGAATTTTCCAACCGCCAACTAACATACTCGTAGACCAGATTTCGTTGGGGTATTATTAACAATGAATAAAACTCAATACGAAATTTCGTCGAGCTCTGACGACATATCAGTCTGTCGTGTCGTATTCATCGGGCTATTGTGACTCCAACTTAAGGCCCCCGCCTAGCTGCAGCTTTCTTCCGCATTAGAGGCCGATATGCGCGGGGCCTGAAGGACGACACTGACACACGTATCAAGTGCGCCATCGCCGCTAAGCGCAAGGCCCTGAGGTGGCGTGCAGTGTTCTCGTCGCACTGCGTGTATCTATGAGACTTTCAGGTGTGACACTATTATTTTACTGGAGGAAAGTCTGAAGGACGGTTCAGCGCAGGGCACTTCAGTGGATTCGTACGTTTCTGATGCGTATATTTTGAGATACAGCACTTTGAAAAAAACTGTTTTTAAGCCGCTTTGGAGTCCTCTGAAATGATGTTTCGAACGTGCGTGACATTTTGAAAGTACTGAAGAGCCCTTGTCTAAAGTGTGTGCTCTTTTCGTAGACCATCACATTGGACGCGCATTTGATAGTTTCGAGGAAAAACGGAGCATTTAAAACACTGCAATGTAGCTGAAGCATCAGGCAGGCGGAAGTATTAGAATTAATTATGTTTAAGTAAAACATTGCTTAGCTACTATCGCGGAGTTAACTTAATTTTTAACAGCTGGAACTGCTTCACTTCCTGGCTACATGCATCAAGTGTCATTGATATATGCGTATCTTACGAACTTTTAGTGAATTTTTTTACCCCTTAGTTGCGACTGTATGTCGCACCATAAAACAGTTCGAAAATGACGATGCTTTTTATCTTAAAGCTGAGACACGTTTGCAGCTGTTAGTAACATACTCTTTATTGGTCCTTTGTGCCGTTAATATACCTTTGTCACTATTTAAAATTCTGTTGAAAGGTTTTCAAGACACGCTTAGACTTTAGATGAAAATTTATTTTGCTCTAATATGGGGCGTAATTCGCTAAGGAAACATTATTCTACATAAGCCTACGTATGTATGCGCATAGAGATTCATATCTTTTACAGAAATAATACTTTAATGTACACTTATTGTATTCTTTTCCTGTATATATAACTGGTATTTTGGGTAATTTGATATTAATATTCGCATTCTGATTATAAATATGAATTTTCCACAATATCTTGATAATATTATAAATGCGAAAGTTTGTATGTTTCTACGGATTTGGATGAAATTTGGTACAGGGGTAGATTATATTCTGGATTAGTACATAGGGTACTTTTCATTCCGGAAAAACGAACAGTTTCTTAGGGAATATACGAAACAGTCCACCAACCATTTGGGTAGGCGCTGGTTGGTGGTCTGTTTCTTATATTTAGCACGCGGGTGGAGCCGCGGATAACAACTAGTAATAACAAATGACGATTTTTATAATGCTAATGCAGTGCCAGGGCAAATATTTTTAATTTCTTTCACCACTCTTGGAATTGAATGTTCGTTGAGAAACACGTGAAATGTTCACAAATAAGTGTAAACATTATGAAAAGAAAATAATTAACAAGTACGATTTAAATAAGCTTTGTGTTATTCCTTTTGAATTTTTTCTTTCCTCTCATTACAGAGGTAGCTTATAAGTTTGTTATCCAGCTATATATGTTCTAATGAATGGTCATGTTACTGACAAGAGTCAGTATCAATTTAAAAGCCAGGAACCACAAGTACATATGTAAATAAACACGTCAACAGCCCATACACAAACTCCAATCCACTTGTCCTTCAGAATTCCATTGCCCGAGGATAAACTTTTTATTCCCTGAGCTGATTGGTGACAAAAAATATGAGAAAGGTCAGTGACCCTCTCCTGTTGCGCTGGGGGTAAAAAATCTGTCCCTTTTTTTATAGTAGGGATAGAATTTAGGTGCCTTGGGGTTCGAGGGAATGCTGCGGGGGTGAAATGAAGAGGGATGAAACCCCACCCGGCCCATTCTGATCCCATCAAAAGAGGAGGGTTGGCCCTGTGCTAAGTAGGAAGAGGGGCGCGGGGGTGGATGCCAATGGCTTTGTATCGCCTTCCGACTGTCCATTGTGAGCGGGCTGAAAAAGATGATACGGCGATCGGATTGCAAGGTGAAATTTTTTTTACTTTATGCTCTCAGAAATGCAGATTAATGGAAGGTCACTGCCAAAAAAAAAGTACTTAGACGTAGTCTAATGGTCAAGGGCACAAATCGTCAGGGAATGCATTTATTCTTGGTTCGCACGTAGTCGAATTCTTTTGAAAACATTACTTATTTTTTTATGTATGGCCGTTTTGTATCCTACCGCAACATGTAATTATTAACACTGATATGGTTCTATAGACTATACAGCTAACTTAAAATGTGAGAAACTAACGTTATTATTACAGTAACTACTGCGTTAATGTGTAACATACTTTATTGTAGAGAAAATAAATATATTAAAAGTGTCATCATTCTCATTTCAAACAGCATACTTTCATTCAGACCATAAGACACAATTCACTGCCAACATACCAGTAACTGTTTGCAGTCAAGGACAAATATTTTTTTATATAAACTTTTGTAATAGGTGCGTTTAATTCGCCGTGAACCAGCTACATGATTTTTCCTTCAGCTTGCATTGTTTATTATACAGCGTGCCAGAACACTTGCCTGATTTGCCAGACGAAAGTCCTGGGTTTGATTCCGGGACACAATTGAAATCTGGTGAAGAAAATTCCGCCAGGAATCCTGAGGTTTTGTTTCGCCTTCACTTTGCGGAAGGCAACGGGAAACAACCAAAGATTCGCGTTGCTTGGAATTACACCGCAGTGACGCGCCTAGGACATCGCGATTCTGAAATATTAAGTAACACGACGATGTAATTAGTTTTTCGTGCATGGCGTGGGAGACAAAAAATTGGAGGGGGAGTTAGAGCAATATTACTGAAATTCTGAAATCTAAAACATACATTTTACTTGTACCAATACTTCGTATTCAACTCCACAAGACAATATTGTTAACTAAAATCTAAGTTAAACCTTCAAGAAAATATTATAACAGAATATTGAATTAAAATCGCAGTCAAAATATGTTTTATTGTTAACATTGCATAAAGGAAAATAACTAGAAAAAAATTAACCCTATATCGATGGTAAGAACTAATAAATCACTAAATATATGCAGATAATTCATCGCTGATGCATGGCCGATGTTGTTTTACAAGCTAATGCCCAACGAATCCTCGAGCTAAACGAACAGACGCTGGATAACTCACCATCGATACCCCTCACTCGCGAGCATGCCCATGATATTCAGTGTAGCACTATCCGATTGGGACTCGAACCCGCGACACACAATCGCCAACATCTTCGATGCCAAGAAGAAAGTCGCCCCTTTACGATGCGTTTCGCAAAACTTTTCACGAACCATTCATCCAACTTACCCTCTGGAATCACTTCATGAAACACGTTGTGAATTATCCATCTGATTGGAGGAACATTTCAGGTACTCCTCTATTAAGGAGCCCGTATTATTCTCCCACAAGACCTTCTGCCATACATTCCAAATAAAAATACGGGAGCACTCTAAGAAAACTAAAATACTCGTTAGCCCCAGAAAACACGCAGGTACTATCATTGATATATATACATATATATATAAAGTATTTTGTAGTGTTAAAAAATTCCCCCAATATTCTGTGTCAGTTATTTTTCATTCTACATCACCTCGTAACATCTTACTTTAATATATATATCAATAAACAAAGAGTCTATCAATTTTACACGCTTTTGCATGTATTCCCTGTTTCACACTTTTCACACTTGCACTGAAGTAATATAGTTTCTCTGAATTATAAGCTATGTGTAAAAGCCGGTTAATTATACTAATATTTTCTTTGTCATTCTACTCATATATTTGCACACACATTGCTGCTGCCTCGCAGCTCAATCCAGCCCCGCATGTGCGACTACAGCTAGAGAGATAGACATTAGCCCGTCTTTACCCTCGTATGCCGGCTTCCTCTACAAAGGAGCGAGACGACATCTTTGAAGTCAGTCCCCGCAGTGAGCAACTGAATAGTTTGCATTTCAGCCGCAACTAAGCGCCAGCTGAAGGCCAACTATTTCTTTATTTCTCTTTCTCTCTGCCCTTTCTGCTGCGTGATAGCTTCTGTGGGCCAGATACACCCGGAGTCGAGATGAAATTCGTTCTCTATACAACTACATTTGTGTTTAAAAATGTCTGTAGTTGAAGACATTCCATCGTATATTTGTTTTAATTTGTACGTATATGTCACTTATGTTTTACAAATTATGATTCAGGTTTTCAACATTTTTTTTTCGTATTCTCTCACAAATTGTATAATTCTTAGTCGAAAACTAAAGATTTAAAAGTTATAAGCAAACTTGTACCAGATGACACTTTCTACAAGTTGTGTTATTTGTTCCATTACTATTTTTCAGTCAGCTTTAGTTCGCGTGATGCAAACTACGATAGATCGCAATATTAAATAAAGTGGAAGTTTATTTTAAAATATCCTACTATAATTAAAGAACAAATCCGTTTCGATTCATGCGAGTTGCATTACTCAGTGTTAATACTTTATCGACTCACGCCATTATTCATTGTTAATATAGATTGACAGTCGAATAGTGAGTACCGAAGCTTGCGCAATTCAGGTCAAAGAAAGAAAATTCGAGGTAGGTTGTGTTGTGAATGGCTGATAACTTCTCCCACCCCTCTGAAAAATACTGTGGTTAAATGATATCTGTTTAACCTAGCCTTTCAGTGAATAAAAAATCTTAACAATATTTGTGAAACTTTAAAATTTTTTTGAAGGATGTTAGGCTAGGGGCGCAATAAAGAATGATGTAAGCGACTGTAGGCCTGAACCAGGAGTGATGAAGACTCGCTTCAACGCCCAGTTAGAGTAAATTCATATAATTCGATTTTTTATTGCAAAACAAATAATGAATAATTACCAAGAATAATTGAGTAATGAATAACTACATGCAAAAATAGAATTTTCATACTGGTTCGACTCTCATTGAGGATACTTATATCATAATCATGCAACATGTATTCCCACACTGCGAACATCGATCTGGGAGACAGATTCACTTGTGGTGAGAGCAAATGCACACACAATGGCATACACAATGGTTACACACACAAACACACACAGATATTCAACTATAGTATATTATTGTAGCGAAATTCTTCTCAATATTAATTTTACAAGTTCATACTTATTATCATTTTAAAAAATTAAAGCTCGTTACATGTGCTCAAACCACGCTTTCCGATTCTACTTAGAAAACCAATGTGCAATTATCCTTATATGTTAAAAACAAAATCTTTCCTGTTACTCTAATCATAAGACCTTAGTAGTTTATAATTTTTCCGGGCTTGTTGTGTTTTTTTTAATTTTCCAAAAATTATCCTTTTTTCTATGATTTTTTAAATTCTATGGCGAGGAGTCAACATTGAGGAAACATCGGTGAGGAGTCAGCAGTGAGGTGATGGTAACAAAGGTTAAGATTAAGATTCTGTGACATCATCCAGGGCTAAGTTTAAGGTTAAGATGGTTTGTTTTGTTTCCTGGTAAAATAGATAAGGACTTCGAGGGGGCGGGACGCGAGGGTATATACTCACAAGCTCTCTGCTTCATTCGCACTTCGTCTGTTGTTCGAGTAAGAACCCTCATTCTCTGACTGACTTCGAGTGAGTTGTATGTTAGCTACATCTTTTCAGGTTTATAAAAACACCTTGTACCGCTGCGACAAATCATCAAAAACTTATTTTCTCTTGTTGTGAGGGTTCAGTGAAAATGATGGCATTTTGTTACAGCGGTCAGAAAATGTTAACAGCTATTATGATGTATGGAAAGTTCAGATCACTTGCAGCACTCGACAAAGAAACTGAGCTCGCATGATTGCCAAAATAATTCCTTTTGACGTGTGCACGGCATGAAATAAAATGGGTCTACAAAAGTTTACCTGCTTATCTGCAACAGGACAAAGAGATTGTCGGCTGTCTCCCATGTATAAAGTATTTTCAGGGATGTGCTACTGTTGTGGACACACCACATTCTAGGAGCTGGTGTAATGCATGTCGGAAGAGTTTTGAAGTAAAATGAGAAAAATAAATTTGCATCCAACTCTGAAAGATGGGTAACTGTGAAGAAGTTTGTGTTGGTCTGATGGACGACTTCGCAGGTTAGATATCGAATTGGATGATTAGGATTCGTATAACAAACCACCAACCATGTTGGTTTTATATATTTGTACTAAGTAGACATATACTGAGACATTCGAGATGGATAACATAAACTGATTGTTCTGTACTGTTACAAGTATATAATCATGCATCCTGTAAGAATGTTTTCACTTCTTTGGCTGTTGTGATGGAAGGCAGTTCGACACGAGTGGAATCATCTGGTGATAGTGTAAGCTGTTATAATATGAATAAGGAAACTTGTAGTGAGGATGTGTTGACATCGTCAATGCTAACATGAAAGTCTTCGAACTCTGGGAGTCGAAGTTATACAAAAGAATCGAAGATCTGCAAATATTGTGGCAAGATATTCACTAACACCTCTAATGCCAGAAGCCATGAAGCTAGTAACTGTATGTTCAGCATTGATAAGTTTGGAAAATAAAGTTAAAGTGTATGAAAGGCTACTGTTTTTTATTCGATTCCCTCCTTAAATACTAAGCTATTAGGGAGAAACAATTAAGTCTCACCTGAGTTGTATGTGTATTGAAGACGATATTCACTTTATCATCAAATATATATTTTTTTCTGATGGTCGTACGCAATGCAATGTCTTGATACAAACAAAATATTTGTTGGTTGTGAGGATATAAGAACATTAAATATATGTATATAGATTCTTAGTATAGACACGGGTTTCTCTGAAAATTTAAATGCTAATTAGAAAACCGATATGAGAATTTTGTTGAAATTATTTTTTCAAGTAAAGTGTAATATCTGAATAAAGGAAGGAAAACCCATATGAGAATTTGTTTTATATCTCTATTAATTAATGTGAGCTAGGATATGTTATCCACCATGAGTAGCAATCACTTTGACACTGTATTGGGTGTCTGAGCTAGTATCTGTTTGAAAATGAACTACATCTCTGTGGTGTGAAATCGAGTACTGAACATATTTCTATATGCACAACTTATTCGAATATCAAAACATTATATTGAAAAAACAATGTTGGTTTTTATTACAAATGTTTTAGTAATAACTTATGGTGAGTATAGAGCTTCCAAACTTCTATGTTATGTTGAAGTTTGTATACAATTTACTAGAAGCAATAATTTGGAAATATGCATTAAAATATATTTTAAAGGTATTGTCATTTTGTCTGGTTTGTTTGGTTGAAATGTTTTGGAAAGTAAAACGGGTAGTACGATGTTAGTATTATTGGTCGAAATGAGTGTTCGAAATATTTTTTTTTGTTTGGTGTTTGATATGATTTATCTATATGGTATGTTAGTTTCGCTGGTAATGTTGCAAATAGATGCTATGGTTTTTGCAAATGAGCTGTGTGTTGCAGTTTGGTTTGCGATTATTGATGGACATGTTTTCTGCTGGAACACTTTATTTGGTAGATTAGTGATACTACCTATTGACAAGAGATTTCGTTAACATTGGATCGCTGCTGAGGGTATATTGTTTGGGTGATGGTATTATTTGGCTGTGTGCTTGCTATTGCACGATGAATTGTTTTGTCAGAGCAATTCGCTGGAATATTTCACAGTAATGCTTATATGATTGCTTTGTTGTCCTGTATTGTGTGAAGGGAAGTGTTTAGTATATCCGATATGGTTAAATAGAGTGGTGTAGGTAATGATTGATGTTATGGTTTGTTCATGCAATTGGGGTAACACATGATTATAATCCTTTGGTTGTAACAAACTGTAGAAATAGTCATTTGGTATGATTTTTAGCAGTGAGTATGATATGACATAAAATATTATCAGTTAGTGTAAACATTTTTTGATGGGTAGTTGGAGGTTTAGGGTATATAGTTGGATGATATGCCTTTAATTATGATTGGATGCTAGGGAATGCTGGTCGACATTTTTAATTAATACTGTGGTGTTAGGGGTGAGATTTCTGTTTCCAGCAAATGAAACGTTGACAACAGGATGTGGTAAAAGAAATAAATATAGAAATTTAAAAACTAGTAATAATTTTTGTAATGTGATAAAGACATGGTAGTATTGGTAATTTATATACTTGTGTTTAGCCTTGACACTGTTAGTTTACTCAGATTGTTAGTTTCAAGGATATTATAAAATCTCCAGCAATGGTTCTATACACTTACTCCTTGATGAACGTTAAATATTGAAAACATATATAATTTCCCGTGGTAATTTATAGATGTTATATTATGTGATAACTAAAATAAGGATTAATTTGTATAAATAAACTGAAACATTTTTAGTGTGAGCGGCATATATTTGGAGTGTTAATTTTAAATCCACATTTACTAAGCATATTGATGATGTAAATGTTTCTAGTTTTGATCTCGAGCCAACACTACTCCTGGAATGCGAGATGGAGCAATTCATTAGAGATGATAATTTAAAGAGATATTACAAGCCCTGTAAATGTAATGTTGCCTGCTAGGGTGGTAAGATAGATTGAGTTATTTCATAAGAATGCTTTGATGCTATGTTTTCGGTAATGTATTTCGAAATGGTTTGATGATAGTGTTTGTTTATATGGTTTGCTATTAGGGTATATGCGTATTCTTATGTTTGGATGAATTAATTAAAAATATATTATGTCTTGAATTATTAACAAACACTACTATAATATAAATTACACCAGTTAATCCATTGCCTTAAAATTTACCAAGCGAACAAATCAGTTTTCAAAAAGATGGAGATAAAAAAAATACGGTCGTTGAGAGAAATCTTCCTACATGAATCGCGATATTAACCAAAAACTTGCCTTTAATAAAATCTTTCACAGTATGTATGCCACCTGGATGCTATTAGTCTGTTTTGAAATGCAGTCGCCAGTTATGTATATTTTTTTGATATGGAACAAGAAAAGCCCTTCAATGTTAATTTTCTAAAGGTGGTTATATATATTTTTTTAACTTCTCATTTTAATTATATGCATTCATACATGGAGAATATTATATATGTAAAATTATTTAATACCAGTCATGTATTTACAGCATTTTACCATGGATATTTCATCACGGTATATTTACAAATAATTTATTATATTAGACACAAAGCTGTATACGTATATGTATGTAGTTTGAAGAAGCTATCTGCGAAAAGTGGGAGCCATAAATATTCACATAATAATCCAAATTGAACCAGCAATGGTCCATTGATGTATCACTTCACAGTTATCAAATGCCCTATAGAGACTATCCATTCTTTTACCAGCAATAAGTATAGGTTATGTGCGGCCATTGCTGGAATACAGTTGGTAAGCCATATATGGGTCATTAATAGGTTACCTACTCTTAGCCATCAGTTTCATTTCTATCAACATTCCATAAGTGGGCCATAAATGGCATGCCAAGTGTCCTATTGCCCGCAGTCAGCCATAACAGGGCCATTAGTGTAAACCCATCAGAATTTAGTGCCAGCAGTCATCCAGCAGTGCCAGAATTAAAACCACAGTCGGCCGACTGTGGCTTGCTACATGGGTCATTACTTGTTACGCGATTAATTATGTGTATTTACTCTCACTGGGTGTTGAAGCGAGTATTCATCACTCCTGATGCAAGCTTACAGTCGCCTGCATCATTCTATAGTGCCTCCCTAGTCTATCTGCCTTGAAAAAATTTTTAAGTTTCGCAAATGTTGTTTACGATTTTTATTCACTGAAAGACTGGCTTAAACAGATATGAATTAATCTCAATATTATTCAGAAGGGTGCGAGAAGTTGTCAGCAATTCACAACTCAACCTCATTTGAATTTTTTTTCATTGATCTGAACCGTGGAGGTTTGGTTATCCACTGTTAGACTTAGAAACTATATTAACAATGAATAATGGTAGAGTATTTTCACTTAGTAACGCAACTTGCTCAGATCGAAACTAATTGGTTCCTAGATTATAGTAGGATTTTGAAAAATTAATTTCCACTTTATGTAATAGTACGATCTGTCGTAGGTTGTGTCACGCTAACCAAATCTGACTGGAAAAAGTGATGGAATAAATGTTGAATCCATGACTCGTAGAATGTGTCATCTAAGTACAAGTTTGCTTATAGTTTTAAAATCAGTTAGTTTTGGACTAAGAATTATACAGTTTGTGAGAAAATATAAAGTAAATGTTGAAAACCTGAATCATAATTTTAAAATGTGACATCTTTGTACGAATTAAAACAAATATTCGAGGGGATGTCTTCAACTACAGACTTTTTTAATGCAAATTAAGTTGTCTACAGAAAAAATTTAATCTCGACTGCAGGTGTATCCTGCTCAGCGAAGCTATCGGGTGACAGAAAAGGGGTGGAGGGGGGGGGGGGGAGAAAAAGAGGGATAGAGAGAGAAAGTTGGCCTTCAGCTGGTGCTTACTCACGGCAGGAATGCAAACTATTCAGTTCCTCACTGCGGGGACTGGGTTCAGAGCTCTTTCGCTCCTCTGTAGAGGAAGTCGGCGTACAAGGGTAAATGTGGGCTAATATCTATCTCTCCAGCGCACGCGTTGGGCTGGATGGAGCCACGAGGCAGCAGTAATGTGTGTGTGTGTGTGTGTGTGTGTGAAACCATGAGTAGAATGAAAAAGACAATGTTAGTATAATTAACCTGTTTTTACACATTGTTTATAATTCAGACAATCTATATTACTTCAGAGCAATTTTGAAAAGTGGGAAACATGGAATGAATGCAAAAGCATGCCACAGAGTAAGTCTTTTTATACCTATATCTTAATGAGGTAAGATGTTAAGAAGTGGCATAGAATAATAAGTAACTTACACTGAGTTTTGGGGGATATTTTTTAACACTACACAATACTTTACTGAAATAGTTAATAATAGTGTCGGTGTTCCGAGTAAAATCAATACGATGAAACATTATTTATTCAGAGCAAGTAGGAAAATACTTCACAGGGATTACAAAAATAAGCATGGCAAAACAATAATATACTTTTATTATTAATATATATTTTGCCTTGGAATAAATGGTGAACACAGGGGATTACACGAATAAGTATGGCCAACAATAATGTACTTTTATTATTAATTTGTATTTTTTAAAAGAGTAACTAAAATGACTTGTAAAGTGCGACAAATAGCGTGATTAGTTGATGGCAGGGCAGCAGGCAAGCGGTTTCATACACGCTGTTAGCATTCGCCAAGGTTGCCGGCTGGACCTGGGAGTAGGGCATCGCAAGTTGTACAGAGTCGTGCTTGTCTGCATTGCTGGTCGAGAGTTATATTGAATGATATATTCAATCTCAGTTCAGTCGACACTGAGCAGTGATAGTGAGTGGACATGCAATTAGTGTCTTGGTATAGGTAATTCGCTTTTCTAATTGTGCAATTGGTAATTATTCTCTGTTCTTATTACATGTACTTACTTTGTAATTACTATCACGTCTTATTCAATGTGCAATTGTTAGTTACTCATTATGAGTATAAAGTAATTACTCATTATGAGTATAAAGTAATTACTCATTGCTTGGATACTTATTACATGTAATTTTTTACTCTCATTGGTTTTTGTACCAAACACCTTGCCCCTTACAAACTCCTCATTTGTGTTTCGGCAGCTGAAGAGTGAACATGTGTACTTAGACATCGTGCAGTTATGCCTAATTTATTGCCTTCGACGGGAATTGAACCGAGTACTACACCCACCCCAGTCATCAAAGCTTCCGTCATGGCTGCAAGTCATCCGATGGCATCCCGCCAGACAGCCTCCTCAGAGCACCAAAATGTCCATTGTGCCTGTTTTGCCCAGCACACCTCTCAGGTGAAGGAGGGGAAATAAGTGTTATTCCACCATCAGTCAACAGCCAATCACAGCAAAACTCTCAGGAGTGGGGGAAGGGAGTGGGAAGAGGCATAACACTTTGGCCAATCACAGCACTGTGGATGGCTTGAGGAAGGGGTGGAGGAGGTACCCCTATAGGAGGGAATGGGAGTTGGAGGAGAATAACACAATAATTAATTTCGCGAAATGTCACTTGTGCCACTCCTGCACTTTGTGTCTTGTACCCTCCAGTTCACACTACTCTCATCAAGATCTCCAAAGGTTCGACTACTGGGAGCCAGCAAGTGACGTAACCAATGCTGCCTGCTAAATCGATGGGTACTGTTTCCGCAGACGATCATGACGAGACAGTTAATGCCTAAGAGACACGATATAGTTGGTAATATGTGTGGCATGCACAGTTGCAAGGCGTTCGTTTGAAGTCGACGAACTTCAAAATATACGGATGTCAGCTCTAATTACTGAGCATGACCATGTGACTCCTACAAAAAAAAGTGAACTTGATATTGAGGATGATACAGGAGGTGAAGACAATCACGAACACAGCGTTGATTATCATGATTATGGCGACAGTGTTGATGAAGTATCTGATGAGAAGGATGATTCTCTCGACGTTCGCACACATTTCACCAACGATTATCCTTCGTCAAGCGGCGCGAAGAAGGTAAGTCGTCAAGAACACTAGTTAAACATTTCTCGAAGACGCGAATGAACTTGATTGAAGCAGATATTTTATTGACCCAAAAACGCGGGGATCGCTCACGCATTGTTGGTGGTGATATCGATCATTAATACACTAGCGCCACCTAGGCGATGTAAAAGTAAACATATGAAATCCAAAATGGCGTCCTCCAAAAATGTATAAACAAATGACAAAAGGAAAAACGAAGATACTGCATACAATAGAATGAGTATAGGTGAGGGGTTGAGACCTACTGAATAAGAGCCAATAGCAATAAGTGGTGCGGGTCAGTCGTCTGCTGGGCGTGGGGCTGGGAAACCTTCGGAATTGTCATTTTTTAAAATCTGTTAATAATATTTTTTAATGCATTTCTGAAATATTTTTTTTATAATTATTAAAATTATTTTTTAATAATTTCAAAAATTATTTTTAAATTATATTTTAAAATATTTTTTGGATATTTATGGGATTTTGTGCGTTTTAATGATCAAAGGTCATCGGGGTCAATATCAAAGGTCAAAGTCAAGGTCACCGCCACCCAACATGGTGGACAATATGGCCGCTGGGGAAACGGGATTACAGAGCATGAACTGCTCCGTCGTTCCAAACGCCTGTCCCCTTGTGCCAGACTTATTATAATCATTCTACTGAACCCCGTCTAGACATGGAACTAATGTTTCTATATGTAATTCATGGTAAAGTTAGCAATTTTAAAATACCTCTCATTCGGAATAATATTCAATAAATATATTTTATTTTAGCCTTAGACTAAAACTTCGGAGTGCGGTGGAATTTATACACTGATTTTATTACTTCCATGGCAATATTTATTTCAAAATATGTTTAAAGGCTAAGAAATGGCTGAAAGGAAAAGTAAATAGGGCCTCAAAAATGTTCTCTTTACCGTGAACAGCCTATACACCGTTATCAAAGAAGCACGCCAGTGAGCATGCCGTTAAATGTGCGCAGTTTAGGGCAAGGGATCATTAATGAAGGTTGATTTGAAAAGCTCCTAACAAAGCGCAGAATAACTACATAAACTTTATTGGTTCTTACCCTTGGGTTTAGGATTCTAATTAGCCTCGTTGCCCAAACGATAAGAATGATTGTTGTTAAGATCACGTAAACTAGTGTTAATACATGAGCGACGCAAAGAAATAATCATAGCAAACCACATTTTTCATTGCCTTGTTCAACTAATGAGAGTCCACGCACAGTATGTAAATAGTGGCAGTGAGTGAGTCCCCAAAACTTTCGAAAACCTACTTTGATAGCTGGACACCGACGTCTCCGAACATAAGGACGGAATTCTCCGGACAATAGCATGGTTGTGCATCGAACAAACAGTGCTGGTAGTCGTTCGTTTGGTAACTTACAGAAGAATTTTAGCTTGTTTGTGCGAAGACAAAGAGAGAGAAGAAGGAGGATTTGGGGGGGGGGGGAGGGAAAGGAGGGGTGGACGAGCGAGCCGGCTTGGCATTTCGGGAATGTTAGAGTTCTGGGAGGGGCGGACAGGAACCACAACCAGTCAGCTTCTATAGATCTATGACGCAGGGATCCAATAGATTGTGGCCGGCCCTGGATCACAACATCCGTTAAGAGGAAAGCTATACGGTCTCGCCCCCCCCCCAACCCCCTCTCTAATTTTATAAACAAAAAAGTTAGTCAGGAGTTTTTCGTAACATTTCGGGTGCCTTCTGAAATGTTTCACGATTGGAGTTTCACTTATGCTGATCAAAAATACTAAAATGTATTCTACTTTAATTTATTCTGACTGTTCACCAGATTTTATTTTATTTTAGTACGTGTTATATGTTAAGTCAGGCAAATATCCTTTGTCATAAACCAAAATCGAAGCAGTTTTTTTTTTATAACTATTGTCTATGGACGTTACCGATATGGCTTTTGGTAACTATGCGGCAATGGGAAAAATTGTAAACTAATTCCCGATAAGATAGCTAATTGGAGTACCTTGATTATGTATTACATATTCATTTAGCAGTCTTCCGGGCTTGTTTTACGTAACATATTAAAAAATATAAATTATTTTATTTTGACTTTACCGATAGTTTGCAATACTAAGATTTGAAGAATAATGTTATATATGTGATAGCATCAGAATGTGAAGAATTCGTTTATTACAAGAATGATAGTAGAAAAATTTAACCAGACTATTCTAGAAAACCGTTCTCCAAGGCATTGTTTTTACCTTAAGTCCAGGCTTCATAATGCATAGGCGTAAAGGGAATCAATGCTAAATTCGGGCAAAGATCTCTCAGTCGTTTTTTTTGTGGTAGTATTTTTAACTGAATTTTTTTTTTGTTAGAGATTAAACGCATCTCGATTTGTAAACCTTCCAAAATTTATATATTTTTTAAATATTAAGTGCACTTTTTCTTATTATTTAAACATTTTTGACAATTTATAAATAATTAAAAAGGGCATCAAATATTAAAAAATTAAAATTTGAAGGGTTTACAAATCTAAATGCTTTCAATCTCTCACGAAACAATTTTTTGTTGGAAATTTTACCACAAAAAAACGACAGAGATCTTTGTCCGAATGTAGCATTTAATTTCCGATATGCCTATATGCATGGTGAAGCCTAGCCTTAACCCTCCTCCTCCGCCTTCACAAATACTACCTCTAGGCTTCTCTACGAATTACTGTATAAGAACGGCACAATAAAATGAAAAAAAAAATTACCTCTGGGGACAGCTTTTACAAGAATTAACAATTCAAATATTGTTATGGAAATGTATTATTCACTTATCTATAGTTGACGATACGCGATTGTGCTAACGTAATATTTAGAGCTAGCTATTTTTCGCGAAAAAATGTGAGTACACAGTAGACTTCAATACTATAAGGACTTAAAAACATTTTGCCTACTGCCATTGGTTGCTTTCTGCTTGAGAAGGCGTTCTAATATTTGTCTGGGTCACTCAGAATTCGGCAATATCGACACGGCTCCTACGTGATTCGTTTGCAGACAGTTAATACGTGTCATAAAATAATTAAGGCAATCACGAGTCATAAAATAATTAAGGCAATCACGATAGGTAACAATCTTACAGTGTTTTTAAATACAACTTGTCTTGAAATCTTTTCGCGAAATTTCACTACCCCTAGTAATATTTCCTTTATTTTAAACATCCGAACCAAACGAATTTATTAATATGCCCCAATTTTTTAAAAAAATCTTAACATAGTATTTTAATTTATAACACATGTAAATTTTTTAAAAGTCTTAATAGAATAAAGGCTGTTCACGGTAAACTGAGCACCTTTGAAACTCCGCTGAAGATCTACTTGTATGCTTATTGTGATCTTCCGCCATATGCAAAATTAACATTACCTTGGTAATGATCACTCTATTCATAGGTTGGTCAAGTGAAACCGCGGAATTACAAGAAAAGTAAAAGAGATAATTCCACAGAACATTTTCAGAGTTTATACTATTTGATCTGTTTCTCCTCTTGTTAGTGTATTTTTTTCCTTGCTCTTTACGTTTACGCATGTGGACATTAAGTTATACCTGGTTAAGTGCAAAGGAGGCATTGGAGCCTTAACTTTGCCAGTAAAAATTAAGTTGAAACAAATAAGTAAGTAAATAAGTATTCACAAATGTTTATCAAACACCCTTTTATTTCAACGTTTGATAACGGAACTGCATTCCCTTCGTCGCGTTACCAAATTTACAGAGCGCATCTCAGTCAGTGTGATCCGTTAAAATATATGCAGGTAGGGGCAATGACTTTTTTCAAAAATTGATTCCAAAAATTGCTCTATAAATCGTGAACAGTCTATACTAAACATGGACTTAAAATAAGGTAGACAGATAATTCGTATTCTGCAACATTGACCTACCCCAAAAGAACACAACTGTAAAAGTCACATGGCCAACACCGATGAAAGTGTTTGTTTATATCTTAATTTTTAAGTGACAAGAATTATGATATGAATGTAACACTTTTGCCAATTTGAATTTAAACAAACTGTATAACAAATTGGTTAGATTAAGTATAAAAACATCTCAAAACATTTGTTTACAAATAAGTTTTCTAACATAACATCCAAACCATGCCGTTTTCGCTAGACGTATAGGCAGAAAAGAAGTTCCATGTTGGGACATGGAGATTGGTTGTGCGCAGCCAGCGAGATCGGTCTACCTCATCCTTAGTCAATGATGCCAAAGGAAGATAACGAGTAGAACCCCAACTGCTCCGCTAACACATAAATTCACGCCTGTCCCTAGGGCCGGATTCGTTTCCCTGACATCCGGCGTCGCGCGGTTACGGTAAACAATTGGCGAGTTTGTTTTCCCGACGCCCGCCACGGGCCCAGGAAGTTTGGGGTCCAAGAAGCGGCGGCATCAGCTGAGAGGATTCTTGTCGCGACACACTTTTCTGACGGATGTTCGATATGACCTCTTGTCTGCCATCTTCGAGCCCTTCGGCTGAAAACAGTCGCACACATTGTCCCGCCCGTTATCGAATGACAGTGCAAAGTTGCCAACATTTTTTGACGGAATGTCTCTAGACCTGTGCACAAAAATCACCAGATTGTATAATCTTAGGATATTTTTAATTACATTTAGATAAAATATATTACATGTTTGTTTTTCCAGCTTGAAATGGTATTTAATATTGCTCCATACAGTTGTTTACCGCCAGAAATTGAATAACTAAAAATTGAAAGTAAATATAAAAAACATTTATCTGAATAATTTTAATAACCTATTCGCTAGACATCCACACAAATTCGTGGTACTCTCAAGCTGTATAACTCGATACTCCAAGTACTTTCCCGGTCAGAAGTTCCTAATATGTTGCTTACGATGGAGCCATACGGTATTGTTATTCCCGCAAGAGAGAGCGAGAGAGAGAGGGAGAGAGAGAGAGAGAGATAGAGAGAGAGAGAGAGAGAGAGAGAGAGAGAGAGAGCAGCCTACACGACATATAAAACTATAACATATGTAATAAATAGAGACCCGTGAATTTCGCGGGTTCATTACTAGACAAGTTGGCATTCACTCACTTGTACGTCCATGTTACTTTTGTAATTGGCCGACGTGTTGTTTGACACCTCATGGAGATTTTACAGGGTTTTTTTTTTTACGGGAATCACTTAACTTTCCAACCTGTCACAAATGAGAAATTTGACCACCAGGCCATCTTCCGAAACCATCGGATCTGGTGAGAAAATCACCAAGTTGGCAACTCTGAATGACAGCTTTAGGCGGACCGCGAGTTCCACCGATGCGCCCCCCCCCCCCGGACACCCCCTGAATCTCCCATCCCTCCTTCACCCCAAAAGAAAGAAAGAAAGAAAAAAAGATAAACGAGCAGGCAGACGCGGCTTGCCCGACGAAGAAAACGCTCCCTGGTGTTGAATCCGTTATATAAAAGCATCATCCCTTCAGAGTATTCTTCTCGTTCCTTTTTTTTGTCCCCTTACCACTCGTTTCACCTTTCTCTCTCTCTCTCTCTCTCGACGTGCTTTTATTTTTCCTTACCAGGCTCTTATCTTTTTTACACTTCCTCTGTCCGTCTCCTTCTTCTTCCACGACGTTGTACCTCCTCAACCCTCCCTCCGACTCTCTTAAAACCACTCCGATCCTCCAGCCAACCACAACCCGAAACATGAAGGGAAAGGTCAGGATTTTTGGTGCTCCAAGTTTTCCCATTTTTTCCCTCCACCCCCCCCCCCCTCTTTTTCTTTTCTTCCACCCAATTCTTCCCTTTTCATCTGTATCGCTCGGAGGGAAAGACCCGAGGCCCGGCGCTGGTACCGCGCAACACCGTGGATTGAGGAAGGAAGGGATGTTTACAAGAAGCTTACAACTCTCCCGAGGAGATAACTCACTCAGGACTTGCAGCAGAGTTTTCTCGCCGCTCGCTAGACTACAACGCGCTGCGCGGCTCTCGAAACGAGAAGGAACGAAACACCGCTTCTTACTTCGCGATTCACTTGTGGCAGCCCTGCCGAGTTCTTCCGTCCCGCCCCATGCACTATGGATCAACGAGCATACAACTACCAGAGACGTCACTCAAGGCAAAGCAGCGGAAAGCTTAGTTTTGTTGCCCAATGCAAATGTGCCAATGTCGAAACAAAAAAAAAAGTCGTGTTCACGGGTTGGCACTACTGCACGTGGGCAGTTTTCTGTATAGCATTTAAATCGTCTAATTCCACCCGTTTTAATAAAAATGTGTTCACTATTCACATTTAAAATATGTAGAATTACATCCAAAAATAAACGGCCACTGTGAGTTGTTCAAGTGTCGGTACACAACGCCGCAAAATCGTTGTTAAAACACTAACTAGCTCACATCAACGACAATGCACGGCCGTTCGACAATGTAATGATCACATCACCACCAATATCGTAAAAAGAAATGTGGATATATATCAATCATTGTATTCAGTCTCTACATATGAATTAGTATGACTACATTTTTATTTTCAATCCGGTTGAAAAATATTCATAAAACGATAAGCAGTTTATTTACATTATATCAAATAATTCAAATAATTTTCCGTTTTTATATTGCCGGTAGTGGACTGGGCAATTAAACAAAATCGAATCGGAAAGTATATTAAGCGTTCTGTTTACTCCTATCCAGTGTCTAGGGGTGGCAACATATGAGGTAGACCGTTTATTTCGTCTTGTGCACATGTACCCAACATTGACCTACCCCGAAGGAACACAGCTGTGATGAACGTAGTTGTTTATATCTTAATTTTGAAATGATAAGCACTATTACATTAATAAAATACTTATACCATTTTTAATTTAACGAAACTCCAATCACAGATTGGTTAGAGGACGTATACAGACATCTCAAAGAACTTGTTTATTAAACATTGTTCTAACCTCAAATCCAATCCGCGCCGTTGTTGCTAGTCGTATAGGCTTATAGGCCGTTCACGGGAAAGTGAGCACTTTTTGAAGCTGTTTCATCAGACATAATAATCAATAAATACGTTTCATTGCGGCCTCGGACTTTTAGTTTTGGGTATGATGAATGTATACATCGCATTTATTACTCACATGGCAGGGTTTACATTAACAAGTGGGGGAAGGATATAAATGGGCTGAAAGAAAAAAGTAACTAGGGCTTCATAAGTGCTCACTTTATCGTGAACGGCAGATACGAACATTTCAATTTTGGGACATGTAGATAGGCCGTGCGCAGCCAGCGAGATTGGTCTTCATGGCACGTCATTACACCCAATGTTATAGTCAACATTATCAGTATAGTACATCCAAGGTTACGTCCAACTTTTCTGAAGCCCTGCTGAAGTTCTACTTCCAAAAAATATTCCTCTGTCTCAGGGAAACAAAACTCAACCGAGTCTAGATAATTACACTACAGGGTCAACTCACCTCATCCGTGCGCACTCAGTGTAATAATATTTTGCATAAGAACTATTTCTTACTAGGCATTACCAACACATCTGTTTTGTCCCTGTTTTAATTCATATAAATTAATATAACAGTTTGTAGATGAAATATTAGCAGAAGTTAGATATAATAAAATAAAGGTATTTTTATGTAAATGTTATTCATGGTAAAATTAGCACTTTTGAAAGCCCTGCTTACGATCTACTTGAATGCACGTTGTGTATTCTTCCGTCTCATGTAAAATTAACTCTGCCATGGGCCTCTTCACTTTATTCGTACGTCGGCAAACTGAAACTGTGAAATTATTAGAAAAGTAAATATTTTACAAATCTGCTAATTTCTACGCTTTGGTGCATTAAAAAAACAGAAAGGCAAAGAAATAATTTAAGTGCTCACAGATGGATACCTAACCCTTTTTATAAGACGTTATGATATGGAACTACTTTTCCTCCGTCGTTACCAACTTTATTGGACGATTGTCACTCAGTGCGCCCGTTAAAATATATGCATGCGAGGGCAGTGACATTTTTCAAAAGGTTCATTTCAAAAGTGCTCACTTTTTCGTGAACAACCTGTAACCACACGTATAAAACGGTTGATACATAACATATTTAGGAAACAACCAAGAACGTCACACTTGGGGTGATTTCTCAAAGGTTTCATTAAAAACGTGCAAAGAAACAGTGAATAGAGTATACAAAAAAAATGGAATGTGCCACTCCTGAGACTTCAAGAAACACATTTGTTGAAACCCAACTCTGTGTTGAAATAACTTTTTCAAATGTGAACGATTCGAGAAAGTTGAAATTCTCATATTTACGCTGAAAAATACTATGAATATAAGCACTTATGGGACAAATTTCGAAAAATCCTTAGTGGTTGCCTGCACCTAATGGGGGAGCCATTCCAAAACTCTCACATTTTACGTCCAGCTGTTCAGGCTCTGCGTTGATGAATCAGTGAATGGATGTGTCAGTCAGTCAGTATGTCGCGACCCTTCGTTTTATATAGGGGCCTATAGAGATTTCATGGTAATATTCATGATATACACGTGTCATGGATAAACAGATCTAAGAGCCATATTGAAAACAAAAGTCATCGCTGCCAACATCAGAATTGAAATATGTAAATCCAGCACATGTTAGTAGGGAGAGCGCAGGGCTCCTGGATATTTGGGGAGCAAGAGAGGCACAAGTGACATTTCATAACATTTGTGAAGGCGTCTCCCACCCCATCACCTTGTGTTGTCTGATGGGTAATGGGCCCCCCTGAGGTATGTTGTGATTGGCTGATGGGTTTGCCCATTACCCTAGGAGGTGTGCTATTATTGGCTGTTGGCTGAGGGTGGATAGCCGAACAGCAATACTGGCCCAAGGGATACTTGTGAGAGCACTGGAGATTTGAGGACCTGATTTGGTGGGTGTCGTGGGTTGTAGTGCCACAAGTGTGTGAGCTCTAGTGACCGGAGTGGTGCAGTACTTGGTTCAATTTACTTTCAAGTTAAATACATGTTGACCCTTCGGCTGCTGGAACCCAAATGACAAAGTTGGTAATGGAGGGGAGAGGGGAAGATTCGACAGTCGGTTAGGGTGAATACGTGTAGTTGGGTAATTTAAAACCGCAATGAATAAATTTAGATTATTTAGTTGTGCAATGAATAATTAGATTATTTAATCTCACAATGAATTATTTAACCATGCAATGCCTAAGTACACATTTGTGCAATTACCACAAACACCAACTATGCACTTGCATAATTAGTAATTACTTTTTACATGTACATACCGAGGGACTATGTATGCACTTGTACAATCAATAAGTACAAGCTCTAATTACACATCCGCTCGCTAGGAATGCTCACTCGCGACTGAGCTGAGATTGCCTACATCAAAGGGTTTTACCTCCCCCTCCCCCAAGTCATCACAGAATATACTCCCGCACACACTACTGCAGCTGGACAGCTCCTCCGCTTGCTCGTTCCCCACTATATATAAGCCACTTTAGTGGAGAATGCAAATCTCCAAAAGGTCTCGAGCTCACAAAACATAAGTGTCCCCCTCTCAGCGAAAAGTTTAATTCGCACCCTGCATAGTTCTATCCTGTGTCAAACTATAAAATTGAAGGCTCGGAAGATGTAGGCCTGTCTCATGGAATCATACCTTCCATACTGAGTTTGATAAGAAAATGATATGTATTACCTTGAGGGCAAATATCTTTTTGAGGTGCAACTGTAAGCACCAATTTACTCTTCCTGCGCAACTAACCAGTCCATATGAAATTCATGCAATATAGTCCATTCACGGTTATGCCTACTTCCATTTTTTCTGAAGCTTGGCTAAAGTTCTACTTCCAGCATATTCCTCCGCCTCATACAAACAAAGCTTATCCAAGTATAGAAAATTACACCAAACGGACAACACACAGCATTCGTGCTCAGTGTAATAATATTTTGCATAAGAACTATTTACTATTAGGATTATCAACACTCCTGTTTTCTTGCTGTTTTATTCACATTAATTATAAATGCGATATAATATTTTATAGATAGAATACAAGTAAAAGTTTAAAATAAACAAAAGTATCGTATTTTTACTTTACCGGATGTGTAAAACGGTTTTGATACATGTCATATTTAGGAAATAACCAAACCCGTCATAGATAGGGTGATTTTTCAAAGCATAGATTTAAAAACTGGGTTTGGCTGTGTTGGAGACACGGCCGTTTGTTTTTCGTGAATATGTCTACGTTGACACGCTCGGATACCTTGATGTTTTTTTACGTTCCGGCACCGCTTCAATCAATCATATGAGGTTTTATTGGTATCACTGGATTGCTTTTGAGATGCTCTTTCCAACCGTGTACGATTGCTGTATTTAGACTTGGCTTTGTGACGATTATATGCCGAAATTATGTTAAGTTTTCTTATTTTTTACATTAAACATATACAATTTGACCCTAACAACGCCACGCAAGTGTTTTTTTACACGCAATCAATTGATATTGACAAGAACTGTCGATTGAAACTTAAACGAGCGTCATAGCTTCTCCCGGTCAGAAGTTATACTACGCGGAAGTTATGAGACGCGGCGAAACTAACTCAAAATTGTCCCCCCCCCCCCCCCCTTGGCGATGCTTCTCAGTCCTCACTCAACGTAACATATTCTTTAATCCTTTGGCAATCAAATGGTGTAATTGGATTTTGAATGTAGACGATAGATCAGGAGCTGCAATGCCAAACGGTATACCCCGATTTTGTTCTATCATCGGATTTTCTGAATCACCTCCCGCTATGGTTGCAATTTTAAAGACGTATTCACGTCTAAAAGTGTGGGAAACAGCCAATAGACGATAGCTATTAGTTAAAATACTAGAAATTAGAGAAGACAGCCTGCAACAGACGGCATCGTCTAGCCTGTACCTAAATACCTATTCCTCACTACATGCGTCGTGAAAATGTCTTAGCCTACTCCGCAAATGTTAACCACACGAAATCTTTATACTTTATCGCATTAAAATTTCCAGCAGATGTAAAAATTTCTATACATTCGGTAGTTAATAGGACAGTGTCGTAACCTTTTAATTGGAAAATAACTATTTTAAAATTCACACTTTGAAAGCACGCTGAATTTACGAATAACTTAACTATCGATTTTATAGCAAGTCAAGGCTTAGAATCTTGCAGAAATTCGCGTTTGGAGTTGAGTCCAAATTTGCCTAGCAAAATGACCTACCAAACTACATACGAATTGCACGATATCATGTCCATACGCGTCATGGCGCCTGTACTGATTAATTTGTCGACCATTGCTTGTCTTTTCCGTAGTAGTCTACTCAGCGTTGGTAAGAAGCTTGGAGTCAGCAGTGCGAATAGAATTTTCTGTAGAAAAAAAAGGCGGGATTTCAGAGACATTCTCTCTTCACCACATACAAACTAAATGTCCTTTCATAACATTCCTTGAGATGATTCTCAGAAAATGGTAGGGTGTCAGGGTAGAGTTGCAGCCAACTCAACTATTAACATTGATTGACTGAATCGCTAAGTTCCTAGAACAACGTAATGGATCTCTTAACACTTCACGCTTACGACTGTGAGTGTGTGTGCTCAGTAACATCGCCATGTTTATGAGCTTTGGCTAATAACGTGTTATTTACACAAGAAACGAAAATTAATTTAACGACTAAAGAAAAGCTCGTTACCAATCGCTTACACGGGATTAAAATCCAATACATCGCAGTCTGGACCTACAGTTGGTTCACTTGGTTAATCACTGTCCTTTCAACTCTAAGGTACCTGGTTCGATCCCCGGTCCTTGTTGGCGGTAAATTTTCGGCCGGGGCGGGGGAACGGGTGTAGGGATTCTCAAGTGGGGAGACACTCGCCTCTCACCAAGGCGACCTGGGTCCAATACCCGGCCGGGTCACCGGATTTTCGCAAGTGGGAATCGTGCCGGACGATGCCGTTGGTCGCCCCTTCATTCCGGTGCCGCTCCATATTCACTTCAATCACCCTCATCGGCTCTCAAGACCTCGCTGTTAAGAGCCTCCCAAATCTCTTCACTCACTCAAGTCGGGAGTGTGGCGGACACTGCATGGGGTGGGATGTTTTCTCGAGGTTCTCCCGTTTCCTCCCCCGTCTTCATTCCTCTGTGTGTACACTCCCATCTCGTCTCACCTCAACCATTCTTCGGGCTGACTGTAGTGACACGTCTATCCTTTGGGGAGGGGCAGTCGGATCCATTTACCACCAGCCTTCTATCATCTAGCCTTTACGTGATTCTGTTAAAGGCGGGAACCAAATATCGATTTTGGTTCATTTCCACATCGCGGCCTGAAGGCAACGGCAGAGCAACCCTAACCACTTATCTTAATTAGATGTGTGAGTGTGTATGTGTGTGTGATTGCACGTAATACTTTCGTGGGGGCGTTAACCTGCTAAT
This sequence comes from Dryococelus australis, assembly GCA_029891345.1. Lineage (NCBI taxonomy): Eukaryota > Metazoa > Arthropoda > Insecta > Phasmatodea > Phasmatidae > Dryococelus > Dryococelus australis. The sequence continues at coordinate 77,063,611 of CM057003.1, read as the reverse complement.
CCCGTAGAGTAACCTTTATACGACTTCTTATTTCGATGTTCTTGCTACGACTAAGAAGGCGTCGGAAAACACTCTCTTTACCCGTTAGTTGTGAGTCAAATCTCAGGGAAAAATTTTTCTGTGCCGTATCACTCGTTCCGTAATTGCACACAATTTTACGGACATGTGGGAGTAAAATATTATCAAATAGGGAATTTCAAAGTAATTTTTAGAAATTAATATTCTAAATAAAATAAACAAATAAGTCAACATCCAGTACGGCTATGTAACGCTTGACCTGCAGAAGGACATTCAAGTGATTTTTTGTTTTATACGTAGTTTTAATGAAATTTGAAAAAAAAATTTAGCATGATATCGACCAGTTTGTTCAAAACACCAAACTAATGAGAAAACAACTTGTATAACATTTTAGGCATAATTATAAAGATACTGATTATAAATTTTGTTAAAAAAAAAAGTAGAATAGTTAGAGAAACAAAGATGTTAAATTTGACTGAAATGTTTGTTTAGGAATATCACGAACGCAGCGAAGCGATTGGTTGGAAATGCGACTCGTAGTGCACCTAAGATTAGGGCTTAGTTACCAGTTTTTATTAATTATGAAGTTTGTCATGAAACTTGGAATTAATTTACAGACCAGCCACGTTATGAATTTCCTAGAAGTTTCTTTAAGGAATTCTGATGTCACTGAAAATATTTTTAGCAGTAGCCATTATTTACGTGGCTACTATTTCGATATTGGTTTCGAAAATTAATTCCCCAGTTCGTTTAACTTTTATTTAACCGGTATTTGATACCATGCCACAGATTTCAAAATATGCTTAGATAGATTTAGTAAAAGAAAACACATTGGACACTTGTATTCTTGCCATCTTGAATTTACGTATTTTTCTCCATAACTTAATTTTCGGAGTCAATATTAAAAAAACCAAGCTTGCCAAGGCATAGGGAACATCTTAATGTCATTTCGAAACCAACTTATTTGTCTTACGTGATAAGTTTCGCATCTATAACCGTAATCAAATATTACGTAATTATTAAATAATGCCAATCCCCCATGGGAAAATACAGGTGTAATTGAATCCATAAAAATTTCAAATAATTCTTGAAGTAGTTTTCTATGTCATGTCTAGCTTTGATTTTTTTTATATCTGATCATAAACGTTCATTACGAAGATTCGTAATAAAAATTGAAGAGGGAATGGATACTACCCCGTTAAGGAGCTCACGCAGGCACATTGCGAGCTAGTCGCGCACGGAAAATAAATTGACGATAGCTGGTCGCTGAAGTAATGTCCGCCGAGCACGTGATTCGCACGTGCATCACGCACTAAAACCAAACAACGCGGCCGGCCAGTTTCATGAGCAAATGCCATTACTCAGGGACACGCGGGCGCAAACGTTCTGACCCGAGACGTGAGGCCGAGCTGGATCAATGACGGGGTGACACGAGCAGAATCCAGGTCACTCGGTTTCGCCCCGCCTCTAAGGGCCGTGTCTACATTCGGCAGTTCCCGCGGACGTGGACGCGCCCGGAACTCGGCGTCGAGTGACGTCACATTGACGCGGTCCGAGTATGGTCTACAAACAATGTTTTCCGAAGTGTGCTTTCAGGATCTGACACTAGATCGCACTAAATTCAGCATATTATTTGTTGTTACGAAGTGATGTTTAAATTTGCTGTATTATTGATTATTTAATGTTTACGAAATTGTTCATTTGAATATTTATTTATAATAAACGCCTTAACGGGTTTATTTTGAATAAGTTCACCAACTGACATTCAAATATTATTTTTAAACTTCCGTTTAAAAATTTTAAGCCTTTAAATAAAATTGCTCAGACCAAACGAAGACATCCCTAATTTATTGCCATTTCATAATATTAGTTTTGAGAAACCCCACCTTGCACATCCGATTTTTACGTTAATAACGTAAATATTCTACGAATGCGCGCGAAAGTATTTTTATGTAGTCTTCTTTTATTTTTATCAACTTAGAACAAAAGTTCAATTTTCCGAATTCTTCAACTTGGGACACAGGTTGACTTGGGACAACACCATGAAGTCAGAGCTTCACGTGCACCAATCAGCGCATCCTTGTCCTAAGACACAGGTTGGGATAGCACAATTGTGGACAGGCCCTAACACGGATGGCTGTGCTCATGGACGCGCAGAAGACGTGGGGGTCCGAACCCCCACTGGGGTTATAATGACCGGCGCCCGCCCCCTCTGGAATTACCGATACCACTGTGCACCACCGAATCATATTTATAGCGTTGTCTTTTGTTTGCCGAACTTTCGTATCTTCTCTTAAGAGTACAAGGGCATGAGATTTATTTTTTTCGCACTCGAGGCACAGTGATAAGGGTGACAATAACATATACGCCCAACGCCCTGTCGCTCCTACTATCCAGGTGCTATTTTATTACACGTGATGAAAGCCCATATATTTAATACAACTGTACCTTTTGACATGAATACGTCTTTGAATTTTCAATCCAGAAAATCCGATGATAACAAAATTGGGGGACACAGCTAGGCATTGCAGCTCCGAATCCATCGTGTACATTGAAAATTGAATTACACCACTCAATTGGCAAAGGATCTAAGAATATGTTACATTGAGTGAGGACTGCGAAACATCACGCGTGACGCCGGGGGGGATTTTGAATTCGTTTCGCCGCGTCTCATAACGACCGCGTAGTATAACTTTTGGCTAGGAGAAGCTAACGACCCTAATTTAAAATTCAATCGACAGCTCTCGACAAGATAAATCGATCTCGGCCTATACTCGTCAAAAAGCCAAGTCGAAATACAGAAATTGTATACGGTTGGAAAGAGCATCTCAAAAGCATTCCAGTCATACCCATAAAACTCCATATGATCGAGTGAAGCGGTGCCGGGAACGTAAAATAGACACCAAGGCGTCCGAGCGCGTCAACGTAGACGTATTCACGCAAAACAAACGGCCGTGTCCCCAACACAGCCACACCCAATTTTTTAAAATCAAATCTTTGAAAAATCACCCCATGTATGTCGTGTTTAGTTATTTCCTTAATACGCTATGCATCACAAGCGTTTAAAACCTCTGTTAAGGTAGAAGTATCTTAGTTTCGTTATATTGAAGTTTTACTTATAATTTCTTTACAAATTATAATAATTCTTTTATAACAAATATAAGTAAAAGCAGTGAGCAAATATTTGTGTTGGTAGCACCTAGTAAGAAATTGTTCTCATGCAAAATATTATTAAAGCTCAATGTGCACGAATTTGGTGCATTTTCCTTTGGTGTAATTTTCTAAACTTAGTTTGCGCAATGTGGAGGAATATCCTGGAAGTATAACCTGAGCAATGTTTCAGAAAAGTGCGAAATAACCGTGAATGGATTATAGCCATTTTTCCGCTTTTACGACCGAAAAGCGTGGAAGCGATAAGGGCTACTCTGCTACGCACATCAACTGCGCCGTAGTTCCTAAGTGCAAGAATTTGAACTGACGTTCAGTATTCTCGTGTTGCCGCGTATCTATAGAACTTTCCTATGCACGTGGAGCTGATTTTGCAATTCGGTTCACAGAAACGAATGAGCAATAAGGGCGACACCGAAACGCTACATAACCCTCAAAGTTCTGAAATTTATGCCGCGTAGTTGGCCGTGACGCTAAGTTTTTGTGCGAGGTGAGTAAAAGGAAATAGGGGAATCGCGCATAAGGGAATGGGGAGGAGGAGCTGGGTGCCGACCGCTGTCATGTTGTGATGTCACCCGTCCACCATCTTGGATGGAAAAAAAGGAAAATTTTTAATGGGAAAAGGGAAATTGTTAGGGAAAATAGCCGCCGGTGGACAGAAGTTTTAAAATAATTTTTAATTATGTTTAATAATAAATTCTTTGGAATTTTTTGGAACTTATAGATTTTTTATTTTTACATTTTTTGTTTTTTTTAATTTTTGAGATCGTAGGTCACCGAGTCAAAGTCAAGCTCACATGGATCCAAGATGGTGGACAGGTGACGTTTCAACATGGCGGCGTTCGGTGTCTGGTTACTCCCCCCCCCCCCCCCGGTTCTTTTATACCTGACTCCCTTATTCCCTTCTACTGAGGTGTTCTGGGTTCGTATCCCAAGTGCAAAATTGACTTTTTAGCTTAGTCAAGGTTTAGTTCCGAGAACACTCTCACTTCCCTTTGGCCTTTCATCATAAAGTGGTATTTTACATATTAAATGATTTTAGGCATGTCTCGACTTACCTTTCCCAACATTGTGTTTAAACAAAAAAACTTTTTGTGGCCTTTAAAGATAAGAACCATGCTACATGAGAGAAAGTAGCAATAAACTAATGAGTCGGTATTTTCTTTGTTGAGTCTGTGAATTTTAATTTGCGTATAATTTTCATGCTGGTATTATTTTACAAAAGCTTGATATATATATATATATATATATATATATATATATATATATATATATATATATATATATATATATATATATATATATATATATATATATATATATATATATATATTAATATGACCCGGGCAAAGATGTACAATGCGTTTTTTGTTTGAATGCGATATCGTGAAAGGTGGCGGAGACACGCACTTAAATTCTTAGTCGGTTCCACACTTGAAAATAACTGTGATTTTAATCCCCTTTAAAAATCAGGATTTTTAAAACTACGTATCTTGCTAGTAATCAGCCTAATAATTGGGTTAAAATACGAGGGCTGATTCAGAAGTCACGGCAACTGTTGTTTATCTCCCGAAAACGACCCAATACAGAAAATTTACTATGCAAAGTTTCAAGTGTATACGACAAGTACGTCTTAAAGGCGATACCACACATGGGGTATGGATTCAGGAATATCTGGCAAGGAACAAAGACAAACATGGCTGCTTGATATCGCCGTCTAATTGATGTATTTTCGTACAAACTGTGAACACTCACGTGAACGTGTACGTACTGTACGAACTGTTTAACATCCTTCAAAGTGGTCTCCGAGGCGGTCCACGGTTCGTTGCCAGCTATGAGGCAGACATCGACGCGGCATTTCGACGAGAGTTGGCGCAGATAGACGGATCTCGTGCAGCCGGTGGGTGTTTCCCGCCTGCCTCATCGCTGGGAACGAACCGTGGACAACCTCGGAGACCACTTTGAATGATGTTACACAGTTCGTCCGTACACGTACGATACGCACCCGAACAAATGAGTTTATACAGGATGTACGAGAATAGACCAATCGAACGGTGATTACAAGCAGTCAATTTTGTCTCTGTTCCTCGCCGGACATTCCTGCATCCATGCCCCATGCGGCGTCCCCTTTCAGACGCACTTGTCATGCACTTTAACCCGTACACAGTACATTCCCTACGTTGGATAATTTTCGAAATATAAACAATAGTGGCCATGGCTTCTGAATCGGTCCTCATGTAGTTTTTGGCAAATGTTGACGAAGGGGCGTAGAAAGACTTTGCTCAGTTAGGCTAATAACATAAACCAATGCACGCGAAGGTGCTGTCAACATCCGCCATACATGAAGATGCGAATTAAACCCACGTAAAAACATCGTAAAACGAAAGTGAAAAGCAAAAAGGTTTACCTCTGCCGAATCCAGGAAATACACGTGTATTGAAGTTAAGCAGGTATCTTCTGTCTTCTGCATCTTGGAATCTACTGGGAAATCACGAGCACGTAAAAACTTATTCGATGCCGAGAGAGAGAAAGAGAGAGGATAAAAGCACTTAGTTCTTATAAAAATTCGTCTCTGAATAATTCACTTACGATTCTCGACGGCGCACCTTGTCGCAAATGACCCCTGACAGAGATAATTGTGACAGATGGCTCATCATTCACAATTTCTCTCCCCCGAAGAAGAGGTTTACCAAAATGTTTAAACAACAGCGTTACCAATCCCCCACGGGAACATTATCATTGCATTTCTGCCGTGTGTTCTAGGAAGCTGGCTTCTCCGGGCCCAATCTGCCGGGCCCATCATTATTAGGTTTGATGCTCTTATATTATAGGGCTCGGCGCGATGAAGGGTGGCTGCCGGTTCGTACGAGATCGCAGGTCCCGTCCGTGACACAATTCCTGGAATGGGGTCGGTCTAATTTTTTATTTTTAATAATTTTTTTAATCTTTACGGCCGGGCCTCGTAAGCCCTTGTGACTTCTTCCAGGAACACGGCGTCATGCACTAGACGCGAACTGCCAGAAATTGGGATCGCAGAGGCAATTTCTCCGTCGGGAATGCAATATTTTTTTGATCCAGTTTTCGGGAAGACAAAGGAAATATTAACTCACCCCACTGCCACCATTACGGGAAAGGATTTGGTGAGAGGGGATGAAATTGATCGTGGTTCCTTGTGTGTTTCTCACGGCGTGTAATATAAAAAATTATAAATACTAGGCTGGCTCGAGTGCTCAATACGCCGCACATGTGCGGATTTCACCGACTACAATTTCTGACGTATTTCCGGTCCAATTTCAGTTTCGTCCTGGCAAAGTGAGCCCTTTAGTTGGGCTGCGTGTTTTTCTTTCCTTTTTTTTTTTTTGTGCAAACGGTTTCAGAGCTCTTTATACACGACGCCGATTCAATTTTAGTTTCGTAAAGTAAAAGTAAAATGGCTTCCATTGTAGCACTGCACGTGACCATGCAAACATGTAGAGTTCATTAAAAAGCAGCACACACTCGTCAGGAACTATCAGGAAAGTACAATTTACGTTGAAAAACAAAGAAGAATGCATATTTTCTAACACTGTAAGAAAAACCTTTGCTAGAATTAGTTGATTTAAATGTCTAAAAAGTCAGTTAACGAAATTATATTTTTAGTCACATATCTGTGCAAATATTTTTAATAATAGATTTTATGCACATCCATTTCAGTTGGAGAATTGACAACTTTCGCGCTAAAATGGATGTCCATAAAATCAGTTGTTTAAAATATTTATATCCATAATTACTTATTTCTTTAATGCTCGCAATAAGAATAATTATTATAATGGTCTTGCTTAGTGTTATTTTACTTTTTTGCGAAGTGTGCTTTATAAAGAATTCAGGACGGAAATACTCTTTAATTTCAACAAAGCAAACTGTCAGTAATATTTGGTTAATTTAAACACTCAATTAAGTTATTTCAAGAAAAATTCATTTCAGTGTTGCAATTTATATGTTTTCATCTTTCGTATGCAACATAAATCATGTTCTTCTTACAATTTTGGTAATGCGTGTACTACTTTGTATGACTTCAGAGTTACGGGTTAATTGAACATCCACGCGTAAAATTCGAAACAGGTAAGGCCAAACCTAACCTATCATGAAATCACTCGAGGTCGTTAAATGAAGGACGCCCGTAAACCGCCAGTAATCGTCGTTGACGTCTGGTCAGGTGAGTGAAGGCAACATGGCAAATTAAATGAGACGCGCCCTGGACAAACGAAGGTAATCTGAACTATAATTCCTCTTAAAATAAATTACAAAAATGTTATGCACTAATTAAAAATATACTTTTGTAGACGAATCCTTACTACTATATAAATGCGAAAGTGTGTCTGTTTGTTTGTCCTTCTTTCACGTCAAAATGGAGCAACGGATCGACGTGATTTTTTTGCACAGATATAGTTGGAGGTCCAGAGAGTGAACATAGGCTACTTTTTATCCCAGGAAAATATCTCAAACGGTTCCAAAAAAATGATGATTAGGGATGTGCTTAGGTACTGGATTAAACTTCTCTTAGGATTATTGTTAAAAAAAAACATTGTTAAAAAAATTCCATAATTTCTCCTTTCTTTTTTGTTTGTGGGCTGTTTTAAATTCCATCCCAAGAGCTGCATTAGCTCAGTGGCTAGAGCACCCAATAGTGGGACCGCAGTAGCTCAGTGGCTAGAGCACCCAATAGTGGGACCGCAGCATCTCAGTGGCTAGAGCACCCATTAAGGGGGCCGCAGTAACACAGTGGGTAGAGAACCCAATAGTGGGGCTACAGTAGCTCAGTGGCTAGAGCACCCAATAGTGGGACCGCGCGCGAAGCAGCGGGTAAAAGCTAGTATGATTATAAATCTTTCATTGTTAGTTTCGAATAAACCTTCGTAAAATTACCTGCTAATAAGCCCATATATTTTAACGTAAACAAATTAAGTAATATCCTGTAGCCTAATATTGGCAGCGAATAAGGAAGTACGAGGTGTGTTTTTATTGTGAGATCCATTTCTAAATCAGAGGATAAGTGCACGAAGGAAATGTAATTTACTATGACCGAAATAGATATCCATATTAACTTTTATTTTTCTTCGCAGTTATACCATTAACTTCCATACAATTCTGGTAGCGTCTCACCAGTTTTCTCACCCCTCTGTCAAATAAGGCACCCACCTGTGTTCTGAATCATTGATCATACTGGGGCCATGGTGGCCGAGTGGTTAGCTTGCTATGCTAGGCGAACTGGGTTCAATCCTCGGCCGGGTCATTCCAGATTTTCGCATGCGGTAATCGTGCCGGACGATGCCGCTGGTCGGAGGGTTTTCTCGGGATCTTCCGTTTCCCCCACCTCTTCATTCCGACACTGCTCCATACTCACCTCGCTTCACCCTCATCGACTCTCAGGATCACAATATTAGAAGCCGCCCAAATCTCTTCATTCATTCCTTGATCATACAATTCTCGAGTTCATCATAACCCGTTGCGATGCAAGAAATTTCTTTAAATCCATTAAATATATGATAGTACTCGGTGCCACATTGGCGATATACGACGGATTGTCAAAAACTTCTCATCAAAATTTCCGCAACATTTCAACAGTTTGACCTAATGCGTGTGGTCGAGCATTATCGTGCAACAGCATGCACAATAATTCCACTGGATCTCCGCTGCACTGTTGTTAGGGACTCGCCAAATTAACGTTGCTTTTTTGGCATCAAACTAAAACACACAGTACTGTATATACTCTATCCGGAGTCGTTCCTTAATTGGCTGCTGCGTTAATTGGGGCTCACGATTATCAAGTTGACACTTATTGACGCAGTGTTACCCGGGGCGTGTCATATAAGGCGTGGTCCAATGACAAATACATTACAAAGGTAAAGTTTAGACTGTCCTCAAATAATAACGCCAATTTTTCAGGTCTTTAGCTATTGTTTTTGGTAACAAAATCCAGATCACAACATGAAATATACAATTGGAGGGATTATTTACTGAAGCGCTAGTTTTAATTATTCACGTTGCAACCAACGCAGATCTGACTGCAACAAAATTGACAACACCTACACTGAGGGAAAATCGAACAAAATATTTGTTTGTATATGGCCAAATATAGATTCAGTTACCCTAGCAAAATATATTGTTGAGCAAACAATATGTGCAAAGCAACAAAATTAAGTTTGTGCTCCAACAACATATATGTTTGAATAAACAAAATCTCTGTGTTGGGCCAAATAAGTATTTTGGCGAAACAACTGTATATATTTGTTTGGCCACTCATTTGACTGTCTTCGTACGAAAATACAGCTCGAGAGTTTGTTTGTATTTTTTGTGACAATTAGGATAGTAACCGTGTTTGTTAGTGTATATATTGATGCTTAACAATCGTATAAACATATTAATAAAACAATGCAACAAGAAACTGACAAGTGAAGCTGTAAAACTTGAAATATTCGTTTGCACACGTTGCCCAATATTTGCATTAAATCTATTTAAAATCTTTCCGGTTGCCGAAGTTGTCACATTAGCTGAGATTACTAAGGCGTAGCGCTCGGACGCAGGTGATCTAGGTTCGGAACTTGCAAAACTTTTTTATATCTGCCCAAACTGTTTAATGTACGTGTATCCAAACAAATCTTTCGTTGCACCAAACCAAATCTTACAGTTTGGGGCAACCAAATGACGAAAACAAAATAATTTGGTTTCAGCAACAAAATATTTAATTGCCCCTATACAAACAAATAATTTGGTTGCATCAAAGAAATCTTGTTTGATTCAACAAAACCTTTTTCTCAGTGTAGCTGCTGAGTAAAACAATGGAGTAGCGTATTCAATATCTCGATTCTCAGTATCGATTGGTGGCAATTTCTATACGGAAGTAATTTAAAATCGTGCCTCGTATGGTTTCGCGCATTAACTTTTTACTAAAAATGTAATATTCAAAGTAGTGGCAACAGGTTATATTTAGTACACAGCGCTACAGTAATACTTTCATATTCTAGAACATCGTAGTGTCATTTCATTTACGCATAAAAAAAATTATTAGGTCCATGGCAAAATTAACTTACATGAGGCGGATGGATGCAGAATTAGCAGAACGAAGAACCTAACAGATTTCAAAAGTGCTCATCCGTTAACCAGTTATAATAACGTTTAACGTGTATCTCAAAATTATTTGCAGTGAGGACTTTACTAGAAGTTTGCATGCATTTAAATTATATCCAGGTATTATTATGAAGCACTCCTTATAAATAGATTGGCAAGTAATCCTGATTTCAAATTAGTAAGAAATAAATTTAATATATCTGTCAATTTTGGGCCTAGTTTTCGAGATGAGCTTGCGTATTTCTTACACGTTTTAGCCCGTAATTACGTTAGCTTTATCGATTTTTCACAGTTATTATTCTAGAAGGTTAATCGGAATGATTGGCACCACACAGCGCAAGTAACAGAATTGAATTTTCTTAAACTGTTTCACCTTTACTGATTTTGTAATTTTATATTCGGTAAATGTCGAGAAGAAATAACGATAATTTTAAGCCGACGACCACACAGGCAAAACAGAGATCGTCTCATCTGAGTCCAGCCCAGGGTTTTCGTTATTAAAGTTAATAATAATGAAGATATTGCAACGAACTTTCCAACCGACCTTCTTCGCTTTGAGTGAAATGTGACGAGATCCCGCGTCTGAACAACGCTGAACACGGAGTTCTGTAATGGGGACGTTGCAACGAAACTGCATCGTGAAGTGCGTGCACGACTGATAATTCCGTCTCGGGCTGTGGCGTGATGTGCTGGAATTTCCCGCCGGCGCATCATTGGTACAGTTTTCTTCGAGTTCAGTGTCGCTTGCACGTGGACGGTGGCCATCTCCGGCACTTGTTGTGACGTCATCACATCCCACGCAAAGCAAAATATGATGCCTGTTGGGAATTTGTTGCGATATCATCATTATTGTTAACGTTATCAACGGAAACCTGGGTTCTGCTTGGAGTGGGACATCCTGTGGTAACACGAGTCAAATAATACTGGCTCGGGGAAAATGTAGACCTATTAAGCCATACTCTACGCTATATCGATCCATAAAGTATGGTATAAAATATACGAGTGAACAAGTAGTATGAGGCTTAAGCCATAAATACATGCAAGATGGTAGCGGTCGGGCCCTTTTATAATGCATAAATATTAATACAGCTGTGTTTTTAACAATACAGACAGGTGTTTACTAATGCCACCCATTGTCATGATGTGGTTTGAATAATAAACAAGCCTAAACTTAGTATTTAAAGAGATGCACGCTTTCAAAGCGTATTCAAAACTAGAACCCATAATTTAAGGGTGCCATCTTTCTGAAACTGTTAGCGTGTTCGAGGGTCATCAGCAAGTGACCGGGAGATAAGGTCGACAATGACACGCGCTCGCAGTGCCACGTCGTTCCTACACACAAAGCGCTGATCTGGCTTGCAACGCTTCCGTCGTCTTGCTGTAATGATGGGACTTCAAGCGGCGACCCTATAATTTTACTGCTGGAATAGTCTGGCGCGAAGTTTAGTGCAGGCCTCTATAATAGCTTCCGACCAATATATTGTGTGGAACATCAGTGTAAAAAAGGCTTTTTTAATCGGGCGGAGGGCTTGGAAACAGCATTTATTATGTGCGTGGTGTATTGAGAGTATGGCTCGTCCCTCGTCTGAAACGCGTTTTTTTTTTTTTTTTTTTTTTCGTATGTCGTAATAATGGAAACAGTTCACGTGGTTAAAAGAAAAAAAAAACATGATTTCAAACATACTGTAACGCAACTTAAGCGTAAGGTGAGCCAGTTGTTTTCAAAGGGGTTTATTGGAATTTTTCTCCACAAGATATAAGTAATTTTGAACACCTTACATTGCTATATATTCACTGCTTTAGTTATTCTAGTAACACTGATGGAAGATAAGACATAACATATTCTTTTTTATATTACATCAGTGCTCTGTGAACAGTAATTGCAGTTAATATGTAATGTAAGAAGGTGTTAGAAATCATTATTCTTCAAGAGAAAAATTTTGAAAAACCGCTCATGACAAATATTATAGGTTTTCCATGAACACTTTTTAATGCCCTGCTTAAGATCTACTTGTACACTCGTTTTATTGTTACGCCTTATGCCAAATTAACATCGCCATGTGCCTCATCCCTTTAATCATGCAGCGATAAAATGAAACTGCAATGATCAGAAAAGCAATTATTATACAAGTCTGCTCCTTTTTTACTCTTCAATGCATAAAAAACCACAAAGCGAAATAAATCATTTAAGTTATTACATATGGTTACCTAACACTTTTTATTCTGGAACTACTTTCCATACATTGTTACCAACTTCACTAAATGAATGCCACCCAGCATACCAGTTAAAATATATGCGTGCAGGGAAAAAGATTTTTTTCTAAGGTTGATTTAAAAAGTGCTAGCTTTATCGCGAACAGCCTTTAGGTAAATGTACAGCTTTCGTACAACCAACCAGGACGTATTCTGTGTGTCCGAGGCCTTCGAGTGCGGGAGTGCTGTAAGGGCGACCCGGGCACGCTCAGCAGCTGTCTCATCAGCCTCTACGCGCAATGCACGGAACTTGCGTGCAGTATTCCCGTCGGCAACTCACAAGTGATGACGCTCTCATCAAGGGTTGAGATGAGCCACACTGCCATAATTTTTTTTTTTTTTTTAATATCCTCTGCCAGTGTTTTCGTACCTGGGAATGACAGCGAAAACTCTAGTTTGATCAACCCCTTAACGTATCATCCCGAGTATACTCGTTCACGTAAGACATGTTGCAAACTAGGTAAAGCGATGTGGGTGGTGAAGGGTAAGGGAAGAAGCTAGCGCCGATAGACACAGGAAATATTTCCTGATTATTGGTATTGGCACCTGCGGATACACCAACATGATATTATTGGATGTTGCCGGAGAGGCCAATAGCAGTATGTCTCACACGGTCGAATGGAACACGCCCATTTGGCGCTCTATGGAGCGTGTACTAGAGGAGGACACGTCCTCGATGTGCTGACGTACCGCATCCTCAAGCCGAATAGTGCGCACAGACCGAGGACGGGCAGCATTACGTATGTATCTCTGCAACATGGGAAGTTGCCGGAGAGGCCAATCGCAGTATGTCTCACACGGTCGAATGGAACACGCCCATTTGGCGCTCTATGGAGCGTGTACTAGAGGAGGACACGTCCTCGATGTGCTGACGTACCGCATCCTCAAGCCGAATAGTGCGCACAGACCGAGGACGGGCAGCATTACGCATGTATCTCTGCAACATGGGAAGCGTAAGTCACATTTCTGTTGCGAACTTTGCAGGCGTTGTACATGGCAGTCGACAAAAATACGTTTTCAAAACCCAATCTTTATAGGCTCATATCTCGTTTAATATTCCGTTTATGTATGTGGTATTGCATATATTATCGACTTTTTTTTTCGTAAGGAATCACCTCCCGAAGTTTGGGCCTTTTAATTTTGTATGGTCGCTGGTCCATAATTAGTTTGCCCATAGTAATTCATTTTCTTTCACAAACAAATCTTGGGACATAATTGCTAAAACCTTTATATAATACAGGAAGGACGTGGCGCATTTCAATTTACTTAGATAAATGGGCCCATGCGAGATTTTCTCCGCGTTTTGAAGTTAAGTTTCGTCGCTTTACACAGGCAAGGTAGACCATCTCTATAATCGCTTCTGTTTGTCTGTGGCGTCATCGTACGTAAAATAAATATCTTAACGATAACTGCCTCTCCTAATCGTTTAATAAGTTTTAATTTGATATATTAATAACATTTGTACAAAATTCTAAGTAAATTGAAATGCGCCACTATGTTCCAAGATTTGTCTGTGAAAAGAAAATGTATTACTGTGAGCAAATTAATTACTGACCAGCGACCATACAATGGAAGATCCTTGTAGTTTGCCGGGAGCTCTGACAAGCCGCCGCCGCCGCGCCGGGCCCCTGGGAGATACGAGATCCTAGAGTATCGTCCGCCCTGTTATACAAGTGGCCCAAGAGGGAAAACGTTTAGCGAGGGAGCAACGAAACTTTGTTGAAATGATACGTGTACTTGCTTGGAAGTCGTCCTCTTGGATAAATATTGTTACGAAAGCCCCGTCGTGCACTTTGTTACGAAAAGCTCCTGTTTAAACGACGAGCAGGTATCGAGGCCACAGCCCAGTTTACAAGACACAAAATCAAAACACAGAGCCAAAATTGCAATCCATAAACTACCAAGAAGGTGGCGTGGCTGTGTTGGGGACACGGCAGTTTTTTGCCTGAATATGTCTACGTTGACGCGCTCGGACGCCTTGTTTTTGTTTTCTTTTTTTTACGTTCTCAGCACCACTTTACTCGATTACTCGATCATATGGGATTTTATGGGTATCACTGGATTGCTTTTGAGATGCTCTTTCCAACCGTTTACGATTTCTGTATTTTAACTTGACTTTTTGACGAGTATAGGCCGACATTGGGTTAAGTTTTCTTAATTTTTTACATTAAACGTATAAAATTTCACCATAACCACGCCACAAAAGTGTTTTTATACACGTAATCTATTGATCTTGATGAGAGCTGTAGATTGAAACTTAAACGAGCGTCGTAGCTTCTCCGAGTCAAAAGTTATACTACGGGGATGTTATTACACACTGCGAAACGAACTCAGAAATAGCACCCCCCCCCCCCTTTATTTTTTCTCACTCTCAATGCTTCGCAATCCTCACTCAACGTAACATATTCTTTGATCCTTTGGCACTCGAGTGGTGTAATTGAATTTTGAATGTAGACGATAGATTCGGAGCTGCAATGCCATACTGTAACCCACCGATTTTGTAATCATCGGATATTCTGGATTGCCTCCCACTACGGTTGCAAATTTAAAGACCCAATCACGTCAAAAAATGCGCCGAGCACAACGGAATATGTGGGTTCGGCAAAGTAAGTGATTTTCAGAAGTGAGCATAACATTCCTCCGGCAAACTCCAACCCACGGGGCACGACGGGGACCAGTCACATTCATTTACGTCAACAAACACAGGTGGTGGGGCGAGAAGTGTGGACGGAACCAAGAGGTCCAGGAAAGTCGCAGTTGGCGGTCTGGCAGCGGACGGCGCGGCCAAGGGTCCAGGAGGCAGAGTGTTCAGGGTGTGAGACCTGGAGAGTCCTTTCAACATGAATCAACTTAACTAAACTGAGCTCCTGTATTCTCTTCATCCCTTCCTTCCACTGGTCATCTTTAATTATTCATATTGTAATCTATACAGTGTTCAAGACAATAGTAAATATGGCTCTAGCCAATTCGAATTTAATCAATCTTCTCATTAAAAATTCAATTACTACAAGTTCCCATCCTTCTATCCTTCCCACTTATGGCCCCAAGTTGAGATCATAACAGTATGTCGAAGCACTGCTGTGTACGAACCACACTGTTGAAGGCTCCCGCCTACCTGTGGAGCTTTATCCCGCGTTTGAGGCTGAGAGGTGCAGGAGGGATAAGGACGACATTGCCACGCACAAAAAGTGCGTCATCGCCGCTAAGAGCAAGGCTATGAACCGACGTGCAGTGTTCTCGTCGCACTACGTGTACCTATGGGACTTTCAGCGGTGATCCTATCATTTGATTCGTAGAAAGTCTGTAGAAAGGTTCAGTGCAGGACCTTTGAGTAGTTTTGTATGTATGTGATGTGTATATTTTGAGTTGCAGCGCTCAGAATAAGCCATTTTGAGCCGTTTTGGAGTAATCCGAAAAAAGTGTGTCTAACGCGTGTGAGATTCCGAAAGTACTCAACAGCCCTCGTTTGAAGTATGTATTCCTTTCGTAGTACAGCATATTGGACGTACGTTTAATAATTTCGTGGGAAAGCGGGTATTTCGAACACTCTGCGTTTACGTCATTCATGAAATGGAGTAAAGTATAAAAAACGCTGTTGTTCATTACTCGGTACTTGCGTGATTCTAATTGGGAATGGAACGGCTGCCGTGCGCTAGTATCGGCATATTGATTGTAGATATTTATTGGAGACCACAGAACATATGTACACAAACTTTGCGCGACATAACCTTACTTCATGTAATTTAATGTTCCAGTATGTTACATAACCTAGCTTAACTGTACTGCAAGTAGAAATACAGAATATACACACGGCCTCTGGACACGAACCGATCATCTAATTAAAACCACGTTTTTCTTCCCCATATTTTATTTGGGTTAGAGTTTAGATACTTAGTGCCAAAGAAATTAAATCAGTTTGATTTTGTCTATCATCTCATATTTACAGAAAAAAAATACATCTAAACACTCGGTCGCAAAAATCCGGAGGGGTTGTCCAATTTTAATGGTGAAAATTTGCCCTTTCACTTAAGGCTTGAATTGCGCTGCAGAGTGTTTGAAATATACGTTCTTCCACGAAACTGTTAAAATTGCATCCAATGGACTAATCTACGAAAAGAACACACATTTCAGACGAGGCCAGTTAAATACTATCAATATGAGATGCACATTAGAAACAACTTATGTGCACTCGTACATAGCTAACAACTATTTTTTTTCCAAGTGCCGTATCTAAAAATATACGTGTCAGAACATACAAAAATACTGCATACCAGTGTTACAGCAGGAAATTGGGCATAAGCTTGCTGGGGTGGGGCGTATCGGAGCCCGGAGTCATTCGTCGTCTTGGTTTGCATCACTGCAAACCTCTGACCTTGACCTACATTCGCCATATTGCATGACCTTGACTTACATTCGCCATCTCTGACCCATCACAAGATTGACCTCTCACATGACTGAACCCTCACAAGACTAACCTCTCACAATAATGACACCTCACAAGATTAACCCCTCGCAAGACTGACACCTCACAAGACTGAACCCTCACAAGACTGAACCATCACAAGACTGACCCCTCATAAGACCGACCCATCACAAGATCGACCTCTCACAAGACCAACCCCTCACGAGACTGAACCCTCACAATACTGACCTCTCACAAGACTGAACCCTCACACTACTGACCCCTCACACGACTGATCCCTCACAAGACCGACCTCTCACACGACTGACTACTCACAAGATTGACCTCTCACAAAACCGAACGACCTTCGCATACTAGACTGTTTGTTGACTGAATAACAACAGACCATGAAGTTTTAATTATATGTTTTTCAACCTTAAAAGCTAGGAAGACTAGTAAGTGGATCGCTAAAATAATGTACACTGACATACTTCACCATGCTGAATGTAGGTAGGGCTTAATGTCTCGTCGACAGTGCGGCGACATTAGAGATGTAGCAAGTTGTTCAGAGAAGTAGTTCTTTCGCATCAAATGATTTTCGGTTAGAATAGAATTCATTTTTAAGCCAGCAGGCAGTCATGGCGTGCAATGGGCTCGAACACTGGGGAAGCTGTATATTGAAAATGGTTGTATGACTCTAATATCAGTACCTTGCAGTTTTATTGAATGTCCAGGTATCACCCTACGTGCTGTCTGTCAATCTGTCAATTTACCACTACTACAAGTCGTCTGTTGTCGTACGCAGGCGAAGAGCAACATACAGTTTTGGGGCTCGCAGAAAATCACGTATGAACTTCATCGGCCCAGCAGTGACGTCGCTACAAGATGGGTCGAGTGGTGTACAGGTGAGCAGCAAACATCAATTTTAGACAATGGAAAAATTACTTGGGACACTATGTGATCACCACTGACGTGCGAAGTCTACCTGACAACATTAATTTAAATCTAGTTACTACCCACAGCCTTGAACCCGGAACCCCAGACTAGGGAAACCAGCAGCGTGATTCTGACTGTGTGATGGCGGAAGAGTGAAATTATATGCAGAAACAGATGTAAATGCGTCGAAGCTTTTTCTGACCTCATTAACATGATTCTGCTTCCACTTGCCGATATTTATAAATAACGACTTGTCACAACGCGAAACAAAGCTTTCCTGTCTCCTGTGACAATTCACAGATATTCATACAAAAATCTATTTACGCCTTCCTTGCGATTGTGGTATATCAACTAACCAAGAAACAAACATTATTTGTGAATGAACATCGAACATATTACATAACACAAGCTAAGTGAACATGAAATCCTGTTTAAGCAGAGTAACATATGCCTACCAAAGTTGTGACAGCCTGCACCATACGTTGTACTCCCACGAGACGACGTTTTTCGAGCCCTGCCAACAGATCGTGTACTGGACGTGCTATGGACAATGTCACGTATTCTATACGCGGCCAAGCTGCCGAGTTCTCCAGAAAAAGTTATCGCATTTGCTAAAAGTCAAGACGTCGAACCTCTTCATTCTCCGGACTGCGTGGTGACCCAGTCCATTACATCTACCAGCCAGTGGTCAGTTACGACCGACATGTTATCTGGGGACCAGTCACCAATTGCAGTGAGCGCGTCAGTTCAAAAACTATCCGGCCGCAGCAAACACATGGCTGTCGGTGTGACCGAACCTGCGACCTCTCGCAAGAAGAAGCCAGCATTTCCAACCATTCCAGATCTAGGTGAAGAGTTAGCGCAGCTGTGTTTCCCGTCGTGGACGTCGTGACTAGCTGAGGTCCTATCCCGATTACAACAGACTCACCAGTACCGATAACTTGTGTAATAGTTGGTTTGAGACAAATTATTAAAGATGTATTAGATGCACTTTAAGAGAGGAGAAAAGTTAGTAATAAATCATATAAGCAAAGCAATGTGTATTGTGTACGCAGTATAAAACCATACACTAAAGATGTGGTAGACCGATCTAGCTGGCTGCGCACAACCATTCTCCGTGTACCAACGTTGTACTGCTATTCTGCCTACACATCTTCAAAAATGGCGTGGGTTGGGTTTGAGGTTACAACATTGTTTAGTAAAAAAGTGCTTTTGAAATGTTTTTATACTTCCTCTACTCAATTTGTAATCCTTTTTAATTACATTCAAACTGTTAAAAGTATTTTATTTATATAATAGTGCTTGTCATTTTAAAATTTATATGTACACACACACGTTCATCACTGTTGACCATGTGACTTTGACAGTTGTGTAGGATTGGGGTAGGTTAATGTTAGGTATATGCGCAGAAGAAGAATAAGCGGTCTACCTCACATTTAGTTATGTATAAAACAGTTTTAAAAAACGTAAATAAGTTACCAGAATTTTTAAAACACTTGATGCAAACATATGCATATGAGTGGACCCATATTTGACGTAGTGTTTAAATCACTAGTTCCTACTTGGCGCAAACATTTGTATGAATGCGGACCTACATTTGATGTAGTGGTTAGGTCACTATTTCCCACAGCTGAGCTCTCTGACTCGATTCCAGGCCCCTGTGGGCAAGAATATTTCGGACGGAGGAAGATTCTCGCGTGGGAAGTCTGTCAGTGCGCTGGAGAACAAATTGAGGCTGGAATGGTGAATAATTTTTGCGGTATACCTACGTCCCTCAGGACGACGTCCAGCCGTTATGTTTGCGAATACATTCCGCCAGACGTCACGGCGTAGAGTTGTAGAGATTCCAAATGTTGCCCTGCAGTAATCCATCCCATGCAAATTGAATATTCGTTCGCAGCTCTCGCAGATTTTGTAGTTGGGATCGAATAGTGGTAAAGCGGTCAAATGCACCTCACACATTTTTAGCTGTAGATAGGTCTGGTGGTGTAGCTGGTCATAACAGAGTATCTATGGCTTCAAGGCACGCTGTTGAAATAGAGCACTGGGTGGGCGTTTGTAAATGGTTGGGCCACTGGCTGCAGGATCACAGGGTTGGGCTGTCAGCCCGAGATGAAGACCAACGGCGTTCGGACATCGTAGGAAATCGCACCCCACATCATGACACCAGACCGTCTGGACGTGTGTGACATGTGACAGTAAACCGTTCATCATGTCGCTGCCCGAGTTTCCTGCACACGCATATGCGTTGGTCGTCGCCACCAAGGTAAAGGCGGGACTCGTAACTGAATATTAACCACTATAGTTAAAGCCACGTGTATTTCGCGAATTCATTCGGAGGCGAGGTAGACTCCAAACACTTGTTATTTTCTCCTACAGCTGTGATTGGACGACACTTCTTTAGACACGCCCCGTTCAACCGTGAGCCAGTCATAAGCAGGAAGCAGTAGTGTGAGTGAGTGTTTGACAGTCCTGTAGAGAGGCCTCACTTGATCACAGCAACCAATAAGCAAACGATAATGTCTCGAGTGTATAGAGGGCTGTCCAGCTTAGCTTGCTGCCAACTCAATCCGTGAGCTACTCGGGGCTCGAACTATAGTCCATTCACAGTTACGTCTAACTTTTCTGAAGCCCTGCTGAAGTTCTACTTCCAGTATATTCCTCCGCCTCATACAAACGGATATTAAGCGAGTCTAGAAATTCACCAGAAGGGACAGAGCCCCACATTCGTGCGCACTCAGTGTAATAATGTTTAGGATAAGAACTATTTATTATCAAGCATTGCCAACACGTCATTTTTCTCCCTGTTTTATTTATACTCGTTATAGATTAAATATTGTAATTGTTAGATGAAATATAATTAAAAGTTAAATTTAATAAGAAATAAGGTATTTTTATGTCAACATAAGTATAAAACTCTTGTGATACGTGGTATACATATGAAACCACTTAGGACGTCATACATGGGGTGATTTTTTTTAAGCTTTGTTCCAAAAAGTGTGAAAATACCGTGAATAGACTATAGAATTACTCATGGTTCCACGCGTTCGGTCACGACAACATTGCAGTCTGTGGTGACGTTGATGTGGACTCATAGAGTTGTCGTAAGGGTCTCTGTGCGTGTCGTCGTGTGTCATCCTGCAGACATCTGACAACGTCTTTGGCACCCACAGGATGCTGCAGAGTGGGTATCGCTGTTAGCTGAGCGCCCGCAATCGTGGAGATTAGAGCTTCCCGTGCATATACGAACAATCCGTCGGTTCTCCATTGGCGTGGGCCTTCTATCCACTGGTACAAACAGCGTGCTATGGTAATGCCCGCACGACCGATAAGGCACGACATACGGCGAAATGACCATCCCACTTCCAGCAGCTCTGCATTGCGACCCCTCTCGAACGCGTCCAACTGTTCCAAGTGTTGTCGGACTTGTCTGCGAGGTAAGCTACATTTTAAAGTCGTGCTACCGAGATAACATAACAAGTCAGAATGTAAAGTCAACCACTCACATTAAGAGAAAATCGAACAAAATATTTATTTCTTTAGGGCCAAATATATACTTAGTTGCCTTAACAAAATGTTGAGCAAACAAAATCTGAAAAGCAACAAAATTACCTTTGTTGGTCTAACAAAATATGTATTTGAATACACAAAATCTCTGTGTTGGGCCAAAAAGAATTTGACTGTCAACTAAGTATTTTGTAGAATCAACAGTATATATTGGTTTGGCCATTCATCTGACTGCCTTCGTTCGAAAATACAGCTCGAGAGTTTGTTTCTATTTTTTGTGACACTTAGGATAGTAACCGTGTTTGTTATTGCATCTATTGATGCTTAACAATCGTATAAACACATTAGTAAAACAATGCAACAAGAAGCTGACAAGTAAAGCTGTAAAACTTGAAATATTTATTTGCACACGTTGCCCAATCTTTGCAGTGTATACATTTAAAAGCTTTCCTGATTTATCGGTTGTCACATTAGCTGAGATTCCTAAGACATAGCGCTCGAACACAAGTGGCCTGGGTTCGAAACTCAAGCGAAGTTGTAAAAAATTTCATATCGGCCCAAACTGTTAATGAACGTGTAGCCAAACAAATCTTTAGTTCCACCAACCAAATCTTACAGTTTGGTGCAGCCAAATGAGAACACCAGAATGATTTGGTTTCAGCAACAAAATATTTAATTTTCCCTATACAAACAAATAATTTGATTGCACCAAATAAATCTTGTTTGATTCAACAAAATAATTTTCTCAGTGCATCATCACCGAAACAAGCTCCTTAGCACGTGGGTAGTACAAGCCCCTGGGTGGGGGGAGGAATCTGGTCCTCTCCGTTATATTGCATTTGATTGGGGTGGGTAAAGAGAAACTAACTCCTCCCCCACTGCACCCATTAAATGGTTACCATGAGCTAAGTTCACAGCCGGTTTTAAGACTTGCCAAGTCGCTCCCCCCCCCCCCCCACCTGACGGCACAGCGGTCGTGGGAGGAGGTAGCAGCGAGGCTGCTACCTAGGAATGTCCCTTTTATTACGGATTGTCCCTTTTATTACGGAATGTTGAAGAAGCAGGTTAAGTAATACACTGGACGAGAATTTATTAGACCCCCCCCCCCCCAGATACTCTTTTATTATACGTGCATAAGCGGATAATAAACTTGAATAAATCCGTGGTTATACTCGCGACAGTTCTGGGTAAGGCGTTGTCTGCAGTGAAATGGTATGGTGATGATTTTGTGATCACGAGTTGTCAAATGTTTATTAATCTAACCTAGTTAGATAATTAATAATTATTAATCATAATCAACAATTTCACAAATTTCCTGAGGTTATGCTCAGTACCCGAGTCGTCAGGCAGCTGGAAACGTACGGCGGTAGCGTAATAATCGACAGTGATTCGAAAGTAACAGTGAATTGTAACTAGTATTCCCATTTTAAGTTAATTTTAATTGATATAAAATATATGTGAGTGGTATTTATTTAAAAAAAAATTGTATTTTTAAAAACTTTGCTTGTGCGTCACGTAAGAAAGGAGACAGTGCTGCCATCTCTGGGTGTAGAAATCGTGACCCCGCCTCTCGGCGGAGAGGTCGGCCAATCAGAGCGGGCTCTGCTGGATTCTATAATGTAAAGTGTGCACACCGCGGCGATCTTACGCAGTCCAGCGAGTGCAACGACGAGGCCCGGCTTTGCCGTCACGCCGCCGAGCGTGAAACGCGGAATCATTTGCAAGTCTCGCATTGTCAAACCTACCCACCACGTTTCATTCCTGAAGAGTTCTTCCTTCTGGGTGCAACTATTTGTTTTTTTGATAACGACTGTACATCTACTCAGCTCACTTAGAATTCGGATCCGCAAAATCTGTTTTCCTTCCATGCTATGCACTCTTCGGCATTGTTACACGATATGCTGACATGCTCGGTCAGAAGCACCGCAGCTACATTTATTCAACGGAGTCCACTTCGGAGGTCGGCACACTTACTGTGATCATTTATGAAGCTGTCGAGTGCTGGCCAGGCCTTTCGATGTGGTTCGAGTCCCTTCAGTTTGATGGCGAAGCAGGGAATATGCACTCTGGTGGAGCAATGGAATATCATCATGGATCCCAAGCTTAATTTTATTTATAATAATATTTAGGTCGAAACCAAAATTATTCCTACCTTTTTATTGTATTTAAACCAAAATTTTTGCTTGATAATTTTTCGATATATTTTTGAGTTACACGTCACACATTTGTGCACCTAATGAAAGGATAACTGCTTATCCTGGGCTCCGAGCAATTTGTGCAGTATTTTGACTCGGTGTTCGTAAATTACGAGTCACGGCGGGGGGTGGCTCGTAACCTGACCAGTCCGCTAACGTCGCTACACGAGCGTGACGCCGTAAGCCCGTGACTGGCTTTGTCTGAGGAGAACCCAGTATTTATTGGCGCATGTAACGTCCGTATGTTCCTACCTTCCAACTTTATTTTCCCAGTTGCTTTCGCCCGCGATTTTGTTCGCTTGGAATTTGTGTTTTCATTACAATATATAAATAGTTTTTTAATTGTAAGTATGTCTTATATAATACCTATTTTAAAATAGTGGAATGATTGCAGTTCTAAACATAGGAGAATTGTGGCCGTTAAGTTTGGAGTTATTTGTAAACGGCCGTGTCAAAATGTAATTTAGGGTTTTTGCAATAATTCTTTACCGTTTTAGAGGGCAGCACCAGAACTAATTGCTGTTCACGGTAAAAAGTAAAATTGCCGTAGGCCTCAGCACTTTATTCATATATGGGTCAAGTGAAACAATGAAATTATTTAAAAAAGTAAATATTTTACAAATCTGCTCATTCTTACACTTCGATGCATAAAAAATAACAGATATCCGAAGAAATAATTTCAGTTGTCACAAATGGCTACCTATCACTTTTTATTCGACGCTAAGATATGGAACTGCTTACCATCCATCATTACCAACTTTACTGGGCCAATGTCCCTCAGAGCGCCTATTGAAATATATGGAGGCAGGAGCACTGACTTCCTTCTAAGGTTCTTTTCAATAGTACCCACTTTATCATGAACAGCCTTAATATGTACAGTATGTATTTGGTATCCCGTCGGTTGAAAGTATTCGTGTGGGCAGTCCCTCTGCAGCCGTTTGAATGCGTTAAACGTAAGCTATTCGAAGTTATGGATTCGGTCGTGGAGGAAAAAATGGGGGTAGAGTATTCATGCAAGCTTCTTAATCAACGTAGCTTCGACGAAGGCTAACAAACTGTTTATTAAAATAAGTGCTTTGTTATGCTAGCACACTAATTTTCATTAAAGACGCCGCCTATCTGTCGCTTGAATTGCGCCGTAGCGCGTTTGAAATCCGCATCTTTTAACGAAACCACTAAACGTGTTCCCAATAATAGAGACGCGAGAAATTCGCAGGTTCACTTTAGGAGAGGCTGGAATTAAACACATTTGCGTTTATATAACTGTAGCCATTGGACCGCACGGTGTGCGACACCTCGTGTAGTACACTGGCCCATTCGTCGTCCTCCACTGTGATAGCAGACAACCAATTGGCTGTTGGTATCGGCATGTTTGTACATAACACTGTATCGTCTAGCCTAAAGGCCATTGAACTCGCGAATTTCTCGGGGCTCTACCCATTACACCGATGTACGGAAAGAAAACACACTTCAGTCGAGGTGCGAATATACTGTCAATACATAATGCACGTTATAAATGCTATTTCCAAGCCCTCCAAACATAGCTAAAAACACCTTTTTTCACACTGTTGTATCTCATAATTAGTGACCTGCAAAACTCGCTTTATTATCTAGCATCACGCTAAACTTCACAGTACTATATATATACAATCCAGCCTGCGTCATGTCTTCATTGGCTGCTGTGTAAGTGTGAAGCCGCTACCTTTCTGACTGGACTGCATGTGTTTGGACTAGACACGTGTTTATTTATTGGCGCCGAGTTGCCCAGGGCGTATCAAGTAAAGTACGGTCCAACGACATACGTATTGCAAATGGCACACGAGTTTGAAGTTTAACGTTTCCCCAAATAATAACGCGAATTTGGCACGTCTCTACTCATAATAGACTTATCGGTGGAGCCGTGAGTACTTCGCGAATTCATTCTGTGACGAGGTAGACTTCAAACACACGTGCTTTTCTCCTGCAACTGCGGTTGGACGGCAGTTGTTTAGACACGCCCCGTTTAACTGTAAGTAGGAAGCAGTAGCGTGAGCGAGCTTTCAACAGCCTCACTTGATCGCAGCAACCAATAAGCAAACGATAGTGGCTGTGTTCGAATTCGCCAGCTAAGGGCCCTTATCTGGCTTCGTGCCCTTGAAAAGTGCATTCCAGATGTAAAGTCACATTGGATAGCCGTTGTCCGAATTCACAGCAAGGGCACGTTATGCACCCTAGAATGTCTCCTTCAGCCAATGGCCCAGGCAACTTGCCCTTCTCGAGTACTAGATAGTTTTAGATTCGCAATTGTTTGAAATATTTCATTTGTTTGTGTTTGTTTTGTGTTTACAACTCTGCACGGCCGTAAAAAAAAACACTCTTGCAAACGTCACAAAGAGAAATGAAACTCGCATAGAGCGAAATTCAACAGTGAAACTCGAGGTGGAAACGAACACAAGCGTCCGAATACACTGACGAATATTTCTATGGAAGGGAACAAGGGCTCGTGAAACAGGAAGGGATCAAGGGTAAGTGATCAATGGCACATTGCACCGAGATCTAACATAGCCAGTGTCTCGATTGTATAGAGGACTGTAAAGCCTAGTCGTCTATCACAACACACCGCAAAATACTCGGGGCGCTACTTATCGGAAACATGCGAAACTATTGCAGGGACCTGCATTGAATTTTGCTTCAGATTTCCCAGCAATAAAATGATAGGGTCGTCGCTTGAAGACCCATAGGTACACGCAGCACGATGAAAACACTGCACGCCATTACGACGCCTTGCGCGTAGGGGTGACGGAGCGCTGAGTACGCCTGTCTCTGTCGCCCTTATCGCTCGCTTGCTTCTGAACTTCAAACGAGCTAAAAAAAAAAAAATCTCCAAGTATGCGGAGCCCCTAAGTTGTAGCCCAAATACTACATGCTTAAGTTATGCAAACCGCCGTTACTTGTCGTTAAATAGCGGGTTTGAGGTTAAAACCAAATATAAATGAACGTCACATCATTGTTGAAACACGTGAATTATACAGTTGTTTAAGCAGTTCTTGGGACAATGTTGGCAACACGCAAAGAACGCGATAATCGGTCTACCTCATTTTTAGTCTATGGTTTCCTTGTATTAATAAAATAGATTTGTAGTAATTTATATAAAAAAAAAAAAAGGATTTTCTCCACACACGTTATGTGATTTACGATTCTATTCCTGTAACGAATATCAAAAATTATTCGTTACAAAAATTTATCAAAAATGTTTATAAAAAATTATTCCTCTTGGCACTCTCATGTGGATGTTAATCGTTTATTTTTATTAAGTGTTTATTTACGGAAAATAATTGACGTCTCGTTCCGTATATAACAATTGCCAGTGTTATTCTGAAAGAACTGTGCTTGAGCGCAAACGAACACACGCCGCGAAACATAATATCACGCCTTCACTGTGTGAAAAACGATGATGAAAATTGTATTTCCTCCTCCACGAGTAGTAAAACTGCAAGCTTTTTTTTTTTCACGACCCGACGCAAGAAAAAAAAATTAGAGCACAGCATCATTAAAATCAGCATTATAGAAACTGCGACATCTGCAGCAGCTGTACTGATATATTTTTTTTTTAACGCTCGATCTTATTACGAGCTGTTGTATTTATTAAACTGCCTTGCATCTTCCCACGTCGCACGTCTTTGTCCCCTCCCACTCCTTAAGAGTGGGATGGACCCCGTGGGAACACCGCGTCCAAGGTCAAGAGGCGAGGAAGCGATACGGGTGAGATTAACACGCACGGCTAGCGCCTCATCGCTCCTACGCGCAAGGCGTGCAGTGTTTCCTTCGTGACGCTGTACTGTGTAAATTACATCTGTAACAGTGGAGTTTTATTACACGCGATGAAATACCACAGATTAAACTATGCCCGTATGTTTGTACTTTTCTCTTGCCGCCTAAGGAAACTGCACAGGCAAGCTTTAAAAATGGCGATATTTGACCATTTTCAAGATTTTTTTTCTCCAAGATTACACTTAATATGACGGGGGGAAAAAATAGGGGCATAGATAATTGTTTTTTTTTTTTTTTTTGCCAAAAATTTGTATTCGCAGAACATTTATTTACTGAGATACGCGTATTCGCGTAAACAACTATTTCACGAAAAATGCCGGGGGTCTATCCAACTCTTAACTATACGCCGTCGCTTTCGTTCGGAGAGCGACGTTTTTGCCTGGGATGTACAGATGGGCTTGCGAGATCATCGCCGCGACCAAAATAAATAAAGTAATGCCCACGTTAAGGAGTAGATTTATGTGCTTGCGGGGGTCTTCGGGACACACACACAAACGCCCGTCGCGGATTGCAAAACCTGTCCGGCCTTGAGTCGGGCAGCATCCAAAGCCGCCTCTTCTACACCACCAGCTGTTCCGCGTACCCAGCCCTCGCTTATCAGGAAACAAAGCCAGACGTGCAACTGACGACTCTTCCGAGTACGAAACACATTTGCTGGAATTCGGACGCCCGAATAATGCCCGGGGTTGCTGATTCCAGAGAACTGAAAGTTATTCTCGTTATTCAAATCGAAGTTGTACGCCCCACGAATACGAGAAATGACGCTCTGTGTAACTGCAGTACCTCCGTTTGCGATGCAGGAGTCGAATGCACAAAGGATTAGGAAAACTTGTCATGCCGTGATATATTGCAAATAATGATTTCTGCGCTCTAAACTGGAAATAGTGGGATTTTTCCCGATCGAGATGGCGCCAGTTGCTGGATCTCCCGTCCGTTTTTTTCTAACCTACTCTAATCTAAGTGTTAGTTATACGTCCGAGGTAGGGACGGAAACTATTGCGTCTCAGGGCTGATCCCCTTACGCCTACAGGAGAGGGAATCTATGTAAGGAGGCACGCATCGCGGCAGAGAGGGATTGGGCAGCCATGGCCACTATTTTGGGCCATGACCACCTCCCTTAGTGTACCTATAATTAAAACTATAACAAAGAAGAGGCTGGCAAAAATCGGCACAGCCACCGTAAAAACCCAGTCGACAGAAAAACGTTCAGAATTGTTACAAGCATTATTAGAAAATGCTACAGGAAACAGATGGGTATGGACCATGTTCTTTATTTGTAGGAATAGAAATTCTAGAAGAGAGCGGGGAGGGGTATTATTTTCCTTGGACTTGTCTGGCGCTGGACTAACCAGAGTGGAGGGGTGCACTCCGCTCTATCGGGGGGGGGGGGGGGGGGTATGCAATGGGGCCTCCCCCCCCCCCCCCCGAATCACCAGTGGATCTCCTGGAAACTTAAAGAAAAATGAAATTAGCTACCGACCAGAGTGTCGGCAGAGCCAACACTAGCCGGCTTTTAATTACCCTAGAGGGGAAGAAAATCGCCTAGTGAAGGAAATGTGAATTGGATTACTTACTCTAAGTTGTTTATTACTAGTTTATATCCTCGGGGACATAAGTTTAACTCTACTACTGTGCTACCTCGCTGGATCTCCCATCCGGCCATCATGATTACGGTCTTCCATCGTTTCCAGAAAACACTCTAGGCAAATGCTGATGTGGTTCATTGCTACTTTCTGATTGATTGATAAATTTTATTTATTGAACATGAAGAGTATAATGCATAGATACACATGACACTTTATAATGCGGCCAGCGTGTGGCAAAAAAACACTCTTCTGCACTACATGAGTGGTATTAAAACCATGAAAACTGAAACGTGAAAAGTCAGGAATGAATAGTGTCATAGAGGAAATAAGCAAAACCGTGTCAGTGAAGACAGTCTTTTAGAAAATTACATAGTGAATACACAAGGGACAGGGAAAGCGGGGGCAAGTTTTCTATCCCCGAATTCCGGTCCGGAACGGAAATAGCATCGTGATTGGCCAAGCGAGTCGGCCAATCACTGCGCAAGTGAATAGGTGCCGAAAAACGAGAAATGTTCTCATGAAGTAAGTTTACATCTGCAATGTGATTATTTACTAAAGTAAGGGAAGGTAGAATTGAGTTGAAATAATAACATTAATAACAATAAGAGGAGAATGAAAACTATACATGTTTCGTGTATACTAAGCGCGGGGTGTGACGGGTGAGAAAAAAAAAAAGGGGGGGGGGTGGCAATATTCAATGGATTATAAACCCATTCCTTATTACTTCCCCTTTCCTGCTTCTCTCGGCAACTTGCTCTGTCTCTGTCTCTAATAGCCCGTTATGCATTCTACTGACCAGCCGTCAGCCCGGCCAATAAGGAACATTTCGTGGCACGCAGTAGCCACCCAGAACCTTGCGACAGGATGGGTACGCCCACGTCAGAGAAACCGCAACGCCATTTCGCCACTCTGCACTTATCTATTGGGTATTCACGGTAATATGAGCATTTTAGGAAGCCCTCCTTAAGATCTACTTGTATGCACATTGTAACGCCTCACCCAAAATTTTGATGTCTTTTTGAGCACAGAGTTCGCTTAAAAGAATTATGATTCATCACTGCAACATTGAAAACTTGTCTACCTGCCCCGAGTTTGTGAAGAAGACTTGGGTTCCTTCACTACAGCTGTTTGTTTCTTGTGTCGATGCAGCCTGGGGTGGGCTGCGCCTATTCGACTCCGTCACCACCAGCATCGATCCTTGCAGCAACCTGGCAGTGACTTTTCACCTGCTGGTCCCCATCATGTATGGCGGGCGCTTTCTTGCCTGTCGCTGGTGCGACAGTCGTGCGGCGCCCCGAGGAACTAGGCAGCTATCGTCGCGTCCAACTGGCCAATCGGAGGGTGCGTGAGGTTTCTCGCACCTGTAACCTCACTTCCTCAATCTTGGTGGCACGCCGGGAGATGGTGTGATGTGTGAGCACGTGTGTGGACTTTTCCCATATTTGGCCATGTTTAATGCCATTGGTTGTTCTATTTGTAAACCCCTCTCGGGGATATTGTCCTGGTTTTTGGAAAAATGGCTAATGCACGTCTGGTTTGGGGTTGGATTCTGCCACTGCCCCAGAAGGAGTCACCATGCCACCAGTTAAGTAATGCATTATTTAAAATGTTCAGCATAGCCCTTATAGCTTTTGTCACAGGCACACTTGGTGTTCTGGATAGGAGATAGGCACCAAGATGGTGAGAGGACTTTTGATAATATACAATTGCGAATATTAGTACTTTGAAGAATTTTAATTGGCAACAAATTTTCTATCTGCTTAAAATGTTGGCTAACCATGTGTAAGTTTTAAAATGGGAATTTGTAAGTTTCCCCCTAATTTTCCAACGTTATGTATTTTAAATTCAGCTCAAGGTCAAACCAACGGAAATGTAAATCATCGCTGGGATTTCTTGTACAGCTGCTCTTTTGGAGGCGTCGTGTTTTTTGGCCTCGTAATCATTGCATAAGACATGAAATATTCATTATTCCATGTTGAAAATACTTAAATGTAAAATTTGTTCACCTAAATTCGTGTTGCTTTAAATCAACTTAAAAAAAACCTTGTTATTTACCTTGCGTTATGAATAAGAATTTCCACTTTGTAAATTTTGGCTAATCATAATAATGGTGACCTGTAAGTATAAAATATTTTAGGTTTTCTCTTATCGTTGGTTAAAAAAAAATTATCCATAATATGTATTGTAAACAGATATTTAAAAAATATGATTTCCGCCTTTAAATTTTGGAGGAACTTGGTTTAGGACAATAGTATAATCAAAACTTTATTCATAAATATAAATTGTTTGCGATATTTTTGTGAACTGCTGGAGGAATTGAGAATTGCCATGCTGGGCGGGTTGCTTACATTTACTTGAAATTTCTTACTTCAAATTATTTGCTTGGAGGCTTATAGGCCCGTATGATATTGTGATTGTAATCCTAAATTATAGAACAAACATTTGAAGTCCGTAACCATTTTTATATCTTGTGGCTACATAAAGCTATTATTTTATTGTATTATTCCATATTCGTACTTGGTAGCTTATGAAAAGTGTATAAAATTGTCCATACTTGTTGATTGAAAACTTTAATGAAAACAAAAAGAAATACAAAGTCCAAAATAAAAGCATTTTTGAAAACACTCATGAATTTTCCTGGTTATAAGATCTCACCATTTAGTTTAAGCATAAGTATTATCTTCAAGGAATTATTTCAAGTCTTGCTCTGCTTTATGAAAGTGTTGTTTCTCGTTAGGGAGTTTTTTGAATTTTCGAACTTTCTGTCCGTCTTGCCAAGTCCTTGTGGGCAAGGGGGCTGCAACATTGTGTATTCTTACACCATATGTAAAATTAAGGCCATTGGTGCATGAAAGCAGTATGTTTATATAATTCGTGTCATAGCTTGTTTCGCAGCGGATTTTTCAAAATTTCGGCACTTCAAGACGTAAATAACAACTTTTTGCTTCTTCTTACACTGTTAAAAATCAACTATGTTCGCAATTCTCGGAGCACTGATTGCAGATAAGAAAACAAGAATTCTTTCTTTCCTTCCATCAGTGCTCCGAGAATAATGATGGCAGTGAATGTCTAATAACTTAAGAAGGTTCTAAAAGTTGTTATTTACGTCTTGTTGAGCCAAACATTTCGTTAAAACCTTTGGAGAACAAGTTATGACAAAAATAATACAAATGTGCTGCTTTCATGCACTAATGGCCTTAACATTGCCATAGGCCCGATCACCTCATTCATTCGTTGTAAAATTATTAGAAACGTAAATGTTAAAAAAAAGTGTTATTATCCTTGCACTTATATTCAAAAACTGGGTTTGGCTGTGCTGGTGACGCGGCCGTTTGGTGTAATTGCATTTTGAATGTAGACGATAGATTCGGAGCTGCAATGCCATACTATATCCCCCAATTTTGTTATCATCGGATTTTCTGGATTGCCTCCCACTATGGTCGCAAATTTAAAGACGTATTCACGTCAAAAAACAGAAATTAAAAGAAAATATATTATAGTATTCACGAATGTTTATTTAACAGTTTTAATTCAACGAGACATAGAAATACTTTTCCTTCCGTCCTATCCAACTTTACTGGGCACAACTATAGTCAGTGTGTTACAGTTAAAATATACGCAGGTAGGGGCAGTGACAATCTCCAAGGGTTGATTTCTAAAGTGCTCACTTTACCGTGAACAGGCTTTTAATTTGTCGTTTTGTAGGGCTAGCGATTTTTCGCGAAAAATAATATGAGTGCAAGTAGATTTCAATAAGCACCCAACAGCATTCTGTTTACTGCCATTGCTACCTGTTTGCTTGGGAAGACGTTTTCATGTTTGACCGGACCACTCAGAATTCGGTAACATCGGCACGGCTTCTACGCGGTTCTTGTCCAGACAGTTAGCACGTGTCGAAAAGTAATTCAGCCAATCAAGATAGGTGAACGACCCTACAGTGTTTTTTTTTTTTCCTCGCGAGATTTCACTACCCCTATCGTTTTGTTTCGTCATTTCTTTCTTCTGCCCAGAAATAAGTGCCATTAAACGTTTATTCCACATTCCTACTGCGGAAGTGGTTGGGCAGACGGAGAAATGGAAGTAAATTACGTAAGTCTTAACAACAACTCCGTCCAAAGGAAGTGTGCTTGCTTTCAGTTTGTGTGTGAAAACATTTTTATCTGACGCGCCAGATAGTAGAGCTTTCGTAAACACGGACTTGGATCTTCTGAAATAACGTTACAGAGTTCAATTTCCCCGTCAAGCTTAGCGTATTCCACGATCGTGCCATTTGATTACTGTGCATCGCCGTTGACCTCAGATACTTGGCGGGTCTAAGCAAGCTTCATTCATGTCGTAGGACAAGGTACCCGCTTTATTAGGTCACTTTTTTTTTTTTACCTCTTTTAATTAGTTCTTGGCCTACTAGCACCGAGCCAGATGGTGTAATGCTACCGCGCTGGATTTCCATTCCGGAAGACGCGTGTTCGATTCCGTGGTTCGGCAGCCAGAATATCCGTTTTCCCTTACGGTTCTCCTGATTCACTCCACTCTCCACGTTCATGCAGACAGTCCACGGTGAACTGAGCGCTTTTGAAATCAACCTTTGAAAAATTCCACTGACCGGCATGCGCCCCGTAAAGTTGGTAACAACGAAGGGAAAGTAGTTCCATGTCTTAACATTAAGTCATAAGTGATAGGTAAACATTTGTGAATACTGAGATTATTTTTTCTGCTTTCTGTTTTTTTTAAATGTATACAAGGGTAAGATTTAACTTATTTGTAAAATATTTGCTGTTAAAAATTCACAGTTTTATTTGACCGATGCATGAATAAAGTGACGAGGCCCACGAGAGTGTTTAATTTTATGTATGAATGTAGAATAACACAATGGGCCTTAAGAAAGACGTTCAAAAGTGCTCAATTTTACGTGAACAGACAATATATGCTATTCACGGTAAAGTGAGCACTTTTTAAGGCCCTGCTAAATTTTTCCTCTTAACCAATTTCTATCTATCTGCCACTTTTTAATATAGACTTTGCTATGTGTCTTATAAACACAGTGGTTGCACTTCATCACACTCAAAAGTTAATGTGCGAGGCTGCAATAAAAAAATATTTTTTAGTGGTTAGTTGCTGTTGGGTGGGCCTTAAAAAGTGTTCACTTTGCAGTTAATTGCCTATACCAGGATATTTATTCAATACTGGCCCTGGCTGATTGGTTTCCCACTCCTTCCCCATGTGACTGGTGCCGTCCTTATCTGCTGAGACGTTAGGCAATGCATTAATTATAATATGCTTACTAGCGGCCTCCTTCCACGATTTTATACGCGAAGGATAATCTGAGAAACTTACGTCTAAAAGTGGCTCACGGATTGATGACTTACCTGGAATTCACATCCTCAACCCCGAGTTCCTTAGCCATGTTAACTAATTTTAGATTTGGAGGTTGTCACTTCAGTCTCCCGTTTGAAGTTGTTTCAATGTATACGTCTGCATCGTTGCATCCGTAAAAACATACAAAATACAGCTGGCTTCGGTGTTTTTCTACATTTGTTTTGCAGTGTACTAGAATGCGAAAAAAAATTTACATTGAATAAAAACAGTATTTTAGGAAACGTTCATGCAAAATAGTTTTGTGTTTAATTGTAGATCCTGATACTGAAGACGACAATCTTGTTTCTCTCGTTGAAAATTTTTCGACTTAACAAGGTGAGGCGCTCTATTGTCAATTAGTGTGGTACTAGCAATGGCGAAAATTGAGTGGCTGTTTGTCGCATCACGTTCAGAAGTCGACTGTTTCGTGATCAATCAATTAATTTTGCGTGACTTGTATCAAGAAGCGCAGTGTTAAGGTAAATACAGAGTTATCCAACCACGGAATTTTGTTTAGCTCTCGCTATGGACGTGTAACTTCGAAAGTTATTATACTGTACCATTTATATTGTGACGAATAATATTTACAAACCGAGTGTATACCGTTGGAATAACTGTGCTGTAATTACATGCAAAATAAATAGCTGTAAATTATTACACTAGCAAGAGTGACTAACGAGGTGTGAAAGCACTTCGGAAACGTATTTTCTTAGAAAAATTAGCAAGTAAAAAATAAGAAGAAGAAAAAATCACGACGGTATGCGCACACAAACGGTAAATTCCAATTATTCCCTCCTTCTATATTGTTCGCGTGATGCTCAAGGGCCTCGCGGCAGTAGAGTAGCAGTATCGATTGCCCAGAATTCATCACAGATTCTTCTTCCACTTGCGTCCGTCCGTCATCCGTCCGTCAGTCATCCGTCGGTCTCTCAGCCGAGCGATTTACAAATAGTCTTCGTACGTCCGTCGTCAGTTCATTGCTGCAAACCAAACCAAACCAAACTGTTTACAATTAGAAAATAATTCTCCATTAAAAAAAAAGAATTTTTTTTTTGGCTGTTTGTGTGTGTTAGTACCCAAAATACGCATACACGTTAATAACGAAAATTAATCGAAGTTAAAAAATTTTTTTATAGCATATAAAGCATGATTTTATTACTTTTACTATTGCAAAGAAGGAACTCATTTTTACAAATGTAACGTAATTTCATTTTACAGCTACATAAACAAACTTATGAATACGAAAGACGGCCACAAAAAAACACTGTACACACTATAGAGCATTCTAAATAAATCGGGATAAATTGGCAATAAAACCTTACAAGTCTAGAAAGCTGTGATCTAATCCATCAAAAGTTAAAGCTTGCCAAGGTTTTGACAGACGAACGGATAGAATTAATGGCCACATCTGATTGGCTGTCGGACACGCGATTGACGGACGGACGGACGGGATGGGTTGTTGTAAATCCTGCCCAACGCTCCTGCGTACGTGAAGCAGTTTTGCGAGTTCAAGCCCAAGAAGCGAGAGAGCTATAAAGACGACGCTAATAGGTCCGTCTAGCGCCCTGTCGCCCCTACGCGAAAGAAACTGAACTAGCTTGCAGCACTTCTATAATTGCACTATACTGTGAAAATTAGATCTGTATAATGTGTGACTTCACTGCGCGCGATTAAAGATTAAATCCCAAGTATTTATATGCTGTACACGGTAAAGTGAGCATTTTTGAAATCCCTCTCATTTGGAATAATAGTCAATAAGTATGTTTTATGTTAATCTTAGACGTTAACTTCCGAGTGTTGTGGAATACACATACTGTGTTTATTACTTACATGGCAAAATTTATTTATAAAGGTGGTTAAAGGATAAACTATAGTTCTCTCTGTGTGTGTGTGTGTGTGTGTGTATATATATATATATATATATATATATATATATATATATATATATATATATATATATATATATATATATAACTTTTTCGATATATGGCATTAGATTATTGTATACAACGGTTCCACAGAAAATATTTTAGTACATCTTCGTCTTAACGATGCTGGCAACAAAAAAAAAAAAAAAATTATTTCATAGTTGTGTGAAATACCATCTAACTGGTACACATTATTTCTAAGTACTAATTCATCAAATAAACCGTATTTTGTAGCATAACGTTTACATCATGGCATGTCAAAATCACAATTTAAACGTTATTTTTGTCTGCAGTTTAAAAAAAAGAATGTTAAAACGTCCAGAAAATTTAACAAGGGTGATTGAAAGGTCATGCTTTAATTCATTTTAAGAGATGCTTACCAAAATTAGTTTTCAAAATATCATAAGACTATTATACATAAAAAAATATTCAACATTAAAAGGTTTTTTGAAGTAACTCTGGTGTCTTATTTCAATGTGAATTATCAAATTTCGGTGAGATTTTATTATTTGATAATTCTAAAAACACAAAAAAAATTGTGATTTTGATATGCCATTATGCAAAAATTACGTGATCTAAATTTTTTTAGGCAATAAAATAGTATCTATAGGCGATGCCCACAAACTGAACATTATTTCGAACTGGATATAAAATATTGAATTTTTTGGTGGATAGTAACAACCTTAAATATTCTCTCTTTGTAGGTGAATTGGTTTTCAGTGGTATAGTCATTGTTAATCGATCACGTTTGAAAGACCTTCTTAGGCTCTGCTTTATTGTCGATTTTTTTATCTCGCACAAATATGTATAATTAACATTGCGATCGCAATGGGTTTGAATGTGTTATTATTGCCCAGATTTGCACTCTAATGAGTATGAAAAGAGGAATACTTTCAGTAGCCATAAATTTAAGCACTAAACTCACAATGTAACTTCAAGCATTAGAAACATCTTTTTTTATTTCGTTGCCAACTTAACCCGAAGCCAGAAAGCCGACGTGTACTGTAACGTATACACTGTTCACGGTAAAATGAGCACTTTTGAATGCCCTGCTAGAGGTCTACTTGTATGCACATTGTATATTCTTCCACATTATGTAAGATTAACGTTGCCATGGGCCTCATCACTTTGTTATGCGTCAGTCAAGTGAAACTGTGAAATTATTAGAAAAGGAAAATTTCACAAATCTGCTCGCTTTTACACTTCGATGCATTAGAAAAATAACGGAAAGCGAAATAAATAATTTAAGTCATTATAAATTTTTACCTAACACATTTTGTTCGAAGTTAAGATATGGAACTACTTTCCCTCCATCGTTACCAACTTTACTGGGCGGTTGTCGCTCAGTGCGCCCATTAAAATATACACGGGCAGTGACATTTATCTAAGGTTCATTTAAAAAGTGCTCACTTTATAGTGAACAGCCTTTACATGTAGTTACGGGCTGTGATTTTTTTTTTAAAGGTTGATGTCAAAAGTGTTTACTTTCTGTGAACAGCCGTAGAAAAAATGTTTTATGCGGAAACGTACTGCGGTGTACCAAAACGAATGATCCTAACTCCTGGGCATGTGAGTGTCGTGTCTGCTAGCCAGTCGACCGATAAATTTACATTTTGACGTTAAGTTTTTGAAATATCGGTAATTGAAAGGCGACTTTCCCCCTTAATAATAATAATAATGATAATAATAATTGTTTAAAAAACTTTATTTTCTTTTACGTGCGACGACTATAGTATACTCAGAATCTTAACCAAATCGGTGAAGGATTTCAAAGGGTCACAATTTTTTTTTTCAATAACGTAAAGTCTGTTGCAAAGTTAATGGAGTCGCCGTCTACTCTATTTTCACGTGTATCCTGTCAGCATTCCCCCCCCCCCCCCCCGCAGAGAACGTTCTGAAAATGCAGCTTCAAACATCGTGATTTCCAGTGGCGTGTGGCGAACTGTTGGAAGGTAACCTGGCGTCAGCTGTGTGCTGTATCCTGTAGCTTGTTAGTTTATATTTCCACCACTGAAACGTATGTAGCTCGGCAGCTGACGCCACAGGACGCGTGTCCTTGCAGCTCGCTCTTGCGAGTGGTCGGGCTGCGTGCACCGAGGATGTACAGCTCTGAGCAAGCACCAGCTAACCGTGAAACACACGCCCCTGCTTGTTTCCTCCAAAGCACAGTTCCCAAGTCGTCTAAAGTGGGTGTTGTAGTCTTAGATAATCTTACCTCTAAGGACTGTGGCTGTTTCATCAAGATTGTAGCGTGTTTCTATAATCCCGCCGCTAAGTACAATGCTCCGAACTCACGTGTAGTGTTCTCGTCGCACTGTGTGTACCTATGGGACTTTCAGCTCTGACCCTACTGCCTTATTAGTGGAAAGTCTGTTGAAAGGTTCAATGCACGACCCTTGAGTAGTTTCGTATGCATCTGAAACATACATTTTGAGATACGGCACTTTGAAAAAGCCGTTTTAAGCCATCAAGTAAATAAAGAAAGCTCCATAGAACGGTAAAGTCAAAGAAAGGCAAATGGCTACGTTTAATTGCACGGGAAAATGTTCTGCTTAGAAATGTGCACAAACATCGGAGATAGAGGCGAGACTTGATTTGTATTTCATAAAGAATGAGCGTGTTTATTAGAAAATACGCTATCACAGTGTTTAATACGGGTTTCCTGTATTATAAAGTTATTATGCATGTATGATTTTTTTTTCCATTTGCATTCGTAACACACACACACACACACTATATATATATATATATATATATATATATATATATATATATATGAACAACCTGATGTTCGGAAATGTTCTCTACCGGTGCACATCAGAATAAGGTTAATTCTACTCACGTTAGAAACAAAATGGATTTTCTTACGGGGAGTTTACCATAGAGAAAATTTCTGCCACTAGGTGCGCTGTGTTCCAAAGAGGTCACTTTTAATTAAAATTTTAGGCTACATGAATAATAAAAAAAAACTTTGTTACGCAGTTATTTTGTATTTGATTTATGATTATTGCAGTTATGTTATATCTTTAACGTGCAAATTACAGAAAATCATATACAATGCGACACTAGGGCTTACCTAGCGGAGAAAAATTCTAGTTGCCAAACTAAAAGCATTGAGGTTCCCAACCTGAGTAGAACAAACCTTAACCAGAAAAATGCACTACTGGTAGATCAATTGGAGAATTTCCGAAAACATGGATGGTAATGTTTATATTAAAAACTGGTTGGAAGATAAAAATTTGGCAGGGCGTTAAGAAGTGCTCACTTTACCGTGAAAAATGAATTGATATTTGCACGTCGACCACCGAGACCGGACTTGGTGAGCACGGGAACTGAGAAGTTTTCCGAGACAGGTGCAGTGTTGCCAACCTTACTGCAAATAATTGTGCTACCACTTTAATAAAAACTATACTACTTTGAAGAAATAATATGCTACATTTAGGAAAATCACGTAAAGTTATGCATGTTAACGTAAAATATATTGATTTGGTGATACAATAATAAAAAAATGGAAAAATTAAATAACCTAGATTAAGTATGACACTGAAAAAATGATATAATTTTTAATTATAACTTAGTGTTCATTTACGTTTCTTTCATGATCATGATTTGCATAAACACACGTGTGTATGTATATATATGTATATATATATATATATATATATACACACACACACATAAACATTTATTTCTAGGTAAGAGCTTCATATTCTGTATCACTATTGTCAGCAAAAATATGCCCTGATATCTAAAAATAAGAGGGTACTGGTACTGGGGTACAATGATGCCTTTATCATGTAAGCGATCATAGTTTTGCTTCGAATGAAGCCTGTAAAGTATCCAGATTTCTTTGCATGCCTTGGTACGAGTGTGCCAAATATTGTGTAAGTGATAACGCGGTTGCAGTACTTAGAGAAATTATGCCACTTTTGCGTAGCACAACTGCATTTGCACGCCACATGCCACAGCAACCCAAAAAAATGTGCTACATTATGCTACGGTTGGCAACACTGGCAGGGGTGGTTAAAAATAAAAAATAATACTGCGGCAGCTGCGCCTGGAGGTTGGCAATATGGGCAGCGCGCGTCGTCGTCTTCCAGGGGTTCACCTAGGATGTCCGAGCAGGCGGAGGGGTTGGCGGCGAAAAACAAGGGGGTTGGCGCCAGGAGAAGGACAAGGCAACGCAGAGGGGAAGTAAGGAAGAAGCGCAGGAGGAAAGAGAAATGAGAAAACGCGGGAACGACCGTGGAAGGAGGAATGTCGTCGCCGGAGGAGGGGGTAAGGTGGAAGGGGGTGCGAAAGGAGAAGAGGAGGAGACTGGAGGAGGGGAAAGAGTAAAGGAGGGGAGGGGGAGAAGCGGGGCTTCAGATCTTTCCGCGCGATGACTGGTTGGCTCCTCCGGAGAAACGAACGCGCGCGGTTGGTCGCAGGACAGGACCTCGCAAGGACCTGCAAGGAGAGAGAACTTGTGCGTGCGGATAACCAAACCACCCTGGGGTAGTACCAGCGCTTTCGTCGGCCGTCATCGCTGTGGCTCGCGTTCCGACCAGAAGCCCGTGCAAGTACGAGAGCGTGCGTGGGCGGCCCCGTTTGTTGTTTCTTTACCCTCCGCCCGGACGTCGTCTTCGTTGTGCGGAGATCCTGTTGCCGGAGGCCGGAGCGAAGCCGGCCGTCGCTCCGAGGACCCCGGGACGCTCCGAGGACACCGGATGTCGGATGCGGTCGCGGCATGTCCCCGGGGGAGGTAGTAGTCTCCTATGGGCGGCACCGCCGAGCTTCGTCGCTCCATGGCAGTGGCGGCGGAAATCCCGGATAACAACTGACGCGCCGGACCGCCTCACGTGAGTACCACACCAAGTGCATGTTAGTGCAGGGTAGGTGTAACCAGTACACTCGTGATGAACGCGAACGGAACAGTCCGCATGTAAATTTCACGAGTGGAAGTATCCCAACCACGTAAGTAAATGTGATTCGACAGTGAAGACGGGTGACAAAAATCACATTGTATCTGAATGTAGCAGTACGTTGCTAAAAAAATTCCCTAAGTACATGATACATTTTAAACAGTAACGATAGGTAATTTAAAAATCTAAAAAAGAGAGATTAAGTACTTTAGATATATAAACTGTGAACTGTATTTCTCTAGCCGACGAGTATTTTTGTGAGAAACACCTTTACTTGGGAAAAGGAATTAACGCCAGAAAAGAAAGGTTGCTTTTCGCGACTCAATTTTTATAATATTGTTAGTGATTGAGTTTACTGTAGGTTAATAATGCATGAACAAATGTTTCGCTACAGCTGTAGTTTTTATTTATATATTTCTCTGATGCGCATGCCGGGTTGTAAAATTACACGTTGTATAGGACGGGCGTATTTATACTATGCACAACGTTCATTCTAAAATCTCATATGTTAAAATATTGGTAAAAGTAGAAATTTTGATAATATTTTAATAAAACTTTTTTTTTAATTGGCTTGAAGGGCAGTACAGTAAAGAAATGAAATTTGGCGGAAACGTAACTTTCTTTGAAGCTTATACGGTATCGTCAATTTCTCGGTGATGGGAATTCAACTGTAAATCGTTGGTAGTCTTTGTGGGTATTATAATAATATTCTTTTCAATATTTTTAGTATTATGATTAGTGTACGAAAACTACTTGGGCAAATATTGTTCAATTGAGGAATGAGACAGATTTGCTGTATGAAACAAACACTACACGACTAGCGGAACACGAACGTGTATGTTGGAAGATAAGACCATCATAAATTCTAATGCATTATTTCAATTTTTTTTTAATCTTGCGCCGGTCGTAAAAACCGCCGCAGAGTCACGTTCTGAACCTTGAATCCAATTTACCGCCGACTCGAT
This sequence comes from Dryococelus australis, assembly GCA_029891345.1. Classification (NCBI taxonomy): domain Eukaryota; kingdom Metazoa; phylum Arthropoda; class Insecta; order Phasmatodea; family Phasmatidae; genus Dryococelus; species Dryococelus australis. The sequence continues at coordinate 77,021,477 of CM057003.1, read as the reverse complement.
ACGTCGTGTACGTCGAGCACGATATACGAGCACGAAACCTGTTCTTTACGCGACTGCGTCGAACAGAGCCGAACATCCCCGAAGTTGGACTGAGACGTGAAATCTCTCCCCCCCCCCCCCTTCTGGTACTCGTATTTATATTACGTTATTTTCTCTTTGTCAGGTTACTGTTCCGTTCTTTTCTATTCGTCATGTTCCCCACTTTGAGCATGACAGGTTTTTAAAGGATCTGATAACAATAAGCTGTCTTCTGTTTTATGAATTTGAAATCCTTGTTACAGTTTAGAAAGAGCATTAATCAATTTTAAATACAGGTAATGAACACTGAAACGTTTACATGCACGCAGGTATTTAAACGTACTTTAAAATGTAATGATTAATAATTAACCATTTAAACAATTGCAGCAAGCGGCAATGAACTGGCGAGTATTAGGCCAAATCATACCAAAAAAAAGTTATACATTTAGCATACACATTAAAAACAAGTGTCTTTAAATAGAGTAGGCTAATAAATGTTGAACACTAGTCACCTGAACAAGCAATTAAAATGGCAAGTACGTAATAGTGTATTATTACAAATCGATGGATCGCGCTGTCACGAATTTTTTTAATTTTGGCATTTTTGACAAGTTACACTCTCATTTGCGGTGGAAAAATCTTGAAAAACTTGACGCTTGCAAAATTATATTTTGCAAAGTTCGCAGAGAATGACAGCGTTAGCGCCTGGCTTGATTTTGATCGCAATGGCGTTGAAAGTTTGCAAAGTAATATATTTCTTTACTATAGTCTGAATTTTATTGCGGGTATAACTAATGTTTGGGTTTGTTACATGAATTATTTCGGACGTGAATTTTTGTCACACGAACTTAAACAGCTCGGTGAAGAAAAATTAGCAGGTACATACCAGAATAAAATATTATTCGGATAAAGTACTCGTAGTTTCACAATTATTACTTAAAATAGTCAGCTCCGGTTTGGACAGTATACAGTTTTAAGATCTACTGTTTATCTGAAAAAAAAAATAAAAAATCAAATATGTGACCGGGTACGCTACATAATTAATTATAAAGTAAGAAGAAGCGCGTGGTCATTTTGATTGGTTGAGCGCAAGACTACTTAACAAAGTCTCAGTTCTGAAAATGCATTATGTTAAAAAAATTGTTTCATAAACATTTTCATCGCTTTACGCTATGCGTAACCCCTCAGTATCAGAAATGAGGCACTGTATGTATTTCATCTGAGAAAAATAGCGCTCTATAATTAAATGTTGCGACAGCCGTTGTAATTTTCTCTTTAATTTACCATATTTTTGTAACATTTTAATCAAGGCATTTCACAATAAGCAAAATACACAATTTCAAAAAAGGTACGATTTTTAGTAGTTAATTTTTTGGTAATACCCCTAAAAATAAATATATAAGTTTCAAAAACACTGTATTTTTTCAGAAAACTTTTTATAATCAGAAAACTTGTTATAATCGCACTTACGAAAGCGAGTTTTTTTATTGCAGTTGTCTGTGCCATTAGATATATAATTAATATCTATTCATTAAACAATCTTTCTGCGGGTACTGCCAGCAGTGAGGTAAATAGGTAACAAAGTTTTAAAATTATTTTTTTTTTCAATTAACCCTTAAGGCAGTGCAATAATAAATATTTACGAATAATTTTACAAAATGGTATTTGATACAATGTTAAAAATAATTCATTAATTTTTTTTTTGCATGTAAAGTAAACATACCAAAATAATGGCTGTTTCCTGGTTCTTTCCTGGTTGCGTGTGTATGTGTTCTATCAAATGACGCCTGAGATCTTACGTGGCGGGCAAGCCGACAGAATGAACGCATCCTGCATTACCACGCATAGAAGGGGCGGAGCAGAAAAATACGGAATTGGGACCAAAAATAAAAATGGAAGTCGATTCACTCACAACTGTTTCGTTTTCTCTTTTACGCAATTCGTTTCACCTTTCTTTTTAATTTTTATGTTGGCGATTTCGCGATCTCACTGATGGAGTCTGTTCGAAAATTGTCACGTGACCTGATTTCTGCACGCACATAATCTATTTCCGAATTATTATTATTATTTTTTTTCCTTTTTCTTTATGTCACTGCTTAATGTGTACTAAAATATGTAAGGGACTAGCGAAAAGATGTGGGAAGTCTTCACGGAAATTTTTTGATGGTCAAAATGTTGATTCTATTTTGTTGTGGAACCACATTTTCGGGAAGAGATAAATGTAATGAATATTGAATTCAGTGAGGTGTACATAATATGTAGGGCTACAATATATTATGTCCCCAAAAAGTCTTAAATGTAATTCAAAATAGAAATTAATTGAGGTAATGTCCCTCCCTTTCTTTCCTCAGAAATTATGCACTGGTTCTTGTGGTGTTAGAAAAAAAAAGTTGATAACCCTTGCAAAATAATTAAAACTGTAGAATTAGTTATAAAACGCAAAATCGCTATATGCGCATGTACGAATGACCCGTTGCCATATGTTTAAGAACCACTCTACACTGCATTTGTTAGAGTTGTTATTGCATGAGTTTTTTTTTAAATTACATTAAATTTTATACGATAGCGTTTAATTAATTTTTTAGTTCTTGACTGTTCATTGTGTCAACTGAAACTCACAGTGTAACATACGCAGAAATAATGAATCAACTAATTCTGAATAGACCTGAAAATGAAACCCGGCGAACGTTGTTCCGCCTCTTTCACGTTCTATTTTGCCTTCTCAATGCGTCCTCTCTATTAGGTCTGGTACGTTTACCGATGTGTTTGACCGTGGTATAGCTGGCATTTTTCCCCTTCAAATCAACAAACATTTCCTCCAAGTATGAGCAAAATCGGCCCATAAATATAGAAGTTAGACTCCAGCGCCACCTATCGGAATGAAACATTACTAAAAACGTTACTCGCCATCTCAATAACATATGGTGTGAATATGGTCTCAATTGGTCCGGTGGTTTGTCGGTGATGATGCGGTTTAGTCACACAGAAAGGATTTTATATAAAAAGATAAAAGATGGAAGTTTAATTAGAGTTCCTTTCTCGCCTTCTGTTATAATGTCATTTGATACACATTTTGTAGACGTAAGCTTAATAGACAGTCTACATGTTGACTATACTTGTGTAATATTTTCAGTCTTATTTTGTTCATTAATTTTTATGCGTTTAGTCACAGTATGACCACATAGCTAGACCGTGCGGCGTAGGTAACGACCGGATGTGGTTATGATTATATAATGAGAAGCATAAAACTTTATGAATTTGTAAAGTACGTCAACCGATTTTCATACATTGCGTAATGACCTTTACCAACAGACTTCGCATCTCTCAGTGCGATGAGCAGATGACGTAAATTATTAATTTTTAATCACGGTGCGTAACGTAATACTTAGTCAACATTATTGGTCAATAAAAATGTCAGTCCTGCTTTGCAGATTTAGAAATTAGAAACGTGGCAGGTTTAGAAGCGGAGTCTTTGTAGATTTCTCAAACCGCAGACATTTTTCTCTAAAAGATGAACAACTGTTACTTATTAAGTAATTATTCCAAAAACTTATTACCGTATTATTTTGCGTGATTGTAAATGTTACCGTTGCTTGCAGGAATCGAAGGAAGTTGACGGAGACAAACTTTTCACACTGGAATACCCAAATAAGAGACTGAAAATTTAAACTAAAATAAAAATACCAGAAATGTTTTTTTCTACATTCTGAGCAAAGTTCTAAACAGGAGTTTTGAACTAAACTGTAAAAAGTTAGCGAAACACGAAGTAATACACACGAAATAAAATTGCGTCGTAAAGTGAAATAAATATTTTAATTAATAATAAAACTAACATAACCCTAGTTGCATCACTATAGGCTATTCACGGTAAAGTGCGGTGGAATATACGCACTGTGTTTATTACTGACATGGCAATATCTATTTTAAAGGATAAAGAAGAGCTGAAAGGAAAAGGTAACGACGGCTTCAAAAGTGTCCATTTTACCGTTAAGGAATGGCCGTACGAGACAGACAGGATAAATTACGGTGTTGCACAAAACTACATCATCAAAAATACACAATAAAAGAGTTCAGTATAGGTTGTTCACGGTAATCTGCTGGTTTTTACACTTACGTGCATGAAAAAAAAAGACAGTGAAAGAAATAATTTAAGTAATCACAAATGGTTACCTAATACTTTTTTAAGACATGGAACTACATTCCTCTCATCATTACCAACTTTACTGGGCGCATGTCACTCGGTGTGCCAGTTAAAATATATGCAGGTTAGTAGCAGTGACATTTTTCTAAGGTCGAATTCAAAAGTACTCACTCTATCGCGAACAGCCTTTGCTCACGGGTGTGTGGGAAATACTTTGCCATCCTCTTCGTTCTGTTAAAATCCGTCCGCGTATCAGACTTGCTTCAGTGCTCACTGGAACTTGCCAGTTTCTAATGCTTAATAAAGCCGTGACGAGCGCGGTTCTTAAAACAAATGTGCGCAAACTCGCGAACGACAGAAAAAAAAAAATCCGTTCAGTCTTGCCGCCAATAACCAGGTTCGGGGCGTGCGCTGGTAGATGACGTCACTATGAGAGGCGTGTCAGTCCGGCGACTCGATATTTTCAACGTTCTGTGCATCTTTCACGCTAAGACAAAGCGACATTCAGGAGAAATCTCCGCGTGAGAAAACTGCAAACTGTCTGCTTTTGCACGTGCATTTCTTACAACACGTTATAGACTATTCACGGTAGAGTGCGCACTTTTAAAATCAACCTTAAAAAAAAGTCACTGTTCCTTCCTGCACATGTTTTAACGGGTGGACTGAGTGACATGCGCCCAGTAAAGTTGCTTACGATGGGGGGAAAGTAAATTCGATTATAAATGTATAAGGCCTTTTAACGTCCCCCGGTTTTATAGGCTGTTCACGGTAAAGTGAGCACTTTTGAGGCCCCAGTTACTTTTTCCTTTCAGCCATTTCTTGTCCTTTAACCAACCGTTTAATTAAATATTCCTATGTAAGTAACAAACATAGTGCATATATTCCATCGCATTCGGAAGATTACGGCCGAGTCTAAAATAAAATATGCTTATTGACTATTATTCTAAACTAGAAGGCTTTCAAAAGTGCTCACTTTACTGTCAACAGCCTATCTACTTGAAAGCTTGGCAGGGGACGGCTTACAGACTAATTTATAATCTGTCTTGAATTAACACCCATGCCTGAACCGGGATTCGAATTCAGAGCATCCAGCACTTCAGATCGGTGGCTCACCAACCGACTGCACCACGGGAGGTAGGCGGAATTTAAATAGTTACATACGTTAACGTCGAATAAAATGTGTTGGGTAACCGTTTGTGATAGCTTAATTTATTTATTTAGCTTTCTGAATTATCGAAATGTAAAAATAAGTAGATATGTCAAATATTTCCTTTTCTAACAATTTCACAGTTTTACTTGACCGACGCATGAATAAAGTGACGAGACTCATGGCAATGCTAATTTTACATAAGGCGGAAGAAGACACAACGTGCACAAGTAGATCTTAAGCAGGGTTTTTAAAAGTGCTCAATTCACCATGAACAACTATACATGGCAATATTTATATAAAGGGGTTGGTTAAGGGATAAAAAGTGCGTAAAAGAAAAAAAGTTACTAGGACGTCAAAAGTGCTCACGTTATTGTAAACAGCCTATAGAACAATCATACATCCAAATTACAGTTAACAAACGAACATCAGAAAATATGACCAACTGAGCATTACATCAAATTGGGCCGATGCGTTGCGAACGACGTATTGTAATTGGCCGACCACAGGCCAGTGTCCGATTGGGCCATGGCTTCTAAACGCTATGTGTTGATGCGACAAATGCAATAACGGATTTCAAATATGGTCCGTTCACGCGGTTGTTTTCAACATTTATGAAGCCCTGCTGAAACTTCACTTCCAGGGTATTCCTCCGCCTCATGCAAACAAAGCTTAACTAAGTATAGAAAATTACACCTGAAGCAAGCGACGAGCGTTATTTACGTCCTTCAGAATAGAGAGCTGTTCTGTCGCTGGCGGCCTGTGACACAGACCGTGCTGCCATCTGTTATCCCGAAAGGAAGCTCACAATGAAATACTAAAAGCAAACGAAATTCCGTGATTTTTTTATATTTTTTACCATTTAGTCAAAAAAAATTGTTATTTTTTTTGTCATGTACACTTTTCTTTAATAAAAATATATTTAAAATCAAAATTACGTTTTGGAACGTGAACGACTCTTCAGGCATCGGGAAACATTAACCGCTTGTTTTCCTAAAGGTTGGAAAAATCTATATAAATTTGGGCTCCAATTAGTATCTCCGCAAACCATGTATTATGTACATATTTATCTGTTTCTTACTTCAGCTTATCGGCCGTTTATTTATTATGAAGTACAGAAATGTTATTCTTCTTACTCCCCGTCAAGTGTCAAGCGACGAGTGTCAAAACCAATATTCGTTGCTCGTGCAACGCCCTCGACGGCCTTCGCCAGCGTCAAAGCTCTGATTGGTTGAAGCTCGTCGCGTCGCTCAATTGCGAAAACCGCTCGAAGGACGGCGTACCGCATTCGTACGCACTCAGTGTAATATCATTTTGAGCGAGAACTATTTCTTAGTGACTGTTCACGAAATCAGCCTTAGAAAAACGTCACTGCCCATGACTGCACATACTTCAACGGGCACACTGAGTGGCATGCGCTCGGTAAAGTTAGTAACTACGGTTGGAAAGTAGTTCCACGTGTTAACGTCGAACAAAAAGTGTTAGGTAACCATTTGTGATCATTTAAATTGTTTCTTACGCTTTCTGTTATTTTTAACGCCTAAGTGTGTAAAAATTAGGAGATTTAAAAAAATGTTTACTTTTCTAGTAATTTCACAGTTTCACTTGACCGACGCATTTATAAAGTGATATGCCCATGGCAATGTTAATTTCACATATGGTGGAAGAATACACAACGTGCGTGCAAGCAGATCTCAAGCAGTGCTTTTAAAAGTGCTCACTTTAGCGTAAACAGTCTTTACTAGGCATTACCAACATACATACTATTTTCTCTCTCTTTTTACTCATATTAGTTATAAACTAAATATAAGAATTTGTAGATAAAATATGAATACAATTTCAATAGAACCACAACAAAACTGTCATGTTACGAGAAGTATAAAACGCTTGTGTTAGTAAACAACCAAACACGTCATACATTGTGTGATTTTTTAAACGTTTGATTTAAAAAGTTGGAATAAACTGCGAATTGGCATACAAGGAAAAATCTACGTAGGCCTATTCTAGTTTATTCACTTGTTGCAATATTTTGAACGCGTATGCTTTGTATCTTTTTTTAAATTTTAATTTATGTGCCTCATTCGCACAGTGCGATTTATTAACAAGTACCCAAAATTAAATAGTTAAATTACGTGGGTTTTGGTTTCATACTCTCCTGTATGAGTAAACTTCTGTTTTTGTCCATAATATGTTCTAAACCATCTGGAGAGGAAACACTTTGCTTAGTACAATAAATAAGTAAATAAATATCAAATGAAACCGTTGGCATTTGGTTGTCGTTCTTCTCGAGATAGTTGTCGGGTTTGAAAACAGTGTGAATTTGGTATAAGGAAATTCATGTTTATAAAATTAAGTTTCTTTAAAATAAAATTTTGAATATATAAACTTGAAAACTGTGAGAAATGACACTCTTAAGCTCCGTATCGACGTAAATATAACACTTTTTCGGTAATTTAAAAAAAAATTTAACTATCAAGTTTTCTGATCTTTCCAGGAAACAAGCTATACATTAATGTTACAAAAGGCCCCGATAATAAAGAAGCACTCATTTATCTGCCCAAAAAAGTTCTTAATGCTACACTGTAAAAATTTTCTGGTAAACTTCCAAAATTGTAATGGAAGTTTTTAACCTAGGCTATACACTGTATGGCACACACATACACACATAAGGCTGCAGATATAGGAATGTTTAGCAGCGCTACTATACGAAGTTGGGAACATTCGTATGCATTTGACTGTTTCCTGAGCAAATGTAGGAATGCCACATTGAATGTATAGGGGGGAAAAATTACCATTCCCGCTTTCTCTCTAAGCGTGTACACTGGTAAGGTAAATTTCCGAATAATTTCTTAGAGTGTGTGTATATCTATCTCTGACAGGCACGCCAGAAAACCAAACTTCATTAACACGTATTTTCCTATACCAAATTCTTTTTGCGTTCAATCTAGGCAACAGCCTTAAAAAAAACTGTACTTATCGCCATGTACCAGTATGCTAGTGGTAAATGCGTAGTCGACACATTCTTTCCAGCGTACACGAGGGTAAAGGAGAGCAAACCTAATATTCCTGGAGCCTGGCGATGCGCAATTTTTCAACAGAGAGCACGTCGAAATGGAACAATGCTGTGTCTCGAAACGGGCGTGGAACACGTCTCGTGGACTGCCGACTGCTCGTTGCTGCCGACCAATCAGAACTCGTCACACTTGGAACGAAATTTCCAGACATTTTCTTCAAGAAAAAAAAAAAAGTATATATCTTTAAGATAGGTAACCCGAAAATTTTTTGTTGCATTTTACGCTTTTGCAAATATATAAAGATTACGTTATGAGGGAATATTTAAGTCGAGATTGATATTCATTGATAACCAAATTTATATTTAAAAACCAAAGCACGAGATAAATAACCAATAAAAGATGTTTTGCATTTAAATACTTTTGTGAGTAAATAAATTTTAAAGTGGACACGTGAAATCACCAACGTCGTTTCATATATTTACGTTTTAAAGAACTAGATTTTTTTATATATTTCTAAAATAATAACAATTTTATTCTACACCAATATTTTGTCCACTGCTCATTGCGAACAAACTTTGCCGACTGCTCATTCTGGAAGGGGTCTCATTCGTAGAGTGAATATGGAGAAGAGCCATGTCACTGGAAGTGTAGAACTAGTCTCTGTGTTCCAGTGGACTGATATCACTAGTATCTCATACGACGATGGATAGGATTTGAGGTTAGAACACTTCTAGGGTAAGCAAATACTTCGAGATGTATTTATGATTCCTCTGGCCAATTTTTAATGCAATCAGGTTAAATGAAAATTGGGCGATAGTATTTTATTTACATAAAACGCCTTGTCTTTTCAAAATTAAAATACAAACATTTTTCATTAGTGATGACACTGTAACTTCGACAATAGTGTGGGTTTGGAGTAGGTCAGGTTACTTGCGCAGAAAGACGAATAATCCCCCTACCTGATCTTTAGTCTATGATGCTACATGCCTGGTCAGTGGTGTGCGCATAGACGATATGAGACGTGTGATACACATACCTAGAACGTCTTCGAAGCTCCCGCGCTTCTACAGGCTGTTCACAATAAAGTGAACACTTTTTTAAAATCAACCTTAGAGAAATTTTACTGCTCCCGTCTACATTTGTAGGCTACCAGCCGGCGCACTGAGTGGCATACACCTAGTAAAGGTGGTAACGATGGAGGGGAAATAGTTCCATGACTTAGCGTTAGGTATACTTCTGTGATAACTTAAATTATTTCTTATTCTTTATGTTTTTTAACGCACATAAGTGTAAGAATTAGCAGATTTTTAAAATATGTACTTTTCTAATAATTTCATATTTTCACTTAACAGACGCGTGAATAAAGTGATCATACTCTTGACAATGTTAATTTTACACGCAGCGGAATACTTAAAATGCACACAAGTAGATCTTAAAAAGTGCTTAGTTCACTGTGAACAAGCAACGGGGGTTAAGTCCGGGATTACGGTGACTAAACGTTTCACATAACTCGTTACAAATAACGCGTTGACGCAAGTCGGCTATAATTACATTGACTGACGTGTTTCAATGAGACCCATTATGATCGTTTCCCGTCACGTAGGCCAAAACGTATACGTTCACGTAAAGAACAGCTTGTCAGTGTCATGCTTTCGCGTGATACGTGATAACTTTCTCTGTACCACAAGGTCAATATACTTTTCAACTAAGTACATTATAAAGACATTAGTGGCACCCACATTAGCAAACAGTCTTGTATATATATATATATATATATATATATAAAGATTAACAGTTACAAAACAAAAATGCACCAAGATGGCATGGAAAATAGTGCAGACGTACTTTTGTAATGAACGAAATGTGAATGAACACAAGTTTTCTGAGTTGTGATGTTTCCCAGAAGACAGATGGTTTTCGCGCATCATGGAATGCTACAAAAATATAATATAATATTCTAACAGATATAAAGTATACGATTTTTCTGCTAAGTAGTAATACTGAGATTAAGCAATATATTTTTGTTGTGTGTTGCACTGTAATGTTCGTGTACTCTGCTTGAAATATGTAGTCAACGTGGTGCCCAATCAATTTGTATTGAAAGTGAGGAGAGTGTCAGTTGGGTGCATTCATCGCACTGCGATGCGTTTTGCGTGGAATGTCAGGTTAGTTGCTCGCGATCTCTTGATTTGCGTCGACTTGCAAAGTACTGACCCTTGTCGTGCCACATGTCTCTTCACCGGTATATTCTCTCTACATGTGCTGTGCTTGTAAAAGCCTTGGGAAGTTTCGAGATTAGGAAAAAATTACAGAATACCCCAAATGCTAAGGGTTTATCACCTCAATGCATGTTGGCGAAAGTGAAACTAGTAAGAGGAAAAGGGTATTTATTTACATGGACGTATATTTTACATCATTACACACTGCATTATTTTGATAATTAACCGCATATAAATTAACTTCAAGTCAAATTCAGTTAATTTTTACAAAAAGTCTCAGCATTTTTATTCATAGTTTGTTTCTGGTTTTTCATACTTACATGAAAATAATGCATCAGTCAGAATACTCTGTCAATTATCATTATTAGCTGGAAGCATGTAGATTAGTAAAGATTTAAATGCAAAATTTTATATTTTTTAAATTGCTTTTCATTTTGTGTCTGTTTTGAACTATACCGTAATCATGTTTCAAAATGTGGGTGCCACTAATATTTTTATAATGTACTTGGTTCAAAAATATATTGACCTTGTGTATACTCTCAAATTTAAGTATTTGAAATGAATTATGGTATAGACATTATTGTCGTTTGCATACCGGAAGTTATGGTAATGTTAGAGTTCCATATGCAGTGGCAATTTGTGCATGATAAATACTTATATTTTCGTAGGTGACACTTTTCATAAATATTTGTAATAGTAACATATTTTAGTACTTATACGCAAAATTGAAAAGAGCTGATCTTCTTCAATAGGTACAACATTTTTATCTAGAAACTAGGAGAGAAACTAATTTTTGGTCACCGACTCATGTATATCATTTATTGAATTTTATGCACAACTATAACCACATGCAATGTTTTTAAGTGTGTACAATCATTGCCCTTATACTGTACATGAATCTATGCAACAACTATTTGGCTGTTAAAAATGGCACTTTCACTTTGTAAGGGGCCTGCCTTGATAGGATTTGTTTTTCTTGAAGACTTGTAATGCATGCAGAAAAGTTTTCCTTGGAATTTATTTGGCACTCCACAGGTTGTCTTGTTTGCCACCATAAAGTTATAAAACCAATCATTAGGGACAGGTGTTTTCGCGAAAATATTTATGGCCATGCTAGACTTCAATATCCTATCTCCACAACAGCAACTTCCTTCGGTTATTGGCCGCGTGTCTACGTGAGAAGACACGTTCTTATTTGACTGGGCCATTCAGACCATGAAAGTGCATATGAACTAGAGTGTTTTGGAGTACAACTAGTCTTGAAATGTTTTCGCGAAAAACACCTGTCTCTAACAATCATGTGTCGCATCTGGTGAGTGGGGTGTCCGTTCCAGCCAGTGTTATGGACACGGCTTGCCCACCGTAACAACGTGATATTGTTCGCCAATCACAATATCGACCGCTTTGTTATCTTTGCTTTTCATGATTGTCGTATGCTCACGTATGAAACCTAGTCCTTTTCCTCCCAAATGGAAGACGAGTGGATAATATATTTTAGGCTACACTCTGAATCAACTAATAGAATCTAAAATATAATAATACAGGTGTAAGGAAAAATTAAGTAAAGTGGTTAAAAAATGTAGCTATGCGGCACATTTATCGTAATGTGGAGGGACGACATATAGCGAACTTGATGTATGTTACGTGTAACGTTAAGTGATCGTAATTCCGGCCTAATGCGGAACAGACCGTATAGCCTATTCGTGTTCACTTCCACACTTTTTGAATTTAACCTTTGTAAATATGCTATTGTGTCGCAAATGTTTTGCACTTCTCTCAGCACTAAAGCACCTTATTGTTGGTTCTATTGAAATTGTCGTTATATTTTATTTATAAACTGTAATTTTTAATGTATATTTTAATGGGATTAAAACAGGGGAGAAATAGGCGTATCAGTAATGCGTGGAAATAAATTGTTCTCGTGCAAGAATGATTAAACATTCGTTATTTTGTAATTTGCATTTTCGTAATTCGGACGTTGCGGATAGTCTTACCAAATATGTCACCATTTTCGTGTACAGAATCGGGCCACGTGATCATTTTGCCAACAAAATCTTGGCATTTCGGACACGGCCGTAGTTTGCATGAGGCGGAGGAATATCTTTGGAAGTATTTGTGAACGGACTATAGCTGGCGCAACGGCGTGTTAAGTTAACTGCATGCCGTCGATACGGGAAAGCTTGTTGCTCATCTCGCGACTGTTGATAAGTACTATAGTGCGAGAGCACCCTCCGACCCTCCTGGATAAACAATACCCAACCAGCAAGCGGCCTCCGCTGTCTTGGCACGCTCCTATCCCGCCCCTCGTCGCATGAAGGCCTCTCTTGGGAGTCGTCGAGACGCATTCAAAAGTGGCTCATGTACAGCGCCGCAAAGACTGTGCACGGCGAAGGAATTTTGAAACCAATCCCTGAAAGAAATCACCGCCTTTTAACCATCGGCTGTTCGCGCTCTGCTTCAGATCTACTTGCAGGCGTATTGTGTATTCTTCCACCTTAGGTAAAACTAACATCACCACGGGCCTCATAATTTTATTCGCGTGTCGATCGAGTAAAAATAGAAAAATCATTAGGAAAAATAGATATTTAAACTTTTTTTTCTAATTACACTTAAGCTTTATAAAAAACCGGAACAATATAAATAATTTCAGTGTTTACAAATGTTTACTTTTAACGTTAAGAAATTGAACTACCTTACCTGCGCCGTAACCAGCTTAACTCGGCGCATGCCAGTCAATGAGCCCGATAAAATATATGCAAGTTGGGGTAGTGACATTTTCCAGAGCTTGATTTCAAAAGTGCTCAATTTATCGTGAACAGTCTTTTACTATATGTCACCGTGCAATTGGGCATGCAGGCTTGCAGTGAAACACTATGTAATTGCAGTGAAACACTATGTAACTGAAACACTATGTGACGTATATGTTAATTTTTCACTTAAAGTGTTACAAGAGAACAAATTTTAGGCGTGAGTAATATTTACGAATTTTCACTACAATTGACACTTTGGAACTTGTCACAAGGCGCAAACAATATCCAGAGACCTGCAAATGTTGCGTTATTAATTGGCATCAAGGTGAACTTCACAGTACTATGTATATACTCGAGCCGACGTCGTTTCTCCATTGGCTGCTGTGTAAATGTGGTGCCACTCCATTTGCTGTTGGACTGCACGTGTTTGGACCAGTGGTGGCTGATGAATTTTGAAACTGAGAGAACTGTAGCGATCCTAACTCATATCATTACAAATAGCATTTTTTAAATAGGCACAGTGATAAATATATTGCGTATGACAGGCTTAAGTAAGTGTAGCTTATGTAGCTAAATACAAAAAATAAGTGTGGTTGTTTGAAGAAAAAATGCATCATCGCCCGATTTGTAATGGTCAACATACTGTGGCCGCTGGTTCAGATCTAATCACTACCACAGACATGTATTTGTTTTAAGTTTGTTTAGGTTATATGCCTTCCAACCAGTACCTGCATGGAGTGGTACATTACACGAGACAATGAGAGATAACATAATAATACCAATTCTACCATACTAATTATAACTGAAATATACTAAAACAAATATTTTTAAAACCAAATACTAATTTACATTAATTACACTACATACAAAATTCATGTCAAATTTAAATTAGAGGAAAAAGTGGCATATCTTAATTAATATATTTGAAAAAATCCATTCGTCAACCTGTACGCGATATATCTGACTGGCAATGTATATTCACCTTACCAAGCAATGAAAATTTTATGGCATTTTTAAATATATTGCGAACATGATTTATGTCTTTTAACTTTGTCTTCCAAATGTTTTAAATCTTTTACCCCATTGACAGTCCACGCAAGATCATTAGGTTTCATTATCAAAAAAATTAAACAAAACAACACATTTCCAACTTCACACCCGCATAGCCAGTCCGCGAAATTGTATGTACGTCAAATTTTCTCGTATACGAACCATTTACTACCTTGGCTTTGTTGTTGAATTATATTTAACTGTGGACTTGTTAATCCCAAATTCTGTAGCTCTAGTTTATTCTCGTAATTGAAAATCTTTGTCGTAATAAGGTTTAGAATGTTACTCGCCGAATTAACAATTATTTACAAGTTTACACATGACATTACCAACAATTCAACCCTGCTTCTGACCGATGCTCATAGCTCATCATTAATTAACAACAAACTTATTCAGAGTATTACACACTATATTTGAAGCTCACGCGAGTTTGAACGATATCTATAAATAAAAAATTATTCGTAATAAATACAAGGATTGTTAAGAAATGTGTTTAACAACTGCAAAAGAGTGGAGCGCGAAAGTGTGCTTACATAACATGTAGTTTTGGTAGCTTTGTCAAGTTCCAGGAAACCATTTTGTTGTTTGAGCAGGGGCGCGCCCAGCTTTCTCCGATTTACAGCATGAGATTGGCTGAAAAGGGCCAAGCCCCTGAAGTCTTCCCTCCCTCCTGTATGTTACGGTCATCTCTCTCTACTAGCTGTACCCACTTCGCCCTACCACTTGACATTTCCAAAAACATTTCTCGCGTGACAAAGAGTCTCGTCCATCTCAAAAACATTCGCTGCAAAAAACCTCCGTATTCGTACGCAGTACTATTTACTGAGTAGCAGATAAGTAGAGGTATGTGTTCTGAAATTTTATTAGGGCTGCACACCGCAGTCCTACCTCAGCCGCCGCCACTGGTTTGGACTAGACAAATGTGTAGGTGTTTATTTACTTGCACAGAGTTACCCAGGGCGTGTTAACTAAAGTATGGTCAAATGACAAACGTATTGCAAAGGTACGTATGCTTGAAGTTTAACGTGTCCCCAAATAAAAGGCTGTTCACGGTAAAATGAGCACTTCTGAAAGCCCTGCTAGAGATCTACTTGTATATTAACTGTGAAATCTTCTGCCTTATGTAAAATTAACATTGTCGTGGACCTCATCACTTTATTCGTGCGTTGGTCAAGTGAAACTGTTAAATTATTAGAAAAGTAAATATTTTTAAAAATCTGATTATTTTTACACTTCCGATTTATTAAGAAAACAGAAAGCGAAATAAATAATAGTTTACGTTATCACAAATGATTACCTAACACTTTTTATTCGGCGTTAAATATGGAACTACTTTCCATCCATCATTACCAACTTAACTGGGTGCATTTCACACAGTGAGCCCGTTGAAATATACGCAGGCATTTTTAAAGGTTTATTTCAAAAGTGCTCACTTTATCGTGAACAGCCTTTAATAACGCGAATTTTGCACGTTTCTATACCAATAGCTTTGCCCAGGGAAAGGCGATGTCCGAATTGTTGCTAGATTCTGGACTTGCACAGAAACGGTCACGATTCTTCTGCAACATTGCTTTCTTGTAATTTAAGTTACTCTTCGTTTTTTGCGTATATATTGAATTACGAGAATTTCTCTACTGAGCGAGAGGGTTCTTTAGCCGTAACTTTGCCAATTGAATAACATTTTAAGAATGTGAGGTTTAGAAGTTCAAATCTCGTGGCTCTGTTAAACTACTGTGATATTTTTAAATCAACATACAGGATAAGTAACGTGAAGCAGTGTACAGGAAACGTACTACATGCACTCTAAAAAATTTTTTTGTACTTTTGCAAGAAAAATCCTTGGAAACTTAGTTGCCAAGAAAATACTTTGTTAAACTACCAACAGTTTTCTTGCAAAATCTGAAACAAAAAAACATATATTTGTAATATTACAAATGATAGCCTTGTATTGCAACTTATATTATTGAAAAGTGTACACAAAATTATCTTCTAGAAAACAAATATGTTGAATTATTAACAGAGATAAAAAAAAAATTGATAAAATAATTTAAGAAAAAAAAAACATTACATTTTGCCAACACAGGGACGAACTTTGCACTTATTTTCATAGTAAATAAACCTGCAAGCACATACAAAATATTAAGGAAGTTATTTGATTAAGAGGAAAATATTTATATAATTTAAAGAGTTTTGTGCAGTTAAGGTACATATGCAGTTAATGAGTAATACAGTCACGTTTTATTGCAATCGTCGTTTTAGTATGATTATTTAATTAGTTTAAGTGTTTTACGTTAGAGTACAATTTTGAAGGGAAAAATAAATCTACCTCAGAATACGAAATGTTGACATTGATGGAAAAGAAGGAAGGGTTTTAGACGAGCAGTTTGCAATAAAAACTGCGAAATTTGTTATTTGCTACAGTAACCGACTTTTCGTAACCCGCCAACGAGACCTAGTTGACCCACTGATACAAAACATTGGGTTTAGGAATGTGGCATTAGTATTTCACTACTGATAATACAAATTTCCAGTCCAATTCAAACATTGGGTTTAGGAATGTGGCATTAGTACTTCACTACTGATAATACAAATTTCCAGTCCAATTCAAACATTGGGTTTAGGAATGTGGCATTAGTACTTCACTACTGATAATACAAATTTCCAGTCCAATTCAAACGTTGGGTTTAGGAATGTGGCATTAATACTTCACTACTGATAATACAAATTTCCAGTCCAATTCAAACATGTTTACATCTGTGGAATAATTATAGAGTATTTGTTTGCTTCATATGAGAATTCCTGACACTATTTTGTTCCTATTTTTTTTAACTTACTGAGTCGGTGCGTTATAAACTTTGGGCAATTCACCCATTATACATAATTATTTGTACTCAACTTTTCTCTCTTAAAGTTAGAACAACTGTTTGATTTTATTCTTCTCAAGAACCCAATTCAGGGGTCTCGTGATAAGTAAAGATTTAACTTAGCTAGACTTTAAAAACGCTTCCTTAGCTGCAACACAGGATTCGTGCCCGCAAAGGAATTGTTGATTAAATATAGACCTCTGTGTAGAAGGTTTGCACAAACACGATTTTTATTTGATCTTCATATTAATTGTAAAGGTAATATTGCATTGCCGTTACAATACCTCAACAGTGTTCTTTGAGATAAATTCAGTTGCTATGTTTTCAAGGCTAAACCATTATGTAGATGGCCTAAGGAATTGGTCATAGGGTAACCGTATTTCTTAAGCTTCTTCAAGCACTAAAATTAACTTAATTAAAGTTAAGGTTTAAATATCACTTGACTCTTAAATCTGTTACACAGCAAAATTTATTTACTGCAAACAAAATAAGTTCAACGAAATATTTGTCTTCGGTATAAGAAAAGTAGTAGGGCCTATTGCCATAAAACCAAAATTTACTAAAAAACAATTTAATAACGGCAAAACATTTCTTTAATATCCCTTTTCATTTGAAACAAAATCGTTTTACTGTATACTTAAACACTCAATTAAATGTTGTTTTTCGCTATAACTTATAGAAAGCTTGCGAGTTTTTTTTACAGTGACTTTCGGTATAAAGAAGTTAAAAAATATATTATGATATAGAAGCTTATGCAATCGTAAGTCCTGATTGCTACACGTAAATTGTTAAATTGTGTGTAAATATAGCAGTCGTATCGTTTCTGATATCGTAGTAGAATATTTTTGACAAGTAGTTTCCAGGAATTTTTACTGTAACACACTTATTTTATACACTATGGACAGTGTGGAAAGTAGATACATTTTAATTGCTTTTATACACGAAGTATAACGTCGAAAGTAGTTACCTTTCAAATTGCAATTTTCAGTGTGATTTTTTTCTTTCATTTCAGCTTAATTTGAATGTGTTTCATGAAAAAGAAAGCGCTGTAAATGAAAATAAGTGAACTGCTGTAAATATTAATGAAGATGAGAAATTCACTTAAATGTTTACAAGGGAAGGTAACGACTTTGTAGCAAGGAAGTTGGGAATAAGGTACAAAAAAGTTAAAATAGTTAATGATATGCTTTTACGTTTATGGCAGCGTTATTTTTCCTCTGCTAAAAGTTTATTAATTTCATGTAGTGTTTAATTTTTTAATAGTTGGTAACTATTCGAAAAGAGTTGTGTAAACTTCTAATTGTATACTGTTATCAAAATCTTCTTTCTCAGAATTTCTGGATTTAAATTAGTAGATGTGCAGGGACAGGGAAAGAATCGATATTGTTTTAACTCCTTATGTTTATACAACAACCATCCACTTGGGAGGAGAGTAAAGTAACAAAGAGTTATTTGCAAAAAAATTTTACATTTTTTAAAATTTGACTTCATTGTGTGAATTTCACTCAAATGCCTTGTATTGAATTGTAAATGGCTAATTAATG
Organism: Dryococelus australis; assembly: GCA_029891345.1. Lineage (NCBI taxonomy): Eukaryota > Metazoa > Arthropoda > Insecta > Phasmatodea > Phasmatidae > Dryococelus > Dryococelus australis. The sequence continues at coordinate 77,002,730 of CM057003.1, read as the reverse complement.
TCCCTCGGTGTTATGCCTGAATAGTTATCAGGGGACTGCCTACATACTAATCTATGACCTAACTGAAACTAGCGCCCATGCCTTATCTGGCATTCCAACCCAGAAACTCACGCACCGCAGGTCGTCGGCGCACTCTAATGCAGAACATTTTTTGAACTGGACGAAGTATAATAGTTACGGCATTTCATGTCTGGTGCTGAACGCAGCTTACCCGTTCAGAACTGTCATATATCGGGAAATATATTTGCAGGACGGAGAAAAGATCGAACTTATTATTTTGATGATCAAAGTGCGCTGTTCTAAATTCATCTTTCTGTATCAGGTTAATGTTTAGTAGAATAAATTTCGCACACTAATAAGTTATGTGACTGTATTTTCTGTTTGAAAAAATATTCATGGAGGGATAGGGATTTGAACCCACAACCTCTAGACGTTTCCACACATTTTGGAATGAAGAAATACCTGTTATGCGGTCACAGTCTTGTAATTTTTGTTTAAAATATACTCCTGCACGTATATTTTAATTCAGTTGAAGTGACTGCTGTTATATCTAATCAGTTTCATTACATCAGTTCATGTTCGTATGCATGAAAACGTTTACTAATGACTTTAGTTAATCCCAGGCTTCACCATGCATGGGCGTATAGGGAATTAATTGAAGGCTAAATTTGGACAAAGATTTATTTTTTGTGGTAGTATTTTCAACTAAAGATTTTTTGTTAGATAATGAACGCATCTAGATTTGTAAATTCCAAATTTTAATTTTTAATTTTAAATGCATTTTTCATTTTTATTCAATTGTTACATTTTATAAATATTAAAAATGTTAATTAAAATTAAAACGGTTTACAAATCTAGATGCGTTCAATTTCTAAGAAAACATCTTTATACACTGTTCACGGTAAAGTGAGCATTTTTGAGGCCCTAGTTACTTTTTCATTTCAGCAATATTTTATCCTTTAACCACCTTTTTAAATAAATAATACCATGTAAGTGATAAACACAGTGTGTGTATTACATTGCTCTCTGAAGTTAACATCTAAGGCTACAATAGGATATATTTATTGACTATTATTCAAAATGAGAGGGCTTTCAAAAGTGCTCACTTTACTGTGAATAGCCTATAGTTGAAAATACTTCACAAAAAACCACTGAGATCCTTGTCCAAATTTAGCATCTAATTCCCTGTACGTCCATGCATGATAAAGCTTGGCCTTAACAAAACCAAAAATTTTAAGACCCAACACCAACTTAAATGTAACTCCTGGAAATAAATTAACTTATTGAGAAGTATAAAAACTAATATTCGGAAGTAAAAATATAACCCTGCTCATCAAGTCTTACACCGAGTTACGTGCAAATGATTTAATAGCAGGGAAATTAAAAAAAAAAATCATTCGTGTAGTAGAAGTAATGTAAACTGCTACGTTTGTAGCATCTCTGACAAGTCCTGGGTGTAATGGAATAACTTTTTTCTTTTTAATATTGATTGAACTATTGAAGTGTTCTGTTCTTTCAGTGCAGAGACAAACTCATCCGAAATGTATTCGAGTTCTTTCCTCTTCAGTTGGACGAATCCTTTTCTGTGCGGAGTCAGAAACGCTATTTTTTTTTAACGGACTCGCTACATGTAACACTTGCGAAGGTTTGATACAAACGACGAGCTCTTTTCAACACCTGCTTGGAGATCGTCATGCTTCTCGTACAGCAAATTTGTACCTCAGAATAATTACGTGCCGAGATACGTGTTCAACGATTTGTGGTCCATTCACGGTGACTTGCACGAGGCGGAGGAATATCCAGGAAGTAGAACTTCAGCAGGGCTGCGGAGAAGTTGGAAGTTAACCGCGAATGGAGTACACTACCCAGTGAGGTGTCGGGTGCAGTCGGCCGGCCCCTAATCACTGCCCGCAGTACAAGGGACTCTGATTGGCGCACGCGACTTCAAACAACACGTCCCCGCGCACCGAATGTCGCATCGTGTCGCGTCGTCTGGAACAGGCCCGGCCGTAATTTGCAGGATCCCGGATGTTGTGCCCTTCTCCCGCCGGACATGGGGATACATCGACGCCTGCCTACACACACACACACTGAAAACGCTTTCTTTTTCTGCAACACGCAATGTGTAGCTGCGTAGCAAAATTTGTTTGAATATGAACCTCTGCAAAGTAGCCTTGCATTGTCGTTACAGTACATAAGAGAGGAAGAACAGATATCTCAAAATAATACTCGCAAAACAAACCAGAGCGGCTCCGATGGTCGAACTCATACACCTTGCGTTCTTAACCTAACACCCTGCACCACACGAACATTGTGTCTTCTTACGTTCAGATTATTTTTGATAGGCATGGAGATGCTAACATGGGTCAGAATACAATGCCACCTCCTGGGAAGGATCTGAAGTTAGCGGTGTGGAGAATCGCCCAACGTCAGAATTATATTAAACGTCTGCAGGAGAACTATAAATTTGCTCAGCTCCGATTTCGTAACTTATTGGTTTATGAACTTTTGATTGGGATTACAGTTACTTACTGAAAACTGCAATGTACGGCAGAAAACCTTTAAAAACCGCCACCTTCGGTACAAAGTAATTTTCTTTACTGTGAACAAAAACAGCTCAAATAATGTTCGTTTCTTTACTATAAATAAAGGTAATACTGTCATAAAACAAAAACGTATAAAGAAAACATTTATTAGCAGCAAACTTATGTTTCTGAAACCTCCTCTTTGAATTGTTGCTGCTGTAAACAAAACAGCATCAAATAAATGGTTTTCTTTGTCATACAGAAAACTATGTTTGGATTTTTTTAGAGTGCAGTCATAAGTTCCTTCCCGGTTCAGTAGGGTAACAGGCTGCGTGGAGGCAGGCAATATTTCTTTATCTTCTGTCTCAAGTGTCCCATAGACGAAGTATCTATATTTATTTATATATAGAGGCGTGCAAAAATCGCGTTATTATTTAAGGACAGACTGTGAACTCCCAAGTTATTGTGCGTTTGATCAACTTCAGCCATTGGCCAAAAATATGTTTGGCATGCCCCTGAGAAGACTTCATTCAGCCCGTGATGTGAGTTCAGCTGTGGAGGTCAAGCAGATACGTGACGTTGATTGCGCTGCAGCAGCCAATGAAACCACGAACTGTGGTCACGTGTTTATAAGGCAATGGAGTCTTATTATCGTGCCACCGGAAAATAACGCGAATTTTGCATGTTTCTATTTGTATGTGTACACTAAAAAAAAAACTAGAATGTTCGAAAGTAGAATTATAAATGTACTTAACTCTTCCCTTTGAAATTTTGAAATGCAAAAATATTTCTTTCCTGTAAACAAAACAAGGCCATATATACATACATATATATATAAATATATATATATATATATATATATATATATATATATATATATATATATATATATATATATATATCACCTCTTCTATCAAAATGAAATCACCTCTTCTATATCCTGTACAACAATATATATATATATATATATATATATATATATATATATATATATATATATTGTACAGGATATAGAAGAGGTGATTTCATTTTGATTTCTTAAAGGGGATATTCAATAGTTTTATTTATAAGAATATTATATTGTATTATTTTTTTGGGTGTGATTTATTTTCAATTGTGTTTTTTATTAAAATTATATTTATTTGATTTTTGTTTGTTTGGATTCGTGGTACTTTACCTCAGTTTCGTCATGATAAGTTGATATGTCTTGCTTGGATATGTTATTTGCCTTTGTATTTAAATCACTAATTTTTTTATTGGTTTTAAGTTGTTTGTTATATCTATATTTATCTATTGAATTAATTTAGGTATATTAAGTTAATAGAAGCTATTAATTTCGTTTGTATATTTTCAAAATATGTTTCTATAAAATTTATTAACTAACTGAAAATGTCTCAATATATTTTAATTAAATTATCTAATAAAAATATAAGAAGTAAATGAATGTTAAGATAAATACTTTTTTTTTCTCCAAATCTTGACAAAATCAATATCGAGATATAATTTTGAATTCGTTGTTCAGTCGTTATGCCTGTTCTGCTGTGTAGGTTAAATAGCTAGATGGGTAGATGGGTACAGAGGTACTTTCAAAATTTTCCTTTTAAAAACGTAAATACCCTATAACCATAAATAATCCAATATGGCGGGGAGGTTACCTTTAAAGGTCCGACGAAATCTTAAAGGACGATTTCCGTTCCAGATGACTAGAATAAAGAAAGGGCACTGCTGTAAGGGTGCGACCGGAAACGCATCATTTGCCTCCGAGGCTGATGCTAGTATTTTCGGGTGGTTAAAAACAAAATATTTACTTAATGATTGCTCCTGTTTTGGGGTCGAGGTCCAGATTCCTGGAGAATAAAAAATTACTCACAAACATGTATTCATTATACCTCCTCGTTTTATCGTCAGGACTAAATTTTTTTCTCTGTAACCCATGGGGGACGGTGGTGTACCATGTCGTTGCTCGGCGCATTTTCTCGGGATATCCGGTTTCCCCAGCCCTTTAATTCGGGCGCTACTTTATACTCACCTCGCTTCACCCTCATCGGCTCTCAAGACATCGATGTTAAGGGAGAAGTGTCCTTACTTTCTTGGATTTACCTATTTCCGTCCATAACTTCATTTTCGGTTCCAACATTTAAAAATCAAGTCAGTCAGGGCATAGAGAATATCTTAAAAGTTATTTCGAAGTCCAACTTAATTTTCTTACGTTATCAGTTTAACATATGTAACCGTAATCAGATACTACCTAATAATGTAATTATTCAATCCCACATGGGAAACTACTGGTATAATTAAAACCCAAGAAATAAATTTTTAAGCGGTCCTGTATACTATGCCTGGCTTTGATTTTTTGTGTCTGGTTTAGATTTTCACTACGAAGATTTGTAAGAAAAATAGAAAATGGAATGGATACTTCAAAGCCGCCCAAATATCTCCACTCACTCTCTATCCCATAGCTCTTGTTATAGATTTTCACTACGAAGATTTGTAAGAAAAATAGAAAATGGAATGGATACTTCAAAGCCGTCCAAATATCTCCACTCACTCTCTATCCCATAGCTCTTGTTATAGATTTTCACTACGAAGATTTGTAAGAAAAATAGAAAATGGAATGGATACTTCAAAGCCGCCCAAATATCTCCACTCACTCTCTATCCCATAGCTCTTGTATCGACTAACAGAGCAATTTTTTACATTACTGAGCTTGGTTAGAATATCTGATGAAACAATAGCAACGTTACTTTTTATTCGAGCTTTACAACTTATAATTAGAAGGCAAGCAAAATTGAAACCACCAACAAAAATGCAGCTAATATTAATCTAATCTTACGAAACAGAACAAACTATCATTTCACATTTCAGCCACAAAAATCCTCATTTTTACAATGGTAATGCATGTGCATATAATTAATTATTAAAAGCATTTGTAAACATTTATGACAAATTATTATTTTCATACTGTTACAATATATAAAAAAATTAACGGGTTTCTATTTTTTGTGCAAAATGTGCTTTCTTAATTAGCAGCTAGGATGGTAATACGCCTGAAAATTTAATCGAAATGACACTCTTGATACACATTTTTTAGAAATTTAATTAAGTAAATTATAGCCAAATGTATTTCAACTTTCCGAAATATATTGTTTTGCTCTTTCGTATGAAACTTAAATCGTACATTTCGGACAATTCATTGTAGTGTCTATGCTATTTTCTGCATGTTGAAGATACGTACTCTGCTTCTGCATTAATGTCAAAATTCCTCCCATCCAGATCTTCAAAACCAATTTTCCTAACATAAGGGGTAAAAAGACTTGCCATTCGAACTGCTATTAAAACATGAGCACTTTTCAACACTGAAGAACGGACTTCGCATGCAAAACTGTTTCCTGTTTTATTTTTGTGTATGTGGCGGCTCGTAACTTAGGTCTGATCGCTATGGCAGGATTTACAACAACCCGTCGCGTCCGTCCGTCTGTCGCGTGACCAACAACCAATCAGAGGTGGCCATTAATTCTATCCGTCCGTCAAAACCTTCGCATGCTTACTTCTGACGGATGAACGGATGAAATTACAGCCTTTTAAATTTGCACGTTTCGTTACTTGTTCATACCGAGTTCTTTACTACAAGGCTGTGTAGTGTGCGCAGTGTTTTGTTTTGGCTGTCTTTTGTTTTCACATGTTTGTGTATGTAACTGTAGAAAAGAGAATAAGTTACTGTTTTTTCGTGCAGAGTAATTGAAAATTACTTTCGGAAATACGAGCTTCTTTTGTGAAATAGTAAAAGTAATAAAATCATGCTTTATATCATATTTATATATTTTTTACATCGGTTAGTTTTTTCTTATGTACGTGTATGTGCGTTTTGGGTACTTGAAAACTCAGCACCCTCAAAATTTTTTAACTTTTCATGGAGAACTTTTTCCTATTTGTAAACAGTTTTGTTTTTATTAGTTTGCAGTAATGAACTTACAGCGGACGTTCGAAGTTTGGTTGCAAATCGCTCGGCTGGGAGACGGACGAAAGTATGACGGATGGACGGGTGACGGACTGTTGTAAATCCTGCCTTTTGCCAATAGACTACTTAAATGAACCAACTTTCACAGGTTCTGTTACAAAGTAGCAGACTACGGCACTTTATCTAGTCTGATACTCTGTAAAAAAAAAAAAAAAAAAAAAGCTTCCCGTATGTAATTCCTAGAGAACTGCAAAATTCGCGTTATTATTTGAGGACATGTTAAACTTAAAACACTTTTGCTTTGCAATACGTTTGTCATTGGACCAGTCCTTATTTGACTCGCCCCTGGTAGCTCTGTGTCAATAAATAACCGCTCCACAATCGTGTGCCCCAATCACGCGCAGTTCACTCAGAAAGGGCGTGACTTGACGTCAAGGCAGCAGCCAATGGGGAAATGACGCTGGTACGAGATTATACAGTACTGTGGATTTTAGCTCGACGCAAAAAATAACGCGAATTTTGCAGGTCTCTAGTAATTCGTATACTATAGGCTGTTTACGTTGAAGTGAGCACTTCAGAAATGAACCTTAGTAAAAAGTCACTGCTCCTGCAAGCATATATATTTAACGGGCGCACTGAGTGATATTCGTCCAGTTAAGTTGGTAATCATGAATGGAAAGTAATTCCACATCTTACCGTCGAATAGAAAGTGTTAGGTAACCATTTGTGATAACTTCAAATTAATTCTTTCGCTTTCTGCTTTTCTAATGCATCGAAGTGTAAAAATGAGCAGATTTGTGAAGTATTTGGTTTCTTAATAATTTCACAGTTTCTTTTGACCGACGGATGAATAAAGTGACGATGCCCATAGCAATGTTAATATTACATAAGGCGGAGGGATACACAACGTGTATACAAGTAGACCTTATGCAGGGCTTTCAAAAGTGCTCATTTTTTCCGTGAACAGCGTATACTTGTTTTTAGCTTCACAGGGATCAGGGATCAAACAGACTGAAATACTCAGCGGGTTGAGCCAGGAATGGATCAGATATTTTTAAGCGTGTGTTATTCTTTGGTGACAAACCGAAAGACTTCACGCCCCCTAAACAACCATGCAACCAGTTATAGGCTGTTCACGGTAAAATAAGCACTTATTTTTAAAACATCTGAAAAAAAAAATCATTGTCCGTTAACTCCGCGTGTGCTACCGTACACAAGGACTTGTAGACTCCAAGTTGAGTCAGTCGCTAAGAAAAATAGTTCTTAACCTTGACGTCGTTTTGAAAGCGATATATTACAATTTATGGCAAAGAATTTGCTTTATTTTGGTTTATACACATTAAGAGTACGAATTGGTATTTATTAGTCAAATATACGATGTTTCTAATAATTTAATTTATTCACTTGACTGATGCGGGAATATAGTGATGAGGCCAAGGCAGTAAAAATAAATTCGGCATATGGCAGAAGGATACAAAATGAGAAGGAAACATACCTTTGGCAGGGCTTTGAAATGTGCTTAAGTAAAGGCTATTCGCTGTCAAGAAACGAGGGAGCGATACGGGCGACACTAACACGCACGCCTAGCGCCTCATCGCTCCTACGCGTAAGGCGTGCAGTGTTTCCGTCCTAACGCTGTACTCTGCGAATTAACAGTGGAACTTTATTACACTCAATGAAAGCCAACAGATTAAACTACGTCCGCCTGGTTGTAATTTTCTCTTGCTGCACAAGGAAACTGCATACCGAAACTTCAAAAAATGCGATCTTTGATCATTTTCACAATATTTTTCTCCGAGAATCTTAATATGACAAAAGTAAAAAAAGAAATAGGGGCATTGATAAATGTTTTTATTTTTTTAAATCTTTTCTGACAAAAAGTCGTATTGCAGAACATTTATTCACTGAGATAGGCACATTCGCGCAAATACATATTTCACAGAAAATGTTTCAGTACATCCTCTTAAGATTTACTTCTATGTCCATTGGGTATCCTTCCAGCATATGTAAAATTAACAGTCACGGGCCTCATCACTTTATTCATGCGTCGTTCAAGTGAAACAGTAAAGTTATTATAACAAGTGAATATTTCAAATTTTCTCATTCTTACACTTATATGCATTATGAAAGACAGTAAACAAAAAAAAAAGTCACTTCACTGTCTGCAAATGCATAGATAACACTTTTAATTCAACTTTAAGTTGTGGAACTGCTTCCCGTCCGTCGACACCAACTTAACTGGACTCACGCGCGGCCATGCGCACGTTAAAATTCACGCGAGCGAGGGCAGTGACGTTTTTAAAACGTTGATTTCAAAACTGCTCGGATAATAATCAGTCGTTCGCAGACGTGGACTCTCTTCCGCGATGATTAGGAAATTCCGCTGCCAGTGTTCGCCAAAGCACACGCCCAGTGAAAGTTCTGCCTGCCACTTTCCATCGGCTACGTGTATGGCGGCAGGTGGGATATGCCGGCAGCTTAACGCTTTGTAGACTGTGCTCGAGTGTAGCTCGAGCATAGTTAATTCGGAAATCTCTTTATTACTCAGAACAAAACTCGCATGTATGTGCAGTCTTTGTTCTGCTAGTGTTTAACTCTACCTTACAAGAACACGACAGCAATATCTTTTTTGTATGGCCTCTCAAAGGGACGTGACTGATAAGGATAGGAAAATTTCGCGAGTCCAATGACCTGTAGGCTAGACTCCTCAGTCCTATGTATACTCGAGCCCCAGCTGTCTGTTAATTGGCTGCAACTCCAGAGAGTTGCCAATGTTCCACCACACCGGGCAGTGTGGGATTCGCTACGTGTTTCCTTGCAAGTCTGCTATTGGCTCAGAGTCGTCCAGGACATGACTAATAAACAGTGATCCAATTGTAAAGGTGACTTCACTTTCTATAATTTTTCGTCTATCTGGTCCCGAATATTTCTAACCCTAATGATTGATTGTAAATCCTTTTATACGATAAAGGACTTTTTATTGGGCCAGTAATCAATCAGCTCGGCTCTCCATTGGTTGATGACCAGCCAATAATGAACGCTGTAAAGTACAGGATAGTGTCCGGTGTGTATAGGTGACTCACTTCTAATTTGTCTTACGTGCCAGTAAATGTGTGCAGACCTCAGTGTGTTAAGTACAGCCTGTTTGTAGTTTACTGAGCACTTCTAAAAAGCTCTCTCTTCCTAATGTATAATTTTCTGTTAATTCTTTATCCTTCCACAATATTTTAAACTAACATTGCTACACACCCAAGGTTTTGATTCATGCGTCGGACAAGTGTAAGTAATAGTCAAAATAATTAAGGACGTAAATACGTTAATAGTATATAGATTATGACTTAAGGATATATAAAAACCGAATAAAATAAATTCCATGTCGATAAATTTAAATTTTAATGGGCTTTACGACATACAACTATTTTTCTTAAGCTACTGCCAACTTAACTGGAGGTGGATAGTAAGGTTTGTATTTAAAAGTTTTAAACTGAGAACCTCCTACAATTTCAAAACTAAGTACGTTCTGCAATGTACACAATGTTAGAGTTTGTTAACAGTACACATCTCTTCGAATTAAGGTGTAAATTTCGTTGATTAAACTGCTTGAATGCTGGTCGAGGTTGCAGAAGCTTTTGTTTCGTAATCCATCCCTAATAAACCTAATAAAAGTTCGAACTAAAAATAATGATATGGAAAACGAATTTTGAAAACTTCTTCAAAATGTTAAACTGTAAACGAAGTTGCACGGTGCGTAGTTGGTTCAGACACCGGAGTCATTTGAATATTTATTCAAACAGTCATTTGTTTCATTTTTAAAAAACAGAAACAACTACTACCCTCGCACTAACACCAGAGTAGATATGTACTCGGTGTACGGGCGAAATGGCTGAGCGAGTGAAGAGATTTGGGCGGCTGGTAACAGCGAGGTCTTGAGAGCTGATGAGGGGCGATAGAGGTGGGTGTGGAGCAGCACCGAAATAATATGGAGAGGAGGGAGAAACGGGAGATCCCCGAGAAAACCCGCCGACCAGCGGCATTGTCCGGCATAGTTCCCACACCGAGTATCCGGGAGTGGCCCTACCGCGGACTGAGACTGACCCGGTTCGCCTTGGTGGGAGGCGAGCAGGCTAGCCGCTAAGTAGAAAATACTGTTACGAAACAGTTCATTAGACGCTTCGTTTATGAGGAAATCGCACAGGAAAGTTCTAAAAAGCATTGTAGCAAACATGTGGTATTCCAATCAGATAAGGGTGAGGTGATGTGGCGATGCCGCAATCCATGTGTCGCTGTGCCTAACGTGGAGTGAAGTCATTTCATATCATTTAATGTTGGTTTCTCGTAAACTAAGGCCTTTACACATTTTTACCAGATAATATTTTCTACGTAGTTTTGACCATATATTCGTGTGGTGCATTTCGTATCCGCGAATTACCTGGCATCTGGTAATGATGGTCGTGCAGACAGCGCCGCAGCAAATAGCGTGCAGTTCCGAAACTAATTACCGCAGACCTATGGTTCCTATGTTCACAATACTTGTGTTTGAGCCCTCTAACACTCCTCTCCTTTCCAAAACCAATTTTTTCCACTCCCTGTACAGTTCATTGTTTATATTCTGCCGAACGGTGCCCTTTTTTTTTTTTAGGACAAATATATAATTTTGTGCTTCTTTATGAACCACACAAAAGAATGAACTTTTTAGTAGGTAAGTGTAGGAGATTTTAAAACTGAGGCAATATGAACAAAACATCGCCCGTATGGTACACCAGCATCGTGAATACGATAACACGCATTTGTTAAAATTCCAAGTTCCAGCGTACCAAACTTCTCGGAATTGTTTTATTTAACGTACGTAAATGTAGCTCCGAAGTACCCCAGAATGATAGGCGTCGTATGTAACAGGTGGTATTTGTTTCATTCTCGACCCCGCTACATTGGCAAAAATTTTTGCACGTAACTTTTATTTATCGCGTTCGAGGCAGCGATACGGGCGACAGTAACATGCGCTCTCAACGCTCCATCGCTCATACGTGCAAGACGCTGAACTGGCGTGCAGTGCTTCCGTCGCAGCGATGAAAGCCCTTAAATGTGACTATAGGCTGTTCACGGTAAAGTAAGCACTTTTGAGGCCCAAGTTACTTTTTACTGTCAGCTATTTGTTAATCATTTAACCACATTTTTTAAAAATAAATATTGCGATATAAATAATAAACACATTGTGAATATTGCACCGCACTCGGAAGTTAACTTTCAAAGCTAAAATAGGATATATTAATTAACTTTTATTCTAATTGAGTGCTCACTTTACTGTGAATAGCCTATGCATCCGCACCGTTTTATTTTCTCCTGACACTTTAAGTAAACTGCGTACTGAAACTCTACTACTAGATTTCTTACCATTTTCACGTTGATTTTCTCTTAGAATAAACTTTATGTGAGGAAAACAAAAATGCACTGGCTTGGATGATTGTTTTTTTTTTATCTTCTATGGCAACAAGACGTATGCCCAGGGAACTTATTTGCTAACACTGTAAAAAAGTTGAGGTAAAATTCCCTTACATGTAAGATAAAATTACCTATTGTATGTGCAGTAAATTTACCTAACAAGTACTATTCCCTAATCGCACGGAACAAGTACCTGGCAAAAGTTGGGGGGGGGGGGGATCCCATACAAGGGAATATTAACTGTATTGTAATAAAATTATATAAAGAAATATATTCCGGAGTATTTGTACTGTTAATTTTATTATTACCTGCATCCTCTCGAGGACAGTAACCGAAACCTCGACACTAAAATCCTGGACAATTACTGGAGCGTGGATGGGAACTACGGTCCTCTATCACGATAAGCCAATGCGCTATCTATTACACCACGACGACGACAGCGTGACAATATTTGTGAATATTAGCATGGTTCTTCCGATATTTCCCCCCCCCCCCCCCATTTAACTGTTGAGATAATTCTGAAGAAATACACGCGTCGTAACGTAATTTTCCCATCCATTTACGAGATTTTCCACCGCTATGTAGGTGAATTTTACTCCAGAGTGCGGTAATTTTACCTTACCCGTAAGGAAAACTGTGTTTCCCCCACAAGTTTGCGAATATTATCTTCTCAGGAAATTTTCCCATTATTTGTTCCAGTGGAGATAAACGTAAACGGACAAGCAACGAACGAACCGACAGAAAGTAGACCCCGGACTACAGACTGCCGAACCTTCTTCGTGGGTTCGGGAGATCGCACGGCGCAATTCTCGCGCAAGTCAATCGCCACGTAGGGAGTCCGCGCAGACCGCCACGTAGTGACGCGTACGCTACGTTGTTTTACGTCGCGTCACCCCGTGGCAACTGCGTCATATCGGAATTCCCCCCCGTAGCGGTAAAAAAGACGGGAGAGGGTGGGGAGAGAAATCGGAAGAGGAGAAGGGGCAACGTCAAGAGAATAAACTGTATTCTCGTGACCTCGTTGCGCGGGAGACCACAAATTGTAGTGATATCATTTGCTGTGTCTCGGATGCGAACCGACCGACCAGTATCTCGTTTCTCCCGGGAGTGCCATCGCGAGTACAGCAGATCTTGACGACCTCCGCAGTAAGTAATAAAAATAATAGTTGCGCCATTTAAACACATGGCTCGCTGGGGCGCCGAGGAGAATCGCAGACGAGAATTCGGCTGTAACAGGAATAGGGAAATTTCCAAGCAAGTCATTGGAGTCGTAGACCGGAGCAACGTGGCCGAGTGATAGCGATCCCGACCCGTGTTCGCAAGGACCGGGTTCGAATCCCGGTGAAATGCAGGGACGAATACGTACTACACGCCATTTAAGCTATTAATTTATTTACTAACTTTCTAAAGTTTACTGGCGAAGTTAAGGCAGCAGCCTCTTCTCTCACTTAACCACTGCATAGATATTACATAACTTTGAATGAATATCATAAAAATAGCTTAAACATATGATTAAAATAAAAAATTTAATTGCTTCACATTTAACTACACTTCTAACATTAGAGGAGATCTTAATCTCAATTAGCTAACTGCTCTAGTAAAGGATTGTATACGCTATGCTTCTTAAACAAAGGATATATACGTACAGGCTATTCACGATAAAGTGAGCACTTTTTGAAGCCGTCTCATTTGGAATAATAGACAATAAATATATTTCATTGTAGCCTTAGAATTTAACTTTGAAGTCTGGTGATTGAGTTTATTACTTACATGGCAATATTATCTTATGAAGTGATGGATTGATAAAAATATTCTCAAAGTAAAAAAGTAAGTAAGGCCTCAAAAGTGCTCACTTTACTGCGAACAGCCTATAGGCCTATAAAATGCAAGGTTAAGAAATGCGAATAAACGGGTCGTGCCGGAAAATAGACCATTTATTTACGGAGTGGCAAAGAGAAAAATACAAATGACGTTCAAACATAGGTAGATAGAGTGAAGAGATTTGGGCGGAGTATGGAGCAGCTTCGGAATGAATGGGCGGGGGAAACGGAAGATCTTCCAAGACCCGCCAATCTGCTGCATCGTCCGGCACGATTCCCACATGCGAAAGCACGGACGTGGCCCGGCCGGGGATTGAACCCGGCTCGCCCTCGGTGAGAGGCGAGCAGGCTAACCGCTCAGCCACCGGGGTTTCTCAAACATAGGTAGAGAATTCAATGATTTTTTCCAGCATATTATTTGAATGGCGGGCCAGCCTTCAATAACGCGTACTAGTGTGCTCAAGTTGTTCGCTTCACAATGCTTGGACCTGTGCGACGTTCATTGGCGGGAAGTCTGTTGGATGGTTCAAAGCAGGGCCATTGAGTAGTTTTGCATGTATTTAAAGGGTATGTTTTGAGATACGCCATTTTGAAATTTTTTTATAGCGATTTTTGAGTACTCTGAAATGGTGTTTCTAACATACGTGACATTTTGAAAGTGCCGAAGAGCCCTTGCCTGAAGGGAGTGTTCCTTTTGTAGGTCAGCATATCAGACGTGTATTTCAAACACACTGCAAGTTAGTTCAAGCACAAGGTAGGCTGGAGTCTTAAGAGGGCACGGGACATAAATTAATGCTATTGAGGTTTATTGTATTTTGCCAATTTTATGGAAGCCAATAGAGAAAACAAAGAAAGGCAACCATAGAGAATAGTATTTACCAACCACGAGAGCAAATATTTTACCTGAGTGACGTTATTCTGTTGAGATATTTCTGACGCCGTCAATTTTTGTGTGTTTCCGTGGCGCAAGACACTATGCGAATTTGATACAGTAATACTGCAAAATACTTGGTCGTTAAGTTGGCAGAAACTATTATCTAGGATTGCCATTTTTATTTTTTTCTATGTTGTCTTTTAAAAACCAGCAAACATCAGTTTACGTATTTGGTGTTCATTTATGTCCCACGCCCCCTTAAGGTCGTAGCAGAGGTTAAAAATTACTTTCTGCATTCCCTTTACGTTCGCCTCTCAAGACCTTGATGTTAGCAGCCGTCCAAATCTCTTCACTCACTCCTGTTTCGTTACGATATTAAACAAATATACTGAAACACGCGTGACAATAGAGGGCAGTTTTGCCACTCTTGTGACTTAAATAAATACTCTGACTGAAACTGAACTTTGTGATAACGTTATCTTTTTGAAATATGTACGAATTAAGACTTCAAGTTGCTCTCATTTTGTTCTAAAAATTTAATTATGCTATTTTTCAAAAGACTCAGAATTTTGATCAAGTTATTCATGAAAATTTAGGCTGATGAACAGCCTTAATCCGTAAGATATTATCAATATATGGTAACGAAAAAGAGCATGGCTAAGCCCTTTTCCGGTTAATTTAATTTTTTTCCCCTTGCCTATTATATACCCTTCCACCATGCAGAGTTAATATTACCGTGGACTTAATGACTGGATTACACGCTGATATCAGGCGACGTCAATAAATCGTCTAAAAAACTGAATAGGTCATTTCCTGCTGTATTGCATGCAGAAGAAAAAGGGACGAGCTTCATTAGTAAATAACTTATGCAATCGAATTTTAAAAATACACATAAAGATGTAGAAGTTCGTTCTGTTGCTAACATTACTGCCGAAGTTCTCGCCAGTGTTTGCGTTGGTTGAAATACTTGAGCAACGACGGCCGGAAACATTTTTCCAACAGTAATTTAAAAAATGTCTAGTTAGAAGTGAATAAGCTATACGGGTTTGTAGAGGTCTAGCTACATGTCGCGCTACGGTCTGTAGCAAAGCAGTGTCTGGCTTAATTCTGGAGTACAGACGCAATGCGTGAGTTTCAGTCTCGATTTCTTTTTCGGGTGGAAAATCTGTTCACGTTCGCATGTTTCATGCGTGTCTATTCGGTGCGACATAAGGCTATTCACTGTAAAGTGAGCATTTTTGAAAGTCCTCTCATTTGGAATGATAGTCAATAAATATATTTTATTTTAGCCTTAAATGTTAACTTCCACGTGCGATGGAATATCCACACTATGTATATTACTTAAACGGCAATATTTATTTCAGAAAAGTTGTCGAAGGATAAAAAAAATGGCTGAAAGGAAAAAAGTAACTCGGGTCTCAAAAGTGCTCACTTTGCCGTGAACGGCCTATAGTGAGCAGTTTGGAAATGCAATCTGGTGTTTTTTTTGTCAGTCTTTTCGTTTTATATTTAGAGCAGTTGGAAGAAACTGTGATGACATACAATAGCTATTTTCCAAGTATTCACAGCAATTTCGTAAAATATAGATTACGTACAGATTACGTACTTGTAATTACTTGGAATGTCCTGATGTGGAGTTTCCGCCGAAAAGTAGAGAACTCTCTTGTTCGACTAATCTTTGTTTGCGTTCGCTGGAATCCTTGGTTGGTTCAAGTCTCAGTGTTGTAATGTCGACGCACATAAAACGTGGCTGTAAGGAAAATACGTACAACTTCTGTGAAATTATAACTAATAACTCAGTCGTCGGTGCTGACGTCTCACCGTTTTGAGAGCTCGCACCACGATTTCAGGAGCAGATGTACGTCTGTGCTAGTCACAAGTAGTGGAAGAAATTAACTGGAAATTTCCAGTACAGGAAGTTCTGGTGAATTTACTAATTCACTCAACTCTCTCTTCGTTCCGTGCTCCAACAGCTTTGGGAACTAAACAAATGATAAGGGACGGGCATCGTAGCTTTCGATTGTAAGATGCAAGCCATTTCTCGTGTACGTACTCTATATAATTTCCCTCGTAACATTAGGAAGAGGCAGTGTTAGAATAGGTAGATATTTTTATTTCCTAAATCTTCACGTGCCCAGAATTTGTGTACCAAAATTTATTATATGTTTCGTGATTGGGTCTGTGTTATTTTTGCCGGTACAAAACGAAACTTGACTGGTTTTAATTTCTAAAAATTAATTTTCCTTTTCCCAGAATTTAATTCACTTTCACAACTGTTTAATATGCTAGAAATGTAGAAAATTATTTTACTCGCATGAAAACCCTTAAGGTGAATGGTGCACGAAAACCGTATATTTATATAATTTTTGTCAGGAATTTTTTACAGAGGATTTTTCAAAATTTTTTTCTCGACAAGACGTAAATAACAATTTGGAAAACATTCTTACAAATTCACTGCATTCGACATTCTCGGAGCACTGATTGAAGATAAGGGAAAATAATTCTTTCTTTTCTTCCATCATTCCTTCGAGAATAACGAAGGCAGTGAATATCTAACAACGCAAAAATATTCTCAATATCATTATTTACGTCTTGTGGAGCCAACAATTTTGATAAACCCTTTAGAAAACGACATATATCGAAAATCAGGTAAATATACTGCTTCCATGCACCATTCCCCTTAAAGGCGCCATCTGGCTGGATGTGTGTTTTGTGGCCCCGTGGCCTAGAAGCGTAATAGCTATAAGGGTGATCTAGCTACGTAGGCCGAATGTTTGGTCGCCTTTACGTGCAAGGCAGTGACTGGCGTGCAGTTTTTCTGTCGTTGATTTGCGTCAAAAGGACTTTCAGTGGTTACTATTATCATTTTATGGTGTAATATTAAAGAAAAAAGTTGTTCTGCATGACCCTATGCTATGTTAAGTAGTCTTTACCAGACGTTTCATACCTAAAAAAGATAATGAAACACTCGTTAGTCCTTCCTCACTTTAAAAAAAATGCGCATTAGAGAAGGAATTAGAAAACAGGAACTAGTAAGTATATAGACGAGGAAATTTGTAAAATGGCATTCGTAACAGACGTCACTCAGAAATATAGAACAGTTTTTAAGTGGAAAATATACGACTGGAACTCTGCACTCTTGTTTAAAGGCGCGGATTATTGCCATACTGGATCTGCGTGAATTTCCCCATACTATAGTTTCCGGATTCAATAATTAAAAACCAAGCCACTCAAGGCACAGGAGAACATCTTAACAGTTATTTCGAAATATGACTTGTTTTCCTCACGTGATTCGTAACCTTAATTATAAGTTCCCTCGTTATTTAATAATCTATGCCCCACTTGGGAAAATACGGATACAAGTGCAACCATACTCCCCTTTCCTATGCCAAACTTTGAATTTGAGTGCCCGGTGATAAAACTTGATTTACGTAGATTTACAAAAAGAAATGGGTGGGATTTCTTTTCTTCAACCCTCCCGCCTACCACGAACTTTTCTTCTGAATACTGACCCCAATAAGTGCGGATGCGTTAAGGGCGACACTGTCACGCACACCAAGTGCCCCACCGCCGCTAAGCGCAAGGGTTCAGAATGGCGTGCAGGGTTCTCGTCGTGATGCGTGTACTTATGGATAGAGACCTGAAAAATTGCCGGATTGATTTTGGGACAAGCTAGAATTGGAAAACTCTTGAGTGTGTGTCACATTTACCATTGGTCCGCCTGTTCTTTGACACCTCCTGGAGAACATAAAATAACATGCCCGTCCAATCATCGCCTTCCGCTGTGGAAGCACGCAACCAATGGGCAATTGATATCTGCACGATTGCACTTAGACCGCGGAGTCTAGCCTGGAGTGGAGTTAGTTGAACTAGCAAATTTTTCAGGTCCGTGGGATGGCCATATTGTTCTATTAGAGGAAAGTCCGTATGAAGGTTGAATGCAGGGCCCTGGAGTAGTATTGTATATATCTGATGCGTATATTTTGAGATACAGTAATTTGAAAAATTCCTTTTCTAGCTATGGTGGTGAGCTCTGAAATGCAGTTTGTAATGTATGTGAAGTCTTGAAAGCATGACATCTTGAAAACGTTAACATATCTCTATTTCGTAGATCAGCACATTGGACGAACGTTTACAAATTTTGTGGAAAAGGGGTGTATTTTAAACTCGCTGCAACGCAGATTAAATTCCCGGTAGGCCGGGCCCTTAAGGGCGCTAACCACAGAAAAATGTATTATTTAGTATTGCATACTAGATAACCCGTGCGACTTCGTTCGCATGATATGTAACTTTGAATTGATCTAGCATTTTTTATTGGGTTTTCTAGCCACTGAGCTACTGCGGCCCCACTTGATACATATCTATCCACTGGGTCACTGAGGCCCCACTTGGAATAACTCTAGCGGCTTTTTGGAAGGAAATGTTTACAGCCCATAGACAAAAAAGAAAGAAGAAATGACGAAACTTTTTTTTTAATAATCCCTTTTTATGCAGTAATCAATTCTAAGAAAAGCTTAATCCAGTACCTATTTACAATAAGAATATTCCCGAAGGAACGAGATATTTTCAAGTGATAAAAAGTAGTCTTGTCACTCTCCGACCCTCCAACTACATCTGTGCAAAAAATCACGTCGTTCCGTTGCTCCATTTTGACGTGAAAGGACAAACAAACATTCTTTCGCATTTATGTAGTAGTAAGGATAAGCAGGGCCTGGCAAATTGCGCGTTTTAAACTACATGCAGGCTAGACTGCACGGTCATATATGTATTTCCGAGTCTCAGCTCAATTCATTGGCTGCTGCTCCAGCGTGTAGCCAGTTTACATTAGAGTAGAAGACACGGGATGTGGTGCTTGTTCCCTTGCAGGTCTGTTACTGGCTCAGAGTTCGCTTGGGCGAGTCTAATAAAAAAAACTGTGATCCTATTGCAGACATAACAGAGATGTGCACGCGCTTGAACGCTAGCGTGTCCTGAAATGAATTCGCAAAATCTGACAGTCTCTATGGAGAAGTAGAGACATGTAAAATTCGTGTTTTTATTCGGTGTCAGGCTGAACTTCACAGTACTGTATGTACTGTAGCCGGCGTCGTTTCTCAATTGCCTGCTGCATAGATGTAAAGCCACGTCATTTCTGACAATTGGATGTGATTGGGTCACACAATTGTGAAGTGTTCATTTATTGGGGCAGAGTTACCCACGGCGTCTCAGAAAAAGCATCGTCCAATGAAAAACGTATTGTTGAGGTACAAGTGTTTAAAGGTTTAAGTGCCCTAAAATAATAACGCGAATTTTGTACTGGATACGATATTGCACAACATGGAGATATTATTTGAAGGCACTTTCTTCATAAAATATATTAGATCGCTTAGCTTCTACCTAACGGCATGTCAAAATCACAATCTCAGTGTTTATGGGATACAAAAGAAAAAAAACTATATTATTTACAGAAAATTTAGCAAGGGTGACTGAAAGGTCATATATTTATCGATTCTAAGCTGTGTTTCAGAACAATTTATTTTACAAATAATCGTTGACTTATAAATTAAAAATCTGCCAAAAAAATCCTTATTTTAAGCAATTTTTAAAAATCACTAAAATATTCCACACTGTGATTTAAAATGTTTCTCGAAGTAACTCGTAGGATCTTATTTCAATATGAATTATCTCCTTTCGGCAGGCGAGCTGGTTGTTATGATTTTTTTATTCCAAAAACACTAAGATTGTGATTCTGACGCGCCATCATGCAAAAACTACGCTGTCGTAAGTTTTTTTTAAAGTGAGGAAATTGTACTTTAGTTAATGTCTGCAAGCTGAATAGCATATCGTAGAGATATATAATAACGACTTTTTTTTGGTGGTTTACGCCCTTAATTGCTGTAGCCGGGCTCTAGTATTAAAATTAGGAGGGTGTGGATTATTTAGTGTTTTATGTTTATTAATTGTGTCTGGAATAACATTAATTTTCTTTGGGTTATAACCAATAATATTAATTAATATTTATTGTATAGCCGCGTAGGTATGCTGCCACAAACATTTAAAGAGCATAAATCAATACCACTAGTCTGCCGTACTAGAAATTGATTAAAATTGATGTTCATATAGGACAAAATATCGATAGTATTTATATTGGCTATTTATAAAAGTATCGTTTTACGAAAAGATTTCTCGAAAAAAAAAAAAAAACCTTCTTTCGGGACATCGGAATTCGATATTTTATGTATTAAAAGGAGCTGACAAATGTAAAATTGATGGTAATAGTCTATTACTAGAGTTCTGAGTATTTCGAGGATTGAGTTGGCAGCAAGCTAAGCTGGACATCCCTATATTCACTCGAGACATTATCGTTTGCTTATTGGTTCCTGTGATCATGTGAGGCCTCTGTAAATGACTGTCAAGCACTCACTCACACTACTGCTTCCTGATTATGACTGCCTCGCGGTTAAACGGGGCGTGTCTAATAATATGTCGTCCAATCACAGGTGTAGGAGAAAATAAAAAGTGTTTGGAATCTACCTCTCCTCCGAATGAATTCGCGAAGTACTCGTGGCTCTAACTATTACACTTGAAGATATGAGGCATTGCAGAAAGATGTGGGGCATGTTACCAAAGTAAACTCAGTAATTTTTTAAATTAATTTTTTTAAAATTAAAATCAAAGGTTAAGAAGAGCATAAAAAAAATATTATTTCTGGTATTTGGGGGGGGGGGGGGGAATTTATTTCGATAAAATATCGATTAAATATATCGATATATCGTTGGCACAATATCGTCGACATTTGGATGTACGGATACTTTCCGCGCACCCCGCAACACGAAGTAATCGTCGGCACAGCGGAACGCAGCGTGTCGGCGACAGGACTGGTTACCTCGCTCGCGCGACAAACCGGTTCCCGGCAGTCGATCGGCCGTAGGATTCGGACAAACACTCGGCGCGGTCGTGTTAATAGGTCACTGTTATACTGTCCGTGCGTTGAGAAATTGTGCTCGTCGGGAGGGGCGAAGGGGGGTAAAGAAAACAAAACAAAAAAAACGCACGTCACATGCAGGGAGCCGCCAGACGTGTACGAGTGAGTAACTCAGCTCCTTATATAATGCCCGGCTTTTTCCCCACTCCTATCTTCGCCTCTCTTTCATCGCATTGTAGCGCGCACTTGCTCTCGGAAAACGAGTCAGGTTAGCAGATTTGGAAAGTCGGTAGGAAAGTTTATCGACGCGTGACTGGGCGCGCTCTTGCGCCACGTCGCTCTGACCGATCGAACAGGTTCGAACCTCTTTTGTCCGTTGGGGATGTTGATATCGGGGAAAAAAAAATATCGATAACATTTATATTGGTTGTTAATAAAATGATAATTTTACGAAACGATACACCGAAAGAAAATTATCGATTTTTAATTCATCAGAATCCTATATTTTGTATATTAAAGACTTGGCAAATGTAAAATTGCTTGGAATGTTACATATCGAGGACACCAGGCATTGCAAAATGATGTGTTGCCTGATTATGGTGCTTGTTGCCAAAGTAAACACAGTGACATGTTAATAAAAATTTTATATTCAAAACAAAGCTTTTCAAAAGAGCATTACAAAAAATTAATTTCTGGTACCGGGAAAGATGATTGATTTCGATGAAATATCGTTGAAATATATCGACGAAATATATCAGCGCCATATTTGTAAATTGCACCCGAGCGCGGCTGGGGCGGGTCGCTAGTTTATTATAAAAAGATTAAGTGGTCGATACATACGCAACTCTTTCTTAGGTCCGTCGATACTACTAGTTAATATAAACTGTTCTTCCGTGCATTTTAAGTATAAGTTTTTATTTTACCTGGGTTGGATATAATTTCCGGAATTATTTAAGATGAGAGAGGAAATCAAGTATTTGATGATATTGGTATAATTCTCGATGTAGCTGCGACTGATTTATATGAGTTCATTTGTTTCAATTCACACATCAATGGTAGTGATAGGTGTTGATACAAGAGGATATCTCACATCTGCTACAGTAATCGTGATTAAATTAATTTTAAGTAAGGGGTTTCCTCACATATCAAAATTTGTAAATGTTTAATGTAAGTCTAAATAAGCATGCGCTGATAAGGAGAATCCCTGGCTAAGCAATATTAAACGCCTCGAAGTAACGCCCGGCAATAACGAAGCATTCCGAAGGCGATGGGAAATAGTATGAACAAACTACGCGTGTGTTCTGTTTCCGCAGAAAATTTTAAGCCATGACTATAGCGTTTTAATACAGCAACATATTCAGAAAAGATAGAGCATTGTCGCTTGAGTTTAAGACACTGTTTGACATAAGGATAAATATCGTAGAGCGATTTGTGCATTATAATTTTATGATGGTCCGAGTAGGCGGTGCGTGGGGTTCCGAGATGCAATTGATTCAAAATGGAGGTAATGCACTTGCAGTTACCCCCTCCCTGCCCCGATGAGCATGCATACATATGCAAATGCACATGCACTTCCCACCCCCTGTTGTTTTATGACCCACCCCCTCCCCATGCGCTGTGTCACCTCCACTTCCGGAGATGTAAGGATCGGTTAATGGGCTACAAAATATCGACTTTCGTTTCAGTCCTGAAAAAAGATTTACAGCAAATTATTTCAAATGTTTAAAAATTGGAATAGACACATTTGCATGCAATGAGACCCGTATGGCAACTAAGATGGCCCCCTTAACTTCCCTCTGTATAAAGTGCGTACTCACATTAGACTATCGGGGCCGCGGTGGCTGGGCGGTTAGCTTGCTTGCACTTCGCCAAGGCGAACCGGGTTCAATCCCTGGCCGGGCCGCTCCCGGATTTTCGCATGTGGGAATCATACTGGACGATGCCGCTTCTCGGCGGGTTTTCTCGGGGATATCCCGTTTCCCCCGCCCCTTCATCCCGGCGCTACTCCATACTCACCTCAATTACCCTCATCAGCTCTCAAGATTTCGCTCTCAATAGCCGCCCAAATCTCTTCACTCATATTTGACCCGGTCATTGTCCAGCCATGCTTGTCAAGAAGCTGATCTGCCTGCCACTGCAATGCCGGGGCGATTCTTTCTGGGTATCGCAATTTTCGCAAACAATAGTGTACAGCTGCAAGAGTTTACTTTTCTTCTCTCAGCGAAACTGCGCTGGCATCCTTTAAATGTAAAACGTTTGTTTACCATTTTCACGACTTTTTCCCCCCGTTTTGAATACGCTTAATACGATAAAAACCAAACCGTACGGGCCAAGATAATTCGCTTTTATCTTTTCTGACAATAAGTGGCATTCGTAGTACGACGATTTGCTGATACAGCTGTAAACGC
The DNA here is from genome assembly GCA_029891345.1 of Dryococelus australis. NCBI lineage: Eukaryota > Metazoa > Arthropoda > Insecta > Phasmatodea > Phasmatidae > Dryococelus > Dryococelus australis. The sequence continues at coordinate 76,978,802 of CM057003.1, read as the reverse complement.
ACAAACGACGATTTTACTGTGGCGATGAAAGCTTCGTTAAAACTCGGCATAGTTCGTTTCCCAAACCCGAAGCTATGGAAATACAGGGGCATTCCGTATTTTGTATTTATGGAAGCTCATCTCCGTCTTTAGTCGGAATATAGATAAAATACGTGTTCTCGAAATATTCTTTCGTAAGAGATATGCAGTTGGGCGTTGGTCGGTATTGTTCGTACTAATGTTGTATGAAATGAAGCTGAGTCCTGTTTGAATCCCAAGGCAGTTGACGCGGCCATGAAAGTCGTGCGCACTCGTGCTCAGCATGTAGAAGGTACTTCCAAAACCTGCGTCCACAGATGTACGCCGTATGTGTTCATGCATGTCGCGGGTGCTGAATGTACTGCCAGGCGTCGATACGCCATCCTCGTCTTGTATTTGCATTTATTTTTCTGGCACAATAACTTGGCTGGCAGTCTTCCAGCTGTGTGTTACTTGCGAAATACAGTTTGATAGTAATACAAATATAAGTATTTCGGTTTTGAACAACATTTTCACTGCATACACCTGGCGGAAAGTCCTGTAGCGTCAGCGACGTGTTTTGGAATAGGAGGGGGGGGGGGGGGGGGGGGAGGTTGTGACTATCCTCCTGCAATAATTTTTTATTATTATTATCTGTAATTAAGTACATTTTGCAGCTTCACTAAATGGGGACATGGGTAGGCAACGCCCTTTAATGGTGCAATTAAACATCATTCTTTACTTTGTACACCATAATTCGGAGGTCCGGTTTTTTTTTCACATATGGATTGAGAAAAATGTGTCTATCTCGCATGATATATAGAACCTGAAACATGAACTTTGCTGGAAAAAAAATAAAACATTATACTATTGCATGGGAGAAAATATTTACCCTACCACACGTGTTCTTAGTTCTTAGCCAGTAGTCATGACAGTCATAAACAAACAGTATGCAAATATCGTCAAATTCTTTTGTCACGAATGTAACATTTGTTGATAGTTGTAAATACTATATTTTTAATTACGAATATTATGACTTTGACGTGTGTAATTCGTGCATTTTATTTCAATTTATTTGTGATCTAATTATGTGTTAGTATTTAATAACTTGTCAGTTAATTACGTGATATTGTCTTTTGTATTAGATATACTCTCATTCAGCTACATAAAACCACAAGTAGCCTGTTTGCCTGTCTATCTGGTTTTCAGTGTATGGTTTACCAAATGTAACCACGTATTCTTACTGCCGTACACACTAAAATCATGTGGAAACATCTCCGTCGAAATTATCCAAGTACACAATATGTCTCGCCATGGTCTCTATTGGTTTAGACATGAAATATACTGCTCGTAGCAGTTTCATCTGTTAACTATTTTTCTTCTGTATTTGTTTAGTCATTGCTTCAATTACACAGGGTCCAAAAGTGATGCTACGCGTTAACAGTACTTGTGATCTCAGGTCCCTTACTTTGTATTACATTCCTTTTTTTGAATTACAGAGATCCGCCCTCACTAATCTGTAATAACTTAAGATATGGTAAAGATGAGGCATACATTTCGTCTCGTCAGCACGCGGGACTAGATTTTGTGCACATAGGATCTTAGTGGCTTATTGAGGAGCAGATTGAGTAACTAACGCACTGCATTTGTTATCCTGGGATTGACCTGTCGCGATACAGCTTCAGCCCACTTCTCTTTATAAAGGCTCCCTGCGGTTAAGTACCGTGGAACTACAGACCAATTCTTGCACATCTCTAGCCCGTGCCAATGGTCAAAATGTTAAGAAATTTTAATCGAAATTGACATACGGCATTTATATTTTTATTGACCTTCTTTTTAGTTCTTTAATGCTTGAATATTTTTGTTGTATTGGTAAATATGTGAGTAAGACATGCGTAAAATTTAATGCGTACCGTATGTGGGAAACGTGTAATTTTGGTTCGTAGGATGCTTATAAATACATTCTTTTGAATATTTTTTTTTTTTTGATATTAAGGTACTACTTCATCCTGAGATATAAAATTGATTATTTTACCATCATAATAAAAAGGCACCTCGCCTGCATACACCCTAAGAAATTGTTCGCAAATATACTACACCAGTGTCTGATATTATGTTTAATTGGTAAATGGATTTTTCTCGGTACATATTTAATGTTGCGTAATTCACGTGTCGAAGTTCCCAGATGACATTGCACCGTAAATACCAGTGTATATGTATAGTGAGAAAGAGTGGATGGTAAAGTTTTTTCCATTACATTCATGGTAGCTTTGGTACATTTGCTCAGGGAGCAGTCAAATTGGATAGGGAAGTTACCAATTATGTATTGTTACGGTGCTAAACATTCGTATATCTTCAGACTGATATATGGTATTATTGCCATACAATGTATAGGTTAAAAACTTCCATTACTGTTCGGGAAGTTTACTAGAAGATTTTTTACAGTGTAGATCTGCAGCCATTAATCCAAATGTATTATCGTAGGATAACACGATGAGTGCAGGAGTCTGTGTGATTCCACTGCGTGTGTATCACAGAGTGTATCTGCAATGCCTGGAAGACTACGGCGAGCACCAAATTGAACAGTTAAGTTACTTTGGACTTGGCCGTATAGTAGGACTCCAGAGAGGGTGGCTGGACGTTCCGCCGAATCGCAGCACACTTGGGGCGTGGCGTGCAAGTGGTTCATTAACGGCGGAGAAGATGGGAGAGAGAGGTTTCTCCAGCAGCCTTTATCCCGTCAGTAGAGAAGGCGGTTTATCGCGGGAAAAGTTGACTTTGCTAGGATTCAACGTAGGCCTACTGTACACACGTCCGACAGTTTTCTTTCCTCATGGACTACCTTGCATGTATCAAGCTACTACCCCGTTTCACTGGGCCAATGAGGATTCTGATACTAAAAGGCTCGCGATTGGTCTGTAAATAACATAGCTGAGTTTGAACCTTGTTCATCCAATCATGAAAGAATAAACTAGTTAAGAGTGTTATATAAGATATGTTGACAAAAATTTCGCGGTTTTCCATTATCTCTACCCGTCAGTGTCACCTCGCTGCGCTGATGGGTGCCTGGGCAGAAGGATCGTTCGGAACGCGCTGACTGACTGGACAGTTTCCACACGTGCAACCAGAGTTACTGTCCCTCTCCCCCCCCCCCTGCCCGCATCAATAAATAGTCAATTGTCGGAGGTATGTTTTCGTTCTCTTGTTCCTCTGACACCTGTACCCCTGACGCCTCCTCATCGTCGTGAACGTCTCCGGTGATGTCGGGCGAGAGTCTGCTGGAGAGCGGAGAGCACTGATGTTCAGTGATTAGTTGTTTCTGCCTTAGACAAAAAGGACGGCCGTGTTCGCGTTCATAGATGCTGGGTGAGTGGAACAATCCATCGTGTATTTGCACACGCCATACCGGACCCCACGCTTTGGGATATTGTTGGGGGGGGGGGGGGGTCCATGGTTTGTGGGTCCATAGCCACACATCCAGATCGCCTCTGGTATTCAGTCAGAGGAGCGTGATGGGTGCGACGTACATTTGCGTCGTCGTTGATCCTGCCTTACTAGAACTCGACATACTGTAAGAAGCAATGTTCCAGCACGATAACGCGCATCCCTATATCACTAGGGCGTGCTCTACACAGTGTACGCATGCTACTCTTATCCGCTATGTGTGAAAAATTTTCTGGTACGCATTTGACAGTTTCCTGAGCAAACGTAGGAACGCTGCAATTTATGTAATGGGGAAAACATTACCATTCCTGCTTTCTCATTAAGCGTATACACTGGTATGGTAAATTTCCGAATAATTTCTTTTGAGTGTAGATCTGCATACCTCAGTCACGTCAAGCATGTGTGGGACATGATACGACGGAGCCTGACATCCAGCTCAGTCCCGACGAGGGCCATCGTCCAGCCACGCCGCGATGTACAGCGAGTGTGGGATGCCATACCCTAGAAGAAAGACATTCAGCATTTGTGCGACAGGTTGCATGCCAGATTTGCCGCGTGTGTGTCCGTTAGGAGCGGTTATACTTTGTATTACGGTGTCCGTATTATCGATAATACTGTTTTTTTAAACGGTTGTTTTTGAATATTTACTGATTTTGTGATTTATGTACGTGATTTGCAAAACGTTGGAATTTAAAATGGAAAACTATAAACTCTATCAATCAATATTGCCGTAAGAGTTGCCAGCATTAAAATGTCTTCTCAATATATCTACCACCATCCAAACATCTCCTCAATAAATCTAACGCCATCAAAACATATATACTATGTATCTCTAATTCTGTTCTTACTATTTTATGTTTCGTACATTCTCGCACTGCGAGACATTTGCATAGCCATTGACATACAACACCCCAAGAAAGAAATTATTCGTAAAATTACCGCATCAATGAATACGAATAGTGATAAAGTGTAAATAGCAAACTATTTTCCATAATTCAATGGTACCGTTCCTGCGTTCGCTCACGAAACAGTCAGATACGCAGGCAGGTCCCCGGTCTTGTATAGTAATGACGCTCAAAATTCCTATTTTTGCAGTCCGACATGTGGTATTATTTCCATACTCTGTGCAGGCTCTCATTACAGTTTAGGAAGTTTACCAGAAACTTTGTTACGTGGAAAGATCGCCTCCCTAGATCAGAATCACCGGTGAAAAAAAACCTTTTACTACATTGCCACCAGTACCCCACCAATTTCCCTTCGTTTCTGGCCCGGCTTTTCTTTCCGTAAACTTTATCTTTATTGCCAGGCCGTTTTACGACCTCGAGCATTGGGCTTGCGTGCTAGTTGCTCCCAGTCTTGAAGGCAAACAAGAATCCTCGACAGACTTTACTGGCCAGTAATTTCGGCAACGTCAGATAACGTTTAGATACTGCTAACCAAATTTGCGAATCGAGATGGCGTGAAAGGAAAAAAAAACTGCGGTGACGACGATTTTGGATGGGCTTCCCTAGTCTCATTGCTCGCGGTCTTTCGACCGCTAGCCACATTGAAGTCCCACGATTGCTGAGACCAGATATAGGTTTATGGGATGACATTTTAAGTTTCATCCCTCCTCATTCATTTCCTGTCGTGGAGTTCTGAGCATGTTGGTGGTGTCTTGAAGCATAACTCACTTCATGAAGCAATTTATCAGCATCTACAATTTCTTTAACGGTGGTCTCGGTGTAAACAATTGTAAAAGTGTCATTCCGCCGTGAATATCAAGAAACGTAGCTCCAGGAACTATATTAATATGATGTTATAAGTAATTAACTCGTAAAAAGACACCACACAATCGATACGTTCTTCAAGATGGCTTACACGGATCTACTCGCTTTCCGATAGGGCCTTGACACTTAGGCCGTAATCACTTATTTATTTCGCTGTCCATCTTCCAGCCGTCTTTAAGATGATTCTGTTCATCATGCTCTATGCAAACAATTCTTTGTTCCTTCCCACACCAAGTGGTTTATGCCATCGAGGTATTTTTACTCAGATGCAGACAGCCAGACATGTATATGCCATTCAAAGGAGAGTGAACACATTTTAAGGCCCTCCCTAATTTCTCTTTTAATCCAGTTTCTATATTTAAACCCTTTTAAATATCAGCGTTATCACGTGACTAATAAATACGGAGTATACTTTCACCACACTCAAAAGTTAATGCCTGAGGCTGCAATAAAACATATTTATTAGTGGTAAATAAATGCCTGTTGGGAGGGCCTTAAAAAGTGCTCACTTTATCGTGAACAGCCTAAAAGCGGTAATGCGACAACTTGCTTCAAAGGCAACGAAGTCAATTAAAAACGTTTCAAACACTTCGTCTCTTGCCGCCACTTCCCCCACCCCCCTTACCCCTTCAAACGGTCGGCGCTGAACGTGCCACTCTGCATCAGCACACATCTCACGTCCTCGACACGCCGTTTCAGCTACTGCCGCGACTTCTTGCGGCGGTAGAGGCACACCAGAACTGCGGGAAAAGCCTGTCAACAATAGCGCACACGCTTATCACAGTTGAAAGATGTTATAGGCTGTCACGCGGTAAAGTGAGCACTTTTGAAAGCCCTTCTCCTTTGGGGTGATAGTCGAAAAGTATCTTTTAAATCTTAGCCTTAGATATTAAGTTCGTATACTACGGTGGAATGTACACACCGTGTTGATTACTTACATGGTAATATTACATGAAACGGAAATTAGCTCTGTAAACGCGAATACCCGCACTTCGAAAATTTCGGGTTTCGGGAACTAACACCGATTCGTGTCATAAATCTAGTGTTTCGAACTTAAAGTGGCACGAACCACCTCTAACACAGTTAGCAATGCCATAAAAAAAATCCAACTCTACAATAAAACTCTAACAGTACTAGAAATTGAAATTGTTTTAGGTAATTATTAAGAATGACTTGTTTTTTTTTCTCAAGGGGACGTCTGAGAGCTATGAAAACTGCATGATTGACTTTTGGGATTATTACCTTGAAATTCAGGTGGGCTTTGCTGTAATACGTCCCGTGGATACAGCGCTGCATTCGGAGCCTTTGTTTACATGTACCGCCATTGAATGTTAGTTGTATTATGACGCAGTGTACCTGATAACTTCCAATCGGAAGGTCGTTAACAAACTATAGGCGGAAATCGCCAGTTCTTCAGACAGTTCAATACGTTCTGGGGTCGGCTGAGAATTTCCGTTTGGGGATTGTGTTTGACGCTGATCACATTCGTAACACTTTTTGATTATTTTTTCCGTGTGAAGTGTTAAATACATTTATTTATTGTGCGGAAATACGGGTGTTCGTGCATGCAGTTTATAATCGTTATATATTGAAGGTCTGTGTGTCATATATGTATGTTATCAGCCATTTGTCACAAAGGTGTATCCGCTACCCACATGAGCTGTACATTGTTGTATGTTAGCTTGTAAATCCTATTCAGTGCAGTGGATCGTATAATCCATTTACGATTACTTCACACTTTCCTGAAGCCCTGCAAAAGTTCTACTTCCGGTATACACGGAATATTTAGGAAATAACTAAACATGTCATACATGGGGTGATTTTTCCAAGGTCTGATTTAAAAATGTGTGAAGAAACCTCGAATAGTTTATACTGTGTCGTATTGCGTGCTATAGACTATTCACGGTAAAGTGAGCACTTTTGAAAGTTCTCTCATTTGGAATAATATTCAATAAATAGATTTCATTTTTGGCTTAGACGTTAAATTCCGAGTCTAAAATCTAAACACTGTGGTTATTACATACATGGCAATATTTGTTTAGAAAGGTGGTTATAGGATAAAAGGTGGCTGAAATAATAAAAATAACTAGGACCTCAAAAGTGCTCACTTTACCGTGAACAACAAATAGAGTGGAAATTGCAGTGCTCGCGTACTACCGGAGCCTAGACGTGTCAATTGCCCCAGAGTAAACCTAACTTCACGAAGGCGCGTGTGTTGTGTCGGAATGACAGTAAGAACTAACAGGATTAAATATTATTCCTAGTTGATTTAATTGCCTTCGTTTATCCCTGTTAGTCCTTATCATGGTTTTCCCTTACGCGCTATAGCGTAGGTACAGCCAAACTTCTGTGATTCACCTATCCTGAAATCACGAACGTGCAAACTGCCAGTAGCGCCATTTAATATTCTATAAAACTACATTTCACCACCAAACCGAAACTTCCTCTTCTTACGCGGCAGCAAAATAGGCGACGAACAAATACTGAGTACAGTAGCTTTATTAATAATACCTTTGTGAACAGGCGTAGTCTTCCAACAAATAATGTCCCGTGGATCCAACTCGGACATACCAGTAAATGACGGGATTATTTGCATTAAGACTTTTACAAAAAAAAAAAATATTCATAAACCAGCTTTGGCAATTATTCCTTGGAAACCAAATATTTATTAAAAAATAACTCAAAAGAATATATCTACACTGAGTACTCTTCGTTCGGAAATACAGTTCGAGAGTTTATTTACGTTCTTTTTGTGACAGTTGTAGGACGGTACTAGTGTTTTGCTAGTGCAGTTATTGATGGTTAATAATGGTGTAAACATTTAAATAAAACCAGTTCAACAGGAAACTAAAAAGTAAAAGTGCAAAACCTGAACTATTTATTTTCGCACGTTGTCTAGTAATGACGTTATGTATTTTAAAGCAATCCAAACCCACGAGCAATTTCTTTATCTGAGTTTGCTAAGGCGTAGCAGTCGGGCACAGGAGATCTAGGTTCTACTCTCAGCGGGCTTTCAATTATTACTTTTATACTAACACGAAACTGTTTACGTAGAGCCAAACGTTATAGTTTGGTTTCGACAACAAAATATTTCATTGAACCTATACAAACAAGTAATTTGGTTGCGCCAAACAAAATTTGTTTGACTCAAAAAACCTTCTCTGTGTGTGTGTGTGTGTGTGTGCGTTTGTGTAGAATTTCCAGCTATTATTCTCTTGCGGATATCTAAAGAGATTGATTAATGCTAGTGTTTTAAGAGGAGGTCTCTGTGGTCTTGAAGTCAGGGAAGATTGTAACCCTTTTATCTCTTGCTTTATTTCCTGTCCGCGGCTTTCCTCTCTCTCATTCTTACTCCGTCTGCGGAGGAAGACGGGTGCGTGTCCCACTCATCGCGCGTGAAAATTTCTTTCCCTCCCACGATTCCCGTTGATGTGGTGAGAAGGGAGAAATGGCGTACCCCCAATCTTCTCTACAGTTACATATGCGCCCTATGTCATGAGCGCAGACGAGTGGGGGATTCCCGAACTAACGAGGTCGTATAACGAAATCTGATGACCAGTACATTAAAGGTTTGCAAAAGCAGCCAGTTTGAATCTTATCTGTTTCGCATATGTTCAAGCGTCGTATGCCGGTTGTTATAGGCGCTCATGGGAACCAACGCTCATGTTGGTTTTTTGGGCTCGTTCCAATTGCCCCTAAGCCACAACCCGCCACGCCAGGAAAAATAAAACAAAAAGAAAACCATACCCGGTGTTCTAACCCGGAACAACTCGTGTTGACTGTACTAACAACTGTTTAGTCAAGGCCTGTTTAGTACTCATACGAGCTTCCACTTTCAACTTGTACGTAGAATTTTACTTTGAGGAAACAAAAAAATTGCATTATTTGAAACTGCTGTGGGGGGGGGGGGGAAGAGGCATTCAGTTGTGTACACATGACTGACTACGTATTGTTTACAATATTAAATATTTCCAAGTATAAATGCAGTAATTGTTGCAAATAAAACTTTTCTGTCAGTACTGCATTAAACGGTCTTTTCGCATTTTTACACGAGAGTATTTTCACTCATAAAAACTTCGTAATTGTCTTGTTTCAAATTAGACAACTGCTGCTGTCGTAACTGACCCGCTCTATTCGGGCAAGAAATATTATTCTTGTTTCAAGGTAGTTCTTCATGCATCTTTCTTTCAAGATATCTCTTAGAATACGTGAAACCTGGGTGGATGTTACTTTCGTCTCAAAATTTTCTGAGTTCTAATCATGTGTATCCGCTCACAGTATTTTTGTTCCCCAGCAAACTTAACGAAACGCAATGGAAGTTTTTAACCCACGTATAGCGTGTAAAATACAAGATATTTGGGAACTCAGTGCCCTAACTCCAAACGTAGCCTTATAGACTAATATTCGGTGACGTAGTTTTATATCAAATAATAGTGTTCACAGTTGCGGCGTACAAGGCCTGCATAACAAGGATGCTAGACCATGCAGGGAGGGCAAGTTGAATACGTCGTGTCGTAGGCGTGTGACACTAAGGATGTGCCCGGATTCAGGTATTTACTGACGTACTTGCATCTTTGCATACTTCACCTACCCTTGCTACCAAATTTGACGAATCCGTACAGGCAGTCTTGCTGGCTTCGGTAACAGTTATTAGCCAGCTGTGTATTCCGACTAAAACTTTGGATAATTGTAGAAAGTTTAAGGGGTTTATGTAGCTGTAAAATTAAATTACATTTTTTCCGAACGTTTATTGATAATTACGTTTGCAAAAATGAGTCCTTTTTTTTTTTTTTTTGGCAACAGTAAAAGTAATAAAATCATGCTTTATATGATGATTTTTTTTAACATCGAACATAATACCGCCAGATATAATCACATTTTATGGAGAATTTTTTCTATTTGTAAACAGTTTTGTTTGGATTAGTTTGCAGCAATGAACTGACGACGGACGTACGAAGACTGCTTGTAACACAGACTAAAGATGAGATAGACGACTTATTCGTCTTCTGCGCATGTACCCAACATTGACCTACCCCAGAGGAACACAACTATCAAAGTCACATGGTCAACAGTGATGAACGTGTTTGTTTATACCTTAATTTTGAAATGACAAGCATTATTATATTAATAAGATACTTTTACCAGTTTCAATTTAATCAAAAAGCATTACAAAAGCACTAATTTACTATACAGTGTTCTAACCTCAAATCCAATCCACGCCGTTTTCGCTAGCCGTGTTGGCAGAAAAGCAGTTCAACGTCGGGACACGGAGATTGGTTGGGCGCAGCCAGCGAGAGATCGGCCTACATCTATGGGTTGTAATCGTTCGGCTGGGAAACTGGCGGAGGGACGAAGGGCCGACGCGACGCGCTGTTGCAAATCCCGCCTAAAGTAGACGTCTGGCGACGGACGAAATATAAAAAAAACAAATGGCGGACGAGCTGTGCGGCCGGGTCTGACGACACCCGCGGCCGCGCACAAGTGATGTCGGGAAAGGACTTCCGCGTGACCCAGATGACGAAGCCCCGGCTGGAAGCACTCTCGATGTCTTCCTCTCGACCACGCCTTGCGCATTGCAGCTGTCAGGGGAAATCGCATACCCCCCCCCCCTCCAAGTCAACACCCCTGGCACGTTACGTCATGGTACGTCGCCCGTCTTAAGAGGACGCGGGACATAAAATTAATGCTATTGAGATCTATCATATTTTACACATTTTATGGAAGCCGATTATGTCCCACGCCCCCTTAAGGCTCCTATGTACTGAAACGTTTTCTGTGAAATCGTTGTTTGCGCGTAAGAGCCTATCTTAGTAAATAGAAGTTCTGGAACTACGAAGTTTTACCAAAAAGGATTAAAAAAATAAACTACTGTCTAAGTCCCTATTTAATTTTTTACTTTCGTCATATTAAGTGTATTCTTGGAGAAAAAAAAATTCGTGAAAATGGTCAAATATCGCATTTTTAAAGCTTGCCTATGCAGTTACCTTAAGCGGCAAGAGAAAAGTACAAAAATACGGGCGTAGTTTAATCTGTGGTCTTTCATTGCGTGTAATAAAACTCGTCTGTTACAGATCTAATTTACACAGTACAGCGTTAGGACGGAAACACTGCACGCCTTGCGCGTAGGAGCGATAAGGCACTAGGCGTGCGTGTTAGTGTCGCCCATATCGCTCCCTCGCTTCTTGACCTTGCATGGGCCTATACGAAATCAAAGTCTGAATTCGGATAGATTGAACTCATCTAGATTTGTAAACCTTCTAAATTTTAATTTCATTATTTTAGAATGTACGTTTTCATTATTTATACAATTGTGACGTATTATTTATATCTAAAACGTGCATTTGAAATTAAAAAATTGAAATTTGAATGGTTTTACAAATGTAGATGCGTTCAATCTTAAACAAAAAAATAATCTTAGTTGAGAATACTACCACAATAAATGACGGAGATTTTTGTCCGAATTTAGCATTTGATTCCCTATACGCCCGCCCACCAGTGAAACGTCCCTGGAGAGAGCTTCGGGAGGATCTTACATTAACCCGACAGTCCGGCAAAACAGTCGCGAAGCCTACGAAAATTTTTCGTTAGACAATCAGAAGCAAGCTCACCCCGACAAAATCTCAACTCACCACAGCCCGACAAAAAAAATTATACAACCAAAAGTTCGTGCGGAATTCACTTTTGTGGTAAATTTTACTCAAAACAATTTTATTTATGTGTACACCTTGGTTATCTTGTAGCATAACGTTGCAGAATAGATGAAAATAAACATTCGTGAAAAAATGACTATCCGCTAAAATAAAAAAAGAATACAATAGTGCACAATGTTTTGTGATTTCTTTGCATTCTAAAGAGACTGTATAGCAAGTCACTGGCCATTCTAGGATTTGCTGAAAGCCCCGCAACACTTGTCGGATGCGAACTGTCGGATAACACCAGACTAACTCGCATCTTACACTAAACTACGTAAATTTGGTGGCGGAAATGGTCGGACTGAGATGTCGTGTCGGACTGTCGGGATGAGATCGTCGTGGCAATGTAAACACAGCATTACGATGAAAACGTGTACGTAAAGAACGTGCCTACGTATCGAAATGAAAGTAGGTATACTTTATGGCAGTGTTCATAGTCGTCGTGTACGAACACTGTCATAAAGAATACCTACTTTCATTTCGATACGTAGGCACGTTCTTTACGTACACGTTTTTCATCGTAACCCGTCCTTTAAAGAGTTTGTAGTAGTCCGGACATTATTATTTTTTTTTGTAAATTCGTTGTTTCCGCGTTTACGTTTATGACTACTTTCCGCCAGAAAGGATTTTAAAAAAACCTTAATTTAAACAAGCACATTTTCGTTTTATCATAATAAGTGTACTGTAAGAGAAAAAAAATTGTGGAAATGGGAAAGATTGCATTTTTAGAGCTCGCATGCGCAATTTCTTTAAGCGCTAGGAAAAAAGTAAAACTGCACAGTCGGAGCTTATTCTGTGAGCTTTCATGGCGTGTAATAGTGCCTTACAGTTACACATACAATTTGCACAGGAAAGCATGACGACGGAAGAATTGTACGCAGGTTCAGCGCCTTGCGCCTAGAGGCGATGCGACACTTGGCCCGCGTGTTATTGTAGCCCGTATCGCCCTGCCTCGAACGCGGCAAAAAAATTCTCGGGCTCGTGTACTCTTAACATCGGGATCTTGAGAGCCGACGAGGGTGAAGTGAGGTGAGTATGGAGCAGCGCCGGAATGGTGGGCGGGGGAAACGGGGGATCCCCGAGAAGAAGCCTGCCGACCAGCGGCATTGTCCGGCACGATTCCCACATGCGAAAATTCGGGAGTGACCCGGCTGGGGATCGAGCCCGGTTCGCCTTTGTGGGAGGCGAGCAGGCTAACCGCTCGGCCACCGCGGTCCTCACGAAGTCGCAAGACTTTTCTTGCCAATGCGTTTTCTAAAACAAACACCGGCGACACTTTTGCAATGCGTAGCAGCAACTTCCTCGCATGGCAGTCCATAAATTGAATAATTTCTTCCTACGTATTTATAAATGGCCCGCAATTTATGCGCACGCTGGTCTTGCCTGCTCTGCTGTTCTATCGCTAAAGACCTGAAAAATGCGCGTTATTATTTCACATCAAGTTAAACTTCACAGTACTATATATACTCGAGACGGCGTCGTTTCTCCATTGGCTGCTGTATAAATGTGAGGTCACTCGCTTTCTGACTGGACTGCGCGCGTTTGGACCAGATAAATGTGAAGTGTTTATTTACTGGCGCAGAGTTACCCTAGAGCGTGTCAAATAGAGTATGGCCCAATGACAAACGTATTGCTAAGGTACGTGTGTTTGAAGTTTAACGTGTCCCCAAATAATAACGCGAATTTTGCAGGTCTCTAGACATCGCAGGACTTTCGTAAGGAATTGCTCGCGGTAACTTTCGAGATTACGCGTGCGCTTCTCATGGAACAACGAACGGACATTTGAGATTTATCTGACATACATTTACATGTATCTTTATTTAATTTTGATAACTATCGCCTACATTTCATTCCACATACCTCGTTTTGTTTCATAGCTGTTTTTCCACCTGTATCTGAAAAGCTGTAGAATTATGAATTTGTTAAGTGGTCCAAGGAAGGAACTAAGCAAGTTGCGCGTCTATCCAATTATTTAATGCTGATCTTTATTTACAACCACTGCAAACTCAACGCATTTGACAGGAAAATAATTTGTTTCGGCGTGTACTAACTTTTAAAAATGTTGTCACGAGCGGGGAAATCATGCGCATTCCAGCCGCACACGACTGTAGAAAGGCGTCACCAGCCGGCGAAATTTCGGAACGCCAATCAGTGCTCTGGTAACTTAGTTCCCACCGGCAGAGCCGCCGATTGGGCAACGTTTCGCCGCACGCACTAGGCAGACACAAGGCCTGTTCCCAGTGGCGCAGCCAACCACAGCCTTGCTCACATCAAAGGAACCGCCGTGCCGAGTCTCCCGTGCACGCACCTGCTCTGTGCTCGGGAAAAACAATACATAGTGTTTACAGCAAACTCACTACTGTCTAGACTCTAGGTTATTAGACTGTATCGTCACTACTATAGGCTATTCACGCTAAAGTGAGCACTTTTTGAAGCACTCTCGTTTGGAATAATAGTCAATAAATATATTTTATTGTAGCCTTAGACGTTAACTATTTGGTATAATTTTCTTGATCGGTTAAGCTTTGTTTGCATGAGGCGGAGGAATATCGTAGATGTAGTACTTAAACAGGACTTAGGATAATCGGAAGTAATTGAGAGTAAGCTATATCTTTACTCGTGGCTTTGATGTGATATTAATTGTTCACATAAATTTGGTTATCTTTTAATTATATTTTCTTCCATTTTAAATTTCTTGTTGCAACATTCTCTGTTTTTGTTAACTATGTGAAATAACTGGTTTTATCTATTTAATAATTAGTGTTTTTATGTTTACAACAGTTGTAGACCTTTTTACAGGACAGAACAGGGTAGAGGAAGGGTGTGTATGCCGTTTGTAGAAGGGGAGGGGGGTTTATAATTTAATAAGACACAAAAAATGCAGGCAGTTCCCGTACCTGTATACATTACTTAATTCATTAGACAAATCAATCTCATATCCTGAATTTCAGTTTGTATTCAGTGCTGCTAAGTATAAAAGATAGCAAAACTGCATGCCACTGTTTCCCTGTGACAGTAGCGCAGAACATTAAAGAATACAGAATTGAAACGGCTCCTCCTACCGCGAAGCCAAGCTGCTCACGCCATTCAAAATGACATTAACTGGCCAGCATCATGGCCCAACGCTGTTCACCGGGCAGCAGGCCAGCCAATTGGGAAACCTTCCGCAGAACACAGTAGCCAATCAGACGGTCTGGGTACGCCTGCTTCAGAGTAAAGACAACGTAATTTCATTTCTGTGAACTTACCTTACTCTTCAGTGGTGGCTTGAAGCGCCGTAGACACGTTGACATGAAGTGCTGCCTGTTCACTACTGAATGGTCGTGAAACACTCTCACGAGGCTGCCTGCTTTCCATGCATCTTTACAATACCTTTTTTAAAAAAATAAAACAAGTTTCGCTTTATTCGGCTACTTGGGTCACCAAGTTTCTCTGAAATGAGGTGATCTTACGTGAGCTCCTCCTCTTCGACGACATTAGGGAAATGAGTGCAGGGGAAAAAAATGATGACGTATTAAAAACACAAATTCAGAATCGTATCTAAAAACTGTACGCGTACGCACATTCACATGTCTGTGTCCTTTCGTCTGCACTCTGCAGAAAAATATATATTAACATTTCGCACCTGACCGCCATGTTCCTTTGCGCGGAGTGCCGTATACGTTGGTTTCCTTTTTGATGACGAACACTCATAGCCTAACGGCTTGTTGGTTTGGTTACCAGAACAATGTGAGTAAATTTATTTAACAATTATATGTTGTGGTCTATAATTATTACCGTTCAATTTTTTAAGTGTTCTTAATTTTCATACGTGAAATATGCGTAAGTGAAACTTGTCATTTTAATGAACTCAAGAAATTTATTAGTGGCCTATGTGACTGTTGACAATCACTTATGAAACTAAAGCGAGCTTAAAGAACATTGTATAACTTGTAGCTTTGGCGTGCAGTTCAATTCAAAACTTTCATAATTATCCTTACTATATTCAGAAAACTGCTTTTACAATACTTCTCGATTTTGTGAAAATATAAAATGTATTCGTAGATACCACTTGTATGATGATCGTAGTAAGATATTTATTGATATTGTGTGTGTGGAGCTAGCTAAATCATAATACACATTCCTTTAGAGTATCGTGGTTAATCGCAGTATAAAAAATGCGATTTGAAATCCTCTATGGTATGATGATTTATTTAACGTGCCCTTTTGCGTCAGACATAGAAAGTCGAAACGAATGGGATCTCTTGGTTACGATGAACTTCAGAATCACTCACGTTTAATTGGGCGACTGTGTTATGGTTGGAAAAGTGACTGCTGACTTACAATATACACTCTAAGAAATTTCCGGCAGGGATGGTGATTTATCGTAAAAATGCCGGACAGTATGTTAGGCATCAACGTTCTATGTACATGTCTGCAACATTTCTTTGCTCGCTTGTCGCAGTGTATCTGAGGTGCCATTTCCGTGTTTGGTTGGCCCAGTGGAACTTCTGCACCTCTCACACTTGACGTACATGATTCGCCTGCGAATAGCTGTGAACGTGCCATCCAATCATATAAGTACTTAGAAACCATAGAGGTTTGGACACTATCCTGGCACGAAATATATTCGCGAAAAATCACCGTCTCTAATAATCAGTGAAAATGTCACTGATTGAATTTGTGACGTGAAACAATTTCACTGATTGGATAAGTGACGGCTAACTGCAGCGGCGAATTAAATATTGTTTTAATTGAATTTAGCCAAATAATTACGAGAAACAATCATACTTAGGATAGTTTATACATTGCGCAATTTACCGTAATTTAAAAAAGAAGAAAACATTTCCTCAGGAGGCTAGGATTGAACTCACACACCCATACCAATTCACTCCTAGACGCTTATACCTTACCATCTGAGTTACCAAGACTAATTATTAAAAAAAAAGAGGAATATATATATATATATGTCTTACATTTTCTCATGGAAAGCATGATGGTTCAGTTAAACAGTTTGTAAAAATGGTTATCAAACAACATTAAGAAAATTATACCAAAGGGAAAATACACCGCATTTGTGCACACTCACTGTAATACTATTTTGTAAAAATGGAATGAAAGACTGAATGTTCATGTTACTTCGTAAATGGTGTTTTGAAATACGAAACACATTTTAGAAAGCATTTTCTATTGGTTTATTGGTTTATGCACTGTTATTTTATATGATACACGTTGTTTAATGGCCATTTTTACAAACTGTTTAACTGATACATCAGTAAAATAACATCACTGTCAAAAAAGAGAAAAAAAAAAAAGAATGACTGAGTCAGTGGAAAATGTCACTGAATCAGTAAGTGAAGGAAAACGGGTGTTTTTCACTGATTCATCAATTCAGTTCACTAAAGTGACTGTTGCATGAGTCAGATTCTACTAACTGATTGAAACAGTGAAATTTTCAATGATTCAGATTTACAGTGTATTGTGTAAGTGTCCGACGTTTTTCTATGTTTGTTTTTTTTTTCCCCCTGTAAAGAAGAATATTTCCCCATTTTATTCATCAGTGAGAATACTGCTATTTCAGTATTGAACGTTTGTGATTTCATCTGCAGACTGGTGCATCGTCCGACCAGAGAGGGAGCGAGGCGGTAGAAAACATTTTGGCCCGGAATATCTTTCGCGATTCTCAACCGCCTCTGTAACCTCAAAGAAGAAAATGTTCACAAATTCACCACACCGTTGTACAGGCGAATTGAATAAATCACGAATAAAGAACGTTCGCAGTATCATTAAGTATTTTAAAATTAAACATTTGAAAATAGCTCAATGCATGACCTGCTTTTTTGTTTCCTATGTCATGTATCAGAAGTACCTCTAAAATAATTTACTCATATTTGATTTACAACTGATGTGAATAAAAACGAGGAAAATGGGTGTGTTGGTAACGATCAGGGCTTTCGAAAGTGCCCTCGTGAACAGCCTATATACATATATACACTGTACTTAGGGTGCTGCCATATAATGCGGGTTCGAACAACAAAGGAGGGAAGATGGATTTTTGGATAGGTATTGTCTATAACAGCTTCGCCAAACACTGTTCGATTCAAGCCTTCGAAAAATCACCCAATGATTGGCGTGTTCGATTGTTGTTTCCTAAATACGGCTTGTACCACAATCGTATTGTTTTTATGTTGACATATTTCGTTATATTCAACTTAAAAAAATTATAATATTTCCTTTATAATTAATAGGCCTTCTAACGAAACAAAGAGACAATGGGAGCCATGGTAATGTCTAGTAGGAAATAGTTCATATGCAAAATGTTATAAAATTGAGTGCGCACGAATGCAGTGCGTTGTCCCTTTGGGAGTAATTTCCTAGACATGGCTTTGTTTGCTTGTGGCGTGGGAACAACTTAAGAAAATAGAACTAGAGCATGGCTTCATAAAAGTTGGAAGTAACCATAAATGGTCTGAAGTTTTTTTCCTCCTCCATATCGTACACGCATCGTATAGGCTGTTCACGATAAAGTGAGCACTTTTTAAGGCCCTTTCAACAGCCATTAAGCACTAATAAATATATTTTATTGTAAACACAGACGTTAACTTTCTGGATTGGTGAAATGCATACATTGTATTTATTAGTCTGATATCCGTATTTACATTAAAAAGTGACAGGAAAATAGAAATATGATGAAAAGAAAACTTCAGCAGGGCCTTAAAAAGTACTCACTTTAAAGTGAATCGCCTATAACTTCGTATCCCAGCGGTGTTATGTATCAGCAGCCTGAGATATGGGAAATTTACCCAAGTTATACGTGGTTTTATAACTTTCATTACATTTTACGAAGTTTCCTGGATAATGTTTCACTGTCTATAGCAGCTCAAACTGCAATTCATGAATTCTTCACCTGCCCAGTATACCACAAAGCAAGCTTGACCCTGTTATGTCCCCCCTTACCGTCCCCCTTAAGGCCTGTCTACAATCGCGTTGACACGAAACGTTAAACGCTAAACGTCGTCATAAGAAAACTGGCATGTCTACAATCGACGTTAACAGGAATATAAAACGAATAATGTAGGTGTATATAAACAAATATTTCTGTTTGTGTTTGAAATTTAAAAAGAACCAATCTGTAAAAAAAAAAAAAAAGAGATTCCGCATACTTAATAGTTACACTAAATTATATTTAAATGCATTTTGCATCATTTGTATATTGATTTCGTATAACATTAATAAATTTGATACGTACAGCGTTAGTGTCGCTATCTGTTGCCGATCGTCTGTAACATTTGTTTTCACTTGTTTGTGACGTCTTGAATTCTGGTTGGCTGGCGTAAAGCGCGTGAAAGTTGGCCGCCTTCAAACGCGTTGCGTTTTACGTTTAGCGTAATGGCAACGTTTAATGTATGTTGTAGCCAGAGCGTATACGTTTCAAGGAATCAAGACTTATTGTAACGCGTTACTGTAGCGTCAACGCGATTATAGACATAACTCGGCCAGTTCAAAACAAAACAGCCATTTTTGTTGCCCCGGCGAGCGATACGTCGCGAGTTTGTGAAACGGTGCGGTCTTGTCAGCGCCCCTTTAGCCCGGTCCTTTTTTTGTTGTATTCGCCGGCCCTTTGCCTCGTCAACTCTTCTTCGTCGGGGACAGCCGGCTGCGTTTGCCTTCATCTCCGAAGGTCGTTTCATTCGGCGGCCGAGGCAGATATCCCTCCGCCAGATTGGACCGTGTCGTGTCGTCGAGCTGCTGTTGTGCCCACGCGGCAGTCTCGCAGTCCGGTTGCTAAAGGCTGTTCACGATAAAGTGAGCACTTTTGCAATCAACCTTAGAAGAAAGTCACTGCCCCTGCATGCATATACTTCTACGGGCGCACTGAGTGACATGCGCCCGGTAAAGTTGGCAACAATAGATGGAAAGTAGTTCCATATTTTAACGGGGAATAAAAAGTGTTAGGTAAACATTTGTGATAATTCAAATTATTTGTTTCGGTTTATATATTTTTTAATGCATCAGTGTGTAAACATTATCAGAAATATGAAATGTTTACAGTAGTAATAATTTCATAGCTTCTCTTGCCTGACGCATGAATAATGTGATGAAGCCCATGGCAATGTTAGTTTTACATAAGGAGGAAGAATACACAACTTGCATACAAGTAGATCTTAAATAGGTATTTCAAAAGTGCTCATTTTACCGTGAACAGCCTATACTGCAGTTGCCTTCAGACTGAGCCCCTCTACAGGCAGATACCTGCAAAATTCACGGTATTATTTCTGGGCCACGTTTTCAAATACATATACCTTTGAAATACGTTAGTCATTGGTAGAGCCCCGGGCATTTCGCGAAAAGATTTCCGTACATGCTAGATTCCGATACTATACGGGCGTACGAGCAGGTGTCCGTTTGCTTATTGGCGGCGTGTCTTTGTGTGAAGACATTTTCCTACTCGATTGGCCAATCATAATCAGGTAACTTCAATACTGCACGTCTGTGAATTGCTCGCAGACACCCCAGACGCGTAACACAGAAGCCATCCAATCACGAAAGTGCATCAGAATTAAATTCTTATGAAATACAACTAGTCATGAAATCTTTTCGCGAAAATCGGGTGTCCCTAGTCATTTGGTAGAGCCGCGAGTATTTCGTGCATTGAGTTGGCAGCAAGCTAGGCTTGACAGCCCTATATACACTCGAGACATTATCGTTTGCTTATTGGTTGCTGTGATCAAGTGAGGCCTCTCTACAGGACTGTCAAACACTCGTCCACACTACAGCTTCCTGCTTATGACTGCCTCGCGGTTAAACGGGGCATGTCTAAAGAAGTGTCGTCCAATCACAGCTGCAGGAGGAAAGAACAAGAGTTTGGAGTCTACCTCGCCTCCGAATGAATTCGCAAAATATTCGTGGCTCTCATTGGACCATACTTTATTTGACACGCCCTGGGTTACTCTGCAGCAATAAATAAACACTTAACGTTCGTCTAGTCCAAACACGTGCAATACAGTCAGAAAGGGAGTGGCTTCACATTTATACAGCAAATAATAACGCGAATTTTGCAGTTCTCTATCTACAGGATGTACACTGAATACACCAATGCAACAAAGTCACGTACTTTTAAAAGTTATATTTATTTTCTGTTTATTACGATTTTGTGGTATAAAGAAAATTTTAAATATATCCAGATTGGCATCTAGTGTCATTTAGCATAGAAATACATTTTACAGACCCCAACATTTTCACTGAAAAGAATAAATACGGCGTTTGGCGTATTTTACTCGCTTGTCCGCCATATTGCGTTTTATGTCGTGAATATAGTGTAAATTCAGCCGAAGGAAGCACGACGTAATTCAAGTTCGATGAGCTTCATATGCGATGAATAACGTGATATTATCGTTGGTCAACGAAGTTTGTCAACGAACTATATCGATACTCTTGGATCGAACAAAGCGATGAGAAGTGTTCTGAATCAGCACCCTGGGACGCCAGATCTTCCGATTTTTTTTTTCAGCGATAGCCTGAAATACGGATTGTTGTCCGAAACGATATCTAGTTGGTCGTTTTATTTACAATTTAAGCCTACTGAAATAATGAATATTTTTTACGCATCTATGAAGACGCGTATCAATAAAATTAGTATCTTTAAACTACCCACCCTACCAGCGCAGCTATTATTTCTAGACTGATTGACACCAGTGCAGTAGATTTTGGCCACTAGAGTTGCATCTCTGCGTTTTACCGTTGGTAAAGGGAACTTTGAGAATGTCAATATACGTGATAAAAAAAAACACCCAAAAAGTTATTACGCATTTACTCGTGAAAGTAGTTTCTTGGGAGTTAGTACTGATATTTTTGTAAAATTGGTGCAGTTTTAAACACGAGCGCATGTGTATTAAATTTTGCAATTTGCTGAAGTCTTCCATTTTTGTTTAAAGAAATTTTATAATTTTTGTATTTGTCCTCTACAACACTGCAAGCTAAGCGCGTTAAAGGCTGTTCACGGTAAAATGAGCACTTTTGAAAGCCCTGCTTAAGATCTACTTGTATGTACGTTGTGTGTTATTCCGCCTAATGTAAGATTAACACTGCCATAGGCCTCATCACTTTATTCTGGCGTCAGTCAAGTGAAACTGTAAAATTATTACAAAAGTAAATACTTTACAAATCTGCTAATCTTTACACTTCGTTGCATTAAAAAAACAGAAAGCGAAAGAAATAATTTTTAATTATCACAAATGGTTACCTAACACTTTCTACTTGACGTTAAGACATGGAACTGCTTTCCATCCTCGTTACCAAATTTACTGGGCTAATGTTACTAAGTTCGCCCGTTAAAGTATGTGCAGGTAGGGATAGTGACATTTTTCTAAGTTAGAGTTTAAATGTGCTCACTAGTATAACAGTTTCAGAGTGAAAGTTGTGAATTGTGGCAGCCTTATTTGATATCTGAACATTTGAGGGGCGATAATCGATAAGACACCCTCGGGGGTAACACACCTTTGCTTGATAATCAAATGGCCACCGCCTATTTCCTTTTGACGGGCTATGTTACACTCGGCAAATTTTCATAGTTTGAATAAGATATCAAATCAGGATAATTCTATTCACGAATTTGTTTCTTTTCACAAAATTTCTGGCATTTTGCCTATAACTAAATTGAATTCCCAATAGGCAAGGCTGCGTTTATAGAGAACAGTTTTGAATTATAGAACTCGCGGAAATGTTTTGACTATTATTGGTTTAATGTAAAATAAAGATATAAAAACCCATTCCGAATTTTCCTTTTTCCCCTCCTACCCAGTGCACATCTTTACCCCACGGTTGAAAATAAACATAGTAACGGACCGTATGATTTAGCATTTGTACGTCAATCAGTCTACAATATGGAATCGTTAAACACGAAAATGTAACCGTTACGCCACTTTAGCAAAACTCTTGAATGTAGAAATATTTTTTCCTAGCTCCCTACAATTTTAACAGTGTTTGTACCCAACTATGTTCAAATGGGCAGAGAATTTCTTCAGATGCTGTTTTCAATGTGCTCAGTTAATCATGAACGGGTTTTATTATTTACACAAAATAAACATTTGTTTCCTTCTAAACAAAAATGGATCATACAAACTGCTACTCTCAAAATAATAAGTAACGCCCAAAGGACTACAACAATATAATGAAAAATAGCCGCAGTTACCGTCTCTTACACAGTAGTTGAACGTCATTCGTCGTCTGAAATAATGAAAGTACAACAATCTAACATGCCGGAAAAAAATTATTTGTGGTTGTGTCACTTATGTATGACTTAGCTTAAAATATTTGGTCAAAACAAATCCGTACCAAAATGTGTTCATAGAAATGTTAATTAATGACTTTCTCTTATCAGCAAGGAAGTTGAATGTGTTTCATGTTTTATAGAATTGCAGCTATATAAATATGAATAAATATACTTTAGGTTATTTAATTTAAGACATTCTTTTAAATAATTGTGTGTTCAAGTTTTTTTGGAATGGAAATTATTTAAATGAATGACTTGGCATGAATAAAAATACTTTAGGTTATTTTGTTTTAAGTCATTCTTTTAAATATTTCTGAGTCACGATAATTGTTGGTGAAACACAAAATGTTGAGTGTGCTCACTTCTTTAGCATGTTCCAAAATAAAAAAGATTTTTGGGGTTTTAATTATTTTATGGTTTGGTTTTGTCTCGAGAAGTCCTAAATATTATATTGGAGTTATTGATATAAAAACAAACCATTTGAGAAAATTGGAGAAAGGAATTTCTCGATAACTCCTAAATATTATATTTCTTAGAGTTCTCGACATAAAAAAAAACATTTGAGAAAAAAATAGGAAAAGAGGAATTTCACACTTACAACATACTGTTAATAAAAAAAATTCCTCATACACGTGTCCATGCTGCATGTCAATATTACGGGCAACCATATTCCCTAAAAACCTTCGGTTTAGTAAAACTTTAATTCAATTTTGTTACTTGAATATGTTATTTACTTTGTGTGTATGAGTGTATGAGATATAGTAAACACACTCCGAGTTCAAGAATTATTTTTTCATGACTTTCATCGTTTCTGTTTCAGGTGATGTCTACTCGTAAACATCAGTGTGTGACTGTTAAGTGGCGAAGATGCTCCCACCATTTACTGCCTGTGAAACAGGCAGTGTTAACATCCATGAAGTCATCCTGATATAAAGTGGCAAAAATAAGTTTCATGAGGTGTTTATATTTTTCGTTTTATTATTGTTTAGTGTTTTATAGCCATAGCTATGGCATATAGTGGTGTACAACAGACGCGCAATCAGCAGAATCAAAATTGTTGCATAGAATGTGACATGAAATTTGATACCGAGAAATCTCTTAATGTTCATTTGCAGTATCACCAAAAGAACTTGATGAACAAATGGGGAGGTAAACCAAGTACAGGTGGTGACGAATCGAACAACAATAGCCACAAGACTGGCAATAACAATGCTAGAGTGCGGGGTGGTGACTTTAGCAGCCCAGTTATGGCGCCAGCCGATTCCAGCGACAGCATGGTGAAAACAGAAGTTCAGACATCTGGAGCTCCTGGACGGCCATCGTCGTCGTCGTCGACGACCTACAGCCGGGGAAGTCCTCCGGCTTCTACATCCTTCACGTATCCACCTACTCCAGGCAGCTACAACAGTGCACCATCGCCGTACCAGTCGGAGAACCACAGGTACTCACCTGCCGGTGCACACCAACCTGGATACAGCTTTACTAGTGCGAGCAGGAGTGAACAGACACCTCCACCTATGTTACCACAGAACTCGGTTCAGAATAACTTTCAGGGTCTTGTTGGACCCTCTTTGAGTTTTAGTTCGCAGGATCAACCACGACATACAGTAGATGAGAATGCTCATTTTTTTGCTAGTGGTCAACATGTGAAAGAAGAACCTGGGTATATTTTTGGCATCGGAAGCGATTTTCCTATGTTATCTCCAAATGCGAGGTCATCAACACCAAGTTCAGTGCCAAACTCAACACCATCTTCAACCTCGATGACCCCAACTTCCTCAGCCTTACGTTACCACCCATACCAGCATATTGCAGTGAGTCACAGTAGTCAGCAAAATTCCTACATCCAAAGTAATCTTAGCAGAGACTTAGTTACTACATCGCGGTATGCTCCCTCTCCTCAGAACTCTCTGCAGTGTGAAAAATGTGGGTTTCAGTGTAGCTCTAGTTCTGTTCTTTTGGACCATATAAATATAGCACATCGAACAGTGCCCATGCTAAGCAACCACCAGGTGTTCATGCAACAGCAAAATCATGCACTCTTCAGTCATCGTCACGACGCTAGTTTTCCACCTCACCAAAATCTGCAGCGCAGTAGTCAGGAAGCGATGCAGGGTATGTTTGCTGACTTCAGAGATCCTGGGGGAACCAACAATAGCAACAATATTGCAGGGATTCAGCCCAAAGTTGAAGATGAAACACCTGCAGAAATACTGGATCTGGACTCTCATAAAGTTCATGTTTATCAGCCACCACCAGAGGAAGAGGAGGAAGCCCTAAGAGCTGCGGCAGAAGCTGAGGATGATGGAAGGAGTGTAACTCAGAATCCTCATTCAGTGTCTGCTATGCTGTGGGGTAATGGTGCTTCTCCTTCAAATCTTCACAGGTCATATCGGCCTATGAATGTCGTGGGTGCTCCAGAATTTGCCAGTGTTCCTACATCTTTGTCTCCTCCGACACCAGTAACTTCTGATGTAACAGTTCCTCAACCCACAACATATCAGCCACATAGAACATATCTGTCAAATCCTGATGATATCCACAGTAATCCGAACATGCCTAGAGTTTCTCCCACACACCAAACAATGATCACTTCTACCCAGTTGCCCCATACAAATGCTGTCTCTTCTACTCTTCCATCTGCAAATGCAACACCACAGACCCAAAATCAGCAGAAAGGTTCTAAAGGTGATCAATCTTGGAAGTCTAATGAAGCACGTCGTCCTAAGACATACAATTGCTCTGCGTGCAACAAGTGGTTTACAAGTTCAGGTCATCTGAAAAGACACTATAACACAACGTTGCACAAAAATGCTGTGAAGCAAAGTGGAGTTCCAGATCCAGCAACTGTTCCAGTCAGTCAACACCACCACCCTAACAGAGAGGGAGGAAGTGGACCTATAATGCACCGTAGAACTCCTGTTCCAGGAGGCACTGGAGACTCTTCTAGCCCAGCTCCTAGTCTCGGGGGTGAAGATTCATCTAGAAGTGATGATGCTGGGCAAACTAATGCTTTTGGACGCATGACACCTCAACAGCCGGCTAGTAGCAGTATGCTGTCTTCTTCCAATAGTCAGATACCAGAGAGTCCCCCAAACCGGCTGGCAGGTCCCTCGGCGGAGATTTCGGGGGGCCTGCAGTACCTCTCCACATACAACAGCACCCAGGAGGTCAGTTCCGTCCGTTCTTCATTGGAGGCATTGCCTCCACATGTAACCCCGCAGCACCTTATGCTGAATACAGTTTCACCCCCTGTGCAGTCCCTGGTCCCCCAATCAGCCCTAGGTTCGCACCTCATCCACCACCCCATCCCCCAACAACCACGTCACCTCAACCCCTCCATGACGGCTTTCCCAAACGGTCTGCCCCCCCACGTTTCTACTACCCAAACCCCAATTTCTACCAACCAGCACCATCTCACAACTTCTATTGGTAGTCAAGCTGGTAGTCCTGCTCTGGCCAATGTGGCTAGCATAGATGATGTACCAAATCATCTTCTGTTGGGCAGTAATGCTGGTACAATGACCAGCTTATTTCCGTCTTCGACATCCAATTACCACCCATTGCCAAGTTTCTCACAGCTTCATCAGAACCACTTGCTTAGCAGTAACAGTGGGAACACTCTGACTCTGCTGCAAGGATTCAATGGGATGTCGCAGTACCATCACCCAACTTCTGGCTATCACTTGGTGAGTACACTTGAAAACGTGGGGGGGCTAAGTCTTAGTCCAAACAGTCAAATTTTGATGGACATTCATTCATTAGCAAATGCTGATAATAATATTAATAATTATCTAAGCCTAAGTTTGGAAGACAGTGAAATAGACTTGAAATCAGATGATGTGGATAGCAAAATTAGTTCTTCTGAAAAAAATGTACATGGTTTGTCTGATTCTAATGGCAGTGTAGGAGATAACATATCAATTCTTTCCCCCATAGGAACACCCGATTATCCTACCTCGACCACAGAGGATCTTGAACAGGATGTTATAAAGCTTTCCTTTAGTGCCGATGACCTAAAACCTGTTTCTGCTGCCAATGGAGAAACTGGCCACAAGGTAAATGATTCTGGTTTTGTGACATCAGTTTCTAACAGCACGTTGCCGAAGTGTGTTGCCTGTGACAAAGTGTTTAACAAAGCATGCTACCTGACACAACACAACAAGAGCTTTCATTCTGGTCACAAGCCCTTTAAATGTCCCCGTTGTGGCAAGCGTTTTGACACTGAGATTATGTATCAGGAGCATCAAGGTAAACATGCGGGAGATAAGCCTTTCAAATGTGAAATTTGCCCCAAACAGTTTAACCATAAGACTGACCTTCGTAGGCATCTGTGTTTGCACACTGGTGAAAAACCTTATTCTTGTGACACGTGTGGCAAGGGTTTCATAAGGAAAGATCACATGTTGAAACACACAGAAACACATCGAAGAAGGCATTACAACAATAACAACAACATCAAGAATAAGAATATTGATAATGATGAACTGTCTTCACAAATAGTGACATCAAATGAGATGGAATTGGAGCAACTAGCAATTTCCGGTAATACCAAGACTATGTTGCTGGTCGCTTAGTATTTGACAAGTTGTTGTGTTTGTGGAGTTTGATTCCTAGCTTTGATTGTTTTAATTGCTTGTACATATAGAAACTTAGGTGTGTGTGTAATACTTGTGACATCAGATCTCTATTTTTCCTTTGTAAAATTCTGTTGTTGTTAAGTTCTGTGTTGAAAGTAATTTTGTTTAGAACTTTGACCATTCCAGTTTCGTGGAATCATTCCATTTTTACACATGGTTAGTCATTTTAATGGTCAAAAGGCAAGCTATTAAATAAGCATGCAGTTTCGTGTTTGATTTAACTTCCAAAATTAATATTCCAATTCTGCATTCTGACGTGTTTTGCATGAAAGTTTGATGTAAATGTTATTTAAATTTTAATCACAATTAAAGTGTCACGAAGAACTTTTTTGTACCATCCCGTTTAGTCAAAATGAAGCTTTTAAGTTATTTGTATATTAGTTGGTCTTAATTATTTTATAATTGAACCTCGCAATATGTACTTACGTAGACATTTTTTATATTGGTTAACTACTTTGCTGGGCAAATTCGGTTTAAAGAGCTGTGATCCAAATGTAATGAATTTTATAACCTATTACCGTAATAATTGGTCAAAGGAGGCTTGTTGCTACCATTGGAGTAACCTTCTTTAGACGTGTTATGCGCCCAGTACGTGCAGTATGTATGCAATTAAAGATACACGCATAAATACGAAAGGCTATTATTATTAATATTATTCCTTTAATGCTGCGCTACAGGGGCGGCTAACATACAAATTCAGAGCTAACTATCATCGCCTGATAAGCATCAGAGTACCTCTACTTCCGTGCCATCGAGTGGGATTTTGAGAAGTGTAGTTAGTTACCGTAAATTTTAAGTAAAATAGTGCTGTTTTAGGCACCTACAATATAAATGTGCCAGATACACAACCGAGGCTTTTACATTTGGAAATATAATATCTGAGTAGTGACATTTGAAAACTACCTACTTATTGTCCTTTTTGTTATCAAGCTGTGTATAGGTACAGTACTTTTTTTACATCTCATGGGCATTTATTTTTCAAAATGCCTGCAAATGCAAACTGTTAAAAAATTTAATAATAAAACTTAAGTTAAATCTTAATTTTCATGTACGTAATTTACTCATAATCGCTAGTTGTGAAAATAACTGTACTTAATTCTCAGAAATGTTTTTCATTTTGTAGTTTAAATTGCAATTTGCTGTCGACGTGGTAATCATTTTACAGTAACTAGAATGTGAACATTTTCGGATAAGCAAAGTGCTGCCTATTCTCATGCAGAAAGTCCACACGAACAGAAAAAAAAAGCTTAAAATGATAAATTATTTTAATGAATTTTGAATTTTATAAATTCAGTGATGGTATTTTGTTTTTGTTCGTATGGATGTTGTCTTAACTCCTTTGTGGTCGTATTTAATGACAATTATTTGAGTAATGTTATTTTAAAAACAATATTTGATATTAGACATTTAAAAATTGCATTCGTTTAATGTATGCCATATGCAAAATGTAATGAGAGAGAATATAGGTTACAGGATACGGTTAGAGCCCATTAGGAATATAACAATTATAATTTCTATATTCTAACATAGTTAAAATTATGTTGAATTGCGTAAAACGATCATTTGGGGAGCTTCCTGCACTTTCTACACGACGGTGAATTGGGATATAGTAATCATCCCAATGTGCACCTACAAAAAAATAATAGTTCGAAGGGTAAGAATAATTCTTGCATGAAAATGATCAAGGGTGGTAATTTAATCTTGATTTATTGCGGCCCGAGGTGATTCTATATATGAAAAAAATTTGCACTCTCAAAGCAAGACTCTTGAAGCTGATCACAATTGTTATTTGTCGATTTCGTAAGAAGTGATTAGTAAATAGCATACGAAATGTCTTAAAGAAAATGCAGTTTATTATTTCACACTCGTAGTTACGCGCACGTTCTCAGTTCAACAAGCGAATTCTCGATGGTTAGCAGACGGCAGGGGAATATTGTGCGTGTGGTGTTTTTGAAACTCTATTTTTATGCTGTTATGTTTAAGTGTTGCTTTTAATGTCTCCGCTTTTTGGCACTATGGTTAATTGGGGCTGTACCAATTGAACGTAAACGTAGATATAAAACCGACACCCACATACGTGAATTATTTGGAAAAAAATTATGGTGTTTTTCAAAGTGAGGCTTTATTGACAGCGTGCTGTGCACATCTTTGGATTAGTAGAAAGAATTCTGTTTTTAAATTTTGGATACCCCTAGGCAAATATTCACTGAAATCTCTGTACATATATGAATGGACGTTATTTTGGCCGCGGAAGTGAGAAAGGCCTTGGTTACGGTTGATTCCCTTCCCTAAAAGAGTTGTACAATATAAGCACTTGAAATACGTCGGACATTACTTTAAACTGCCTTGCACATTCAATGGCAGTAAATACTTCTCTCCCCTAGTCACTTACAACATTTGATTTATAGACCTGAAAATAAGACCCATCATACCTTTTCAGAAATGTACTTGGGCCTATTATTTTTTGTGTTCTTGGCTTGCTTTCCCCTTTCGCTCGTATCATTCCTGTAGATGTGCAATGGGTGCCCGCGCCTACGAGAGCGAACATAGTTGTGATGCTGCTAACGTTTCCGGCTGACGCTGCATCTGTGAGAAACTGCTTACGAACGTGTGGCAGTCACTAAGCCAGGGCATTTTCGCGTCATCCTGCCGACTATGAGCCGCGATCAGTCTTTTTCTGTGGCTCCACCTGCATCACGGCTAATGCTCTTCTTATTCCAGAGCTACTGTCTACCTTTATTTGTAACCGATTCTCTTATCCACGGCGACATCATGAGCGATTCGTAGCTGGGGAGTTATTGGTGAAGTTACAACATTCTCTGCCTTCGAGTAGTGATTATCCCGCCTTCTTCACCGCCAGTGGCGATTAGTTCAACATCGCCAGTGTTTTCACCACCACTCTTGTCTGTAGGGTCTTCGTAACCTGATAGAAATCTGGACTGTGAGCTGAATTGCTTTGAAGCTATGCTATTTCTGCCTCTTCGTGCACCTGGTGCAATACCACTGGGTTTGGCTATGTCGTTTTCACTCGAACATGCCAAGCAGCTTGTCCTATAACTGTTTGAGTGTTTCTTTTATCCTCGTATATCAGCAGAGTCACTGATTTGTACAGTGTTGCCTGTGTGTTTATACATCCTGATTCCGATTTATGAGGTATACATAATCATATAAACTGAAAGGACCAGTTTGTACGATCGAGTGATCATTTTCCCTTCTGAAAAAAAAAAAAAACTCATTAATGATATTTGGCCTCAGTTTATGTAGGTAACGCAAGTAAAATTTGTAGAGTTATTTTCTACAAACAATTTCTTGTCGAATCTTCATTTGTACAGGATCCCAAAATTTCGCTATATGGCTCCATGGATCAGTTCTCTAAACCACAGAATATGTTGCATGCAACGAAGTGTTATCATAACATTCCTTTATATGCTTGTAGTAGACTACAAGTGTCATCCAATGTGCTGGTTAAAATAAGGTGTCCGATTATATCATCGACATGAAACTAAGATACATTATGATCGTCAGCGTTCTGCTTCAGGACAATTGTTTTGGTGGTAATAAATACTTGAAAGACGTTTAATCAAATCCTGTGTCATAGATTGTATAATGTTGTTTCGACATATGTCCCAGTACCTTTGGAATGTCGTGCATTAAATTACAGTCTTCTTAGTGTCTTCCGGAAATACAGGCGCAGCCAGGTTGCAATTATTATTCCATTCTAAATGCTACGTTCTCTTTAAAAAAAAAAACATGCAGATGGCTGGCTGGGGAAAGGCGAACCACAGATTTTATTTAGTTACATAACACTCGCTCTTCATTACCATGCTGGCAGATAGTATAAAACAATGACGTTGCAAATGGGTATTAACGGCGGTCAGTATGGTTTTGTGTGTGTCAACCAGAAATTTAAATTCTTTACGGCCATCAAGTTTCCAAGTGTTGGATACCGTTCAAATACTATGAGATTTTTTTATGTGCTATCGTTGAATATGGTCATCTGAAACGAAACAAAGTTATTAGAGGCCAATGCACTGTACTTACTAAGAGTGAGGATCTAATAAACTCTACTAAACTTTACTGTACATCTAATAACTAGGATTAAAACTAAGTATCCCAGAAGAACTATCTATCCAAGCATTTTCTTCCAGCTTATTTCTCATTGTTTGTCATTCCTCGCTTGGTGCCTGCAGTCGCAAATCAAAGATTGGTTGTTGTCTTCGAAGTTTATCCATGTGAATACGGTATTGCCGTATTAATTATGCCAGATAAAGTTGTGACGTATCGTTGCATTCGTTTCAGAAAAAACGGCGGGAAAATCGTGCAAGTGAGATAGTTTTTAGAAAGAATTACTTACTTTCTGCGTGCAACTAACGTTGCGTCAGTTTTTTTTTTTTTTTTTTGTCACTGCTACGGATTTTTTTCCAGTCTGTCCTGTAGGTTTCATCATTGAGCAAGTACAGCGCATTTGCGTGTTAAATTTCAATATCTACATTGACTGTAATATGTATTTGGCTCGTTAATGCAGAGATGATGCTAAATAGAATCTGTAAACACTTCACATATTCAACCTACCGGATAGTAAAAGAGGTCAATTGTCCTTGAAAAAAACAGCCATGTGTGCGTGTTATTCTTTGTGTAGCTTATTTGTCACCGTAACACGTGGATGCTTCTTTTATCACTTCAGTCGAATACCCAGTAAGGTGATGATTGGAAATGCAAGGGAGACCTTTGTTAAAATAATACCGCAATACATTCCTCAGTTGTCTGCCGATCACCTGAGACTAGATGCAGTACTTCTACTAGTGCTGAGGAAAAGCGCAGACGCTTAAATAGCAAAATAATATTTGAATGAGTTGGCTAATATTTCATCAGTAAATTATTTCCTCTGCACTTCTTTCACAAAAGTAAGTAGTAGCAAACATAGTTCGTTTTCATAGAGTAAAATTGTCCTCGGGGCTTTCCGGAACATAATAATAATGGTATAGTAATAATTAATGTACTTGGAAGTAGTTGGGATCGTGAGATGCAAATTCACTTTCTACCTTATAAACCAATTAACTTTTAGGTCGATAGTAGCTACAAACACTCAATTAAGATTTTTTTTTCCGGAAAATAACTCTACAGGAAAAATTGATCTTGTCGTCTCATCATGAATTATTTTCTCCAGTTGATTTTGTCATCGTGAGAATAGAGTTCACATTTTTCCAAATTGTGATTTTTAGAAAAAATTACACCAACCAACGAATTTGGATGTTAATTTATTATGAAATTTGTTATAGCAGCCAGATAACCATTTGTAAAAAATAAATAATGTTTGTATTTTTTATTCAGCCATAGATTTTTAAAAATTAAAACTTGTATTTAACTAGGATTTGTTTTAGTTGATATGGTTGGATAAAGAAAATGTAATCTTAGGGTTTATTACCAGCTTCATTTTGATTGTAGTTTTAATTTATGTTGCATGACATTTGCTAGTGTGACAGAAAGTTCGGAAATTAACGCTGTTTCAAACTGACCAACTTTTTCTCATAAGCTCAGCTGATTTTAACCAAGTTTTTTTTACATAACTTTGAGCACTGGGTATACGAATTACTTCAAGATGTATTTTTTTTAATCTTTCGAGTGGTTTCTCGGGGACAAGTTTAGTTGGACCGATATTGATATACTGCCTGTTTAAGATGTTATTTTGTATGTTTAGAATGTTAATGGTGTGCTGAAACTGTATTCGGATTTAGATTGGATCTCCATTTGAGTCATTGTAGGCAATGGAGATCCAATCCTGTTTAAGATGTTGAAAAACTTACGCTGTTCAGGAATAAAATACTGAAGTGTTCAAAGTGTGTAGTAATCATACGTCAAATATTTGTTTGATCAGAGAAATTTGAAGAAATAGCATGTAACATCCTATAAAGGTGGTCGCCTGCTTAGTAAGCTATACAGACAATTCAAGCCATTTTTAATGGCATCTGCTTACTTCAAACGTGTCTGTTAAAGTTTCCAATTTTACATGTTTGTCCAAAGTGTATTTTTTTTTCGAGAGTGACATGCCTAATGATTGACTATAGCGGTTGTTTCGCGTACAGTTAATATTCCAAGTTGTGTAGCAACGTGCAGAACGCCGTAATTTCTTTGTCAGGGTGGAAAAAAAAATTGCAGGATCAGTGCTTAAGTCCATAGACGCGCACTTAGAGGTGGTTATACTAGCGTAGATGTTAGACGCCAGTGTCGCAAGTCAGGCACGGTAGTCTACTTTCAACCAGGCGGCCACCTTAAAAACTTCACACAGTAGAATTCCTGAATTTTATTTATTAACTGTTGAGCTATACCATGTTATCTGTAAGTGTTATGTGTCTCAATTTTTCTGCCAAAAAATCAATGTATCTCACATGCTTTATAGTGCATGTACTGCATTCTGCATGACTGCACGAAACACGAATGCCATATGTTTGTACAAGTAAAGTGTATATTTTACTAGTGAAAGTTTTTTACTGTAGAGTAATTTTTTTTTTTACTGAAATTACTGTCTTTTTCTTTTTCCACAAGCTGCAAGGATACACGAAGAATTACCGCAAGTCTTGAGACAAGTTACCACCTTCCAACTATTTTTGTTACCAGTGTTGCAATCATTTTTTAGACATAGTTTTATGAACATGATAAAGTTCTTAGTAGTGTGTTTAAAATTCAATATACGTGCACGCATTACATGATTTGTATTGAATGAAAAATCTTGACAAAATTGTAAAAGTAGTGTTAAAGATTTGAGATTACAGATGTATAAATACGTACCCATTACACTGAAATGGTTTCATATATCATGTGAAATATTTTGCTAAAAAGTACTTTCCGAAGACATATCCACAACATAAGCAATACAAATTGATGTGTATAGAGAATTCTCCTTTTGATTTATGTTGTGACCCTTAGTTTATTGCATAGTACTTTTAACGTTACCAGTATTCCAGTCTTCAGTTATGTCCAAATGGTGCCTCATTCCAGTTGATTGTCATAAATTGTCAAGTTTTAACTCCTCAAATTATTTAGTAAACGTTTTGATTATTAGATTTTGTATTTTTTTACAAGACTGATTTGTGTATTATAGACTCATTGTGAATATGATAAACTCTACTAGAGCTGATAAAACTAGCAAGAATAGCAAGATATTAGTTTTGTAGTTCTGATGATGTGTCAATAAGGTGAATGACGGACGAAAATTTACAGCTGTTTTGCAGTGTGTGGGTAGAGCTGTGAGGAGCGACAATGAAGTGAACAATTTGGAGTTCATGTTGATAATATTGTAATTATTTTGTTCTTGCTACTGTAGAATATTTTTTAACAAGATGTTTCAGATTTTCAATTTACGTATTGTTATGTTGTATAAAGAAGTAATTTTTAGTTCATAGAGAGAATTAAAAAAAAAACCATAAATTTTTGCTAGGGGCATTAAAGTGAATTTTTTACTGATAGTACATTGGTGTGCGTTGTCAGTATAGTTACAGATGCAGTAAGCCAGTTGTGTTATCCTGACAGTTCTTGTTGGTTAAATATGAACATTATTATGAAATGTTACAACCTGAGTTCCTTTCATTTCAAAGAATGAAAAGCCATCCTGTGTGGCTTGTATTTGATAAGAGTATAAAATATGCAGAAACTAGTAACATTTTATTAATTTTTTTCCTTCCAACGCTTAAGTCGCTCATGTGACGATAAAGGTTAAAATGTAAGTTTTTTTTTTTTAACAGAAAACATAATCACCTTTACAATAATAACATTATTTTTGCCGTATGCTTGTTAAAAACACTTAAGTTCAACTTACATTTGATGAAAGTACAGCGTCCTAGAAGCGAAAGACAATTTACACGAAGTACGGCTGATTTCCATGTGAAAACGAAGTTTATGTTCACTCATTTTAATTCCTTGTAATGACAGTAGCAGTCGTGGATGGTCAAACAAATCTCATCACGTAGGAGCGGTTTCTCATTTTTGATCTGAATAGTAAAGGCTGTTCACGATGATAAAGTGAGCACGTTTGAAATCAACCTTAAAAAAATATCACTGCCCCTGGCTGCATATATTTTAACGGGCGCTCTGGGTGACATGCATCCAGTAAAGTTGGTAATGATGGATGAGAAATATTTACGTACGTTAACGTCAAATAAATAGTGATTGGTATCCAATTTTGCAAACTGAAAATATTTTCCTCTCTCTCTTTTTTTTTTTTTTAATGCATCTAAGTATAAGAATGGGCAGATTTGTAACATATTTCCTTTCGAATAATTTCACAGTTTCACCTGACCGACGCATGAAATAAGTGAATAAGCCCATGGCAATATTAATTTTACACAATGCTGAAAAATACGCAACGGTCATACAAGTAGATCTTAAACAGGGTTTTCAAAA
Source organism: Dryococelus australis (assembly GCA_029891345.1). NCBI lineage: Eukaryota > Metazoa > Arthropoda > Insecta > Phasmatodea > Phasmatidae > Dryococelus > Dryococelus australis. The sequence goes on along the minus strand of CM057003.1, from coordinate 76,942,612 downwards.
GTGCTCATTTTACCGCGAACGGCCTATACCAATGTATTAAAAATGAAACGCTTTTGTTTGTAGATATTCTACTGAATGTGCTCTCAGTTCTTTAGAAAAAAACTACATTCACACTGCAAAAAAAAATTGTTTCAGTTAATATCTCCCCGTGTTACTGTTAAAACACACATTATAATTATCTTCAGTTTTCTTCTAATTTTGGCACGAAATGGTTAATCTAAATATTTATATAAACTCTCTAAATCCTTTTGATGATTGTCCTTTGAACTGCATATTGCAAGATGCTATTTTCGTCCTTTTAAATCTGAAAATTGAACAGAAAATTTACAATCAAGTATTTGGAAACCACTTGGTTACCACTATGTGACTTTAGAATTCAAATATCTTCAGATTTAAAAATATGTTCTGTAAAGGGCTGAACCTAAGTTGCGAAGCTAGGTAATTTTTTGGCAATTTTTTTACGAGGTTGAAGATATTTATTTTGTGCTCTGCGACAGTTATCACAGTTCTTTACTAACACCGCAGTTTCATATTTTGGGTGACCATAGTATTTTAATATATGCACACTCACACTTGAAACCATGTCAAATGCGTATGTGATTTGTTTGAGCCTGACGATTTGAGTTTTTTGCAACAAGCACCACAAAGCATACATGTGCACACATTTTCGTGTGCACATGTATACACAACACTCGTAGAAATTCATAAATATTCTGTACTGTGAACCATCACACATTTGTCAAATTTAAGACTGTAATCCATTCACGGTTACTTCACACTTTTCTGAAGCCCTACGAAAGTTCTACTTCCAGGATATTCTTCCGCCTCGTGCAAACTAAGCTTAACTTAGTCTGGAAAATTACGCCAGAGGACAGCGCAGCCAGTTGTAATGTTATTTTGCATGAGAACTATTCATTACTAGGCGCTACAAATACAATTTTTTTCACTGATTTTATTTGTGTCTATTATAAAAGAAAAATTATAATGTATAAATAAAATATATGTCAAACTTTAATTTAACGAAGAATAAGTTACGCCTATGTTTATAGAGGTCTAAAATGCTTGTTGCATTTTGTATTTAGGAAATAACTAAATACGTAATACATGGGGTGATATTTCAGAGGATAGTTTTAAAACGTCCGAAGAAACCGTAAATGGACTATGTACAGTTGGATGAATATTTGATACTCCTAATTCCTAAGTGCAGTTCCATGTATCCAAAAATGTGCTAACGAAGAGAATTCCTTGCACGTCGTGGAACAGGCTACATGTACGAATTGCGCGTTGTACCACACAAGCACAGCCAATTGCTATGTTGACGAACAGTCAGTGAGATCGTGGACTGGCGTCATGCGTGGTTGCCTATACTCGAGGCGCCAGTCCACGAATATGACTGCTGCAGTATTTATTTTTCGCGCCATAAAATTCGTGCTACATGATTTTCAGTGGCGCCATCGACGAGGATTTTATTGCGACCCGGAAACTTTTCTTGTAATTAACGTATTAAAACTATCTCATATGTTGTTCACGGTAAACTGAGAGCTTTTTAAAGCCCTGCATAAGATACACTTGTATGAACATTGTGCATTCTTTCGCCATATGTATCACTTAATTCAAGCGTCGGTCAAGAGGTACTGTGAAATTATTTTGAAAGTAAATATTTTACAAATCTGCTCATTCTTACACTTCGATGCATAACAAAAAAAGAAAGAGAAATAAATAATTAATTACCAACTCTACTGGGCGAATGTCACTCCATGCTCCTATTAAAATATATGTCGGCAGGAACAGTAACCTTTTTCTAAGGTTCATTTTTAAAGTGCTCACTTTATAGTGGACAGCGTTTAACAGATTTAGTCATGGTTATCACTTTTTTTTTTTTTTGTTTTGTTTTAGAAACGTCTGCCCTCTACATTAATTTTTGTATTATAATTCAAACATGCCTCGCCACTTTTATTCTTATCCACCTACATTTTAAAATTTATTGTTTTAAAATACATAAAATATGAGGGATGCGTGCGTTCCAAATCTTTTAACTCCTTCAGAAAACTGCCCATTAATAGTAACATACGTGGAATGAAATTTCCTCGCAAAGGTGAAGTGTTTTCCAACCATGTAAGTGTGTCTTTTAACTAGAAAGAACGAAGAGTTTGTGTTATTACTGGAAAATCTGTCATAAACCAATTACAAAAAAAAAAAAAAAATTATATTGAAGAAAAATTTTCCCATGCTCAGTTATCATTTGGCACATTCAGTTAACAACTTATTTTGTACCATCCAGTTGTACTGAAGCTAAAACTGAATGGCAATTTGCAAAACAATGGACCTGGAGAGCTGCAGAAATTGTAAGTGCATTAGCAAGCATAATTAATTACATCGCATTTGAATTCTACGATAAATTCAGTCTCCTTTGTTGTTATGGTAAGTTAGTTAATAAATGTTTTATCTTATATTAATTTTTATACATGGTTATTTCCGAGGTAAGAAATAACTGTGGAGCTTAGGGAGGGGATAGATGGGGGGGGGGAGCTGTTGCACACCGCTTATTAACGCGTATTAGTATTTAAATGCGATTGTGTTAGGAATTTATTTCATTAAAAACATGATCTAATGTTACAATACAAATCGTTTACTTCATAAAAATTGGAAACTGTGTGAAGGGAATTGATCAGTCTTTCCGGCATTCTCTTATAGAAAAAAGAAGAGAGAGAGAGCGAGAAAAGAATGCTAAGCAAGTGTACTCAGAATTCAAGACCATTTTTTTCTATGGTATTATTGATTTAGCATGTTGCAATTTCGTCAGTAAAAATTGATAACCGTTATTGGTTTTGGGTACAAGTTGGTTTGAATGACATTTGGTACTTAGCAATGTTAGTTTACAAATACATAGGTTAACAACTATACTCATTAGCTGTTCATTTTTATCTAATTTGTGGAAATATAATCAAAATGAATCTTACGAACTTGCCACCGAACTTAAAATTGGAAGGTAACGCATTTCTTTACTGCTTTCTAATCAAAAGCCATTTCGTTGAAATAATTAATTTTACAGAATACAATAATTATTATGAAATGTACTTAGTGTTTGTAGCAGTCGTCGCCAACTAACTGCATGAAGAGAACTTCCACAGAATACGAATGTTGTCAGTCCTGTGATGTATGTCAAATGGAAACACTTTTTTTTTTAGTGTCTTGGTAGCTGTGCATTGCAAACTGTTTTTAGAAAATATGTTAATAGTAATACGAGTTTGGCTGTTCATGTGTTTATGTTAGACTGCCAGCATTAAAAAATGTATCTTTTTATTAATGAGTACATAGAAAAAAGTATAATGTTATTGCAACAAAACAATAGATTTAGGCATTTCTTTAAACGTTTATGTTGCTGTAAAACTAATAATTTTATGACAAACTTTAACCATTGATAAAGACTTATATTACCATAATGCTGATATACTGTTGAAGTGCTAACGTTAATAAAGCCTCTAATTAATGTTTTTTTTTGTCGCAACCAAAAGTTCTATTACGCTAAAAATAACAGGTGAAACTAAATATTTCGTGTTTCTGCAACGTTAAAGAAATGTCCATCAAGCACAAGTTTACACTGACTTGGCGTTGTAAAATAGCGGATAATAGGAAACAGCGATAACCTCTTAAAATGAAACCATTATATTTTAATTTTAATTTTAAACCGTAGTATGAGAATCAAATGTAGGTTAGACCAGCTCTGAAGCCTGCAAAACAGTTTACATGTGCCAATTATGCATATATTAAAAAGTATTAAGTATTTCCACGTAATGAAAGAAGAACTGCAGGTTGTCGTTATGTTTTCCTGAAAACCCATAGTATACAATTGCATCAGACATGTTATAAACTAGATCAATTGGAAGGGTGATAGGTTCCAAAATGTAGAAAACGTCGACCACTAAAGGTGCGGGTTCGTTTCCCTTCCCAGCTGTTAATGCCTTTTTTTCAGTTGGTAATATTTCTTTTTGGGAGAAAAGAATTATTGCACTTAATTTATTTTACATCTGAATGTTTTTTTTTTTTTAAGCAAAGAAAGCAAAAGAAAAATTTTTAACACAGATGTTAACATCAATTCAACACCTAATGTTGACAGGACAGTAAGGAGGCCATGTTACAACAGTATTCAATATCACATTAACAGGGACGGTGGGGGCGCTGTGGCTAGGGCGCTCGCCTCCCACCACGGCGACCCGGGCTCGATCCCCGGCGGGTTCACTTCCGGATCTTATCACATTAACGTTAGTAGATTAACAGTATATTGCATTAAGAGCAGCATTAATTACTGATGGCTCACAGATAACAAAAAAAATACATTAGTACTGTTGTCGAAACATGACTTTTTTCTGCATGGTGCCAACCAATTTCAGCGAAAAGAAATCCACAGAAGCTATATTCCAATCAATATCCTTCTCGCACACCTAGAGTTTTCCTTCCGTTGGTGTAATCTGTAAAAATTCCGTATACTTTTACAAAAAAAAATCCTCGGAAACACAATTGCCAAGAAAATCCTGTGTAAAAGTACAAAGAGTTTTCTTGTAAAATCTGCAAAATATTTATTTGTAATATTCCAAATGATATCGTATTACAACTCACAGTGCTGAGAAGTGTACTTACAATAATTTTTTTCTTCTCGAAAACAAATGTGACAAAAATAATGACAGAAAAAAAAATTGAAAATATAATTTACGAAAAAAAAAAGAAAAAACTACTTTGCCAGCATGGGGACCCTTAACCACAAGACCAATTTGATTTTAGGCTATAAACTTATTTTTACAGTAAATATACCTGCAAGTACCTACAAAATATTAATGAAGTTATTTGGTTTAAAAGAATAGTTACATTTATTTCATCTTAAGAGTTCTGTTGTTGAGTTAAGAGATTTGAATTGGTCTTAACAACGAGGTATTGAGCCGATTTAAGAGTTCTGGGCAGCTAGTAAACGTCATGAGTTAATGAATAATGCGGTCACGTTTGATTGAAATTGTCGTTTTATTATGATTGTTTTGAGTCGTTATATACGTTCAACGTTATTCAAACTTACAATACATTTAATTTTCCACGCAGTTTACTTTACATCACCCATAGTTTTTGCACAAACAGCTATGTTTTGTTGTGGCAACGATGCTGGCAAGTACAAACAACAGTATATGCGGTTTTACGTTGTTGAGTGTCAGCCATTTTTCTGAAGCTTGTGAAACGGGTGAGTATAGTACAAACATTTCTTGAGGTATATTACAAACCCGGCCCTCGTAGTTTTACAAGAGAAATCTTTGTACTGTTACAAGCATTTGCAATATTACAAAGAATTTGTGAGTAAAAATTACCAATTTTTTTTTTTTTTTTTTCACATTATGGTGTTTACTGGGCCAATGAGAATCAGGTTACTCAGGTAATGAATGTCTGTGATTCGCGGGCAGACACCTGAGACGTGAAGCTGTCGCAATCGACCAACCGCAGAAGTGGATCTTGAGTTTTAAGTGCATTGAAATACAACTCGACAAGAATCTGGCACCCTACTAACGAGGATGAAACCGAGGACTCAAAACGAGTTTTTGTAACGACGTGGGCACAGCCAGAAACGTTGCTTCCTGGGCATGAAAATAGATTTTCTGAAATGAGACTTCTCACTTGGGAAGTAAAATTATCTCCTATTGCACTAACTACACACGATTAGAGAAGAATAGATTAACTTTTTTTTTTTTAAGCCATTCCACACGACTAAATGAGTTTCCAGCCTGCCTGATATGAGAACACTCTACATGAGCTGGACTTTCAGTGAATCTTTTATAATGATCCCCACCAACGAATGATACGACCGCCGTTTGGATATCCATCGCAGCGCATTAAATGACAGCCTAAATGGCAATTATTCAGTATGGTCCGTATGGACCAATGGAGTATTTCATGGGCTTACCGATGTCGCTTTCGTATCTCGGAAATTAACGGTACATATATATATATATATATATATATATATATATATATATATATATATATATATATATATATATATGTGTGTGTGTGTGCATCGGAGGTAAAAGGCACAATTTATATTTTACAAAAGCGAGGTTTTGACATTGTCTTATTCCATTTCTCGGTCTATTGCCAGGTTGCAAACACTATATAGTACTATACGGAATAATAAGCGATTAAGCCAGTATGAAAGGGTGCTGTGCTCCATAGTGGTATCGAGGTAAACTGCACTTCTGTAATTTTCATATTTGTGATATTAGTGCCCTTTAACTCCGATTGACAGATACGTCACTCAACCATGTGCTACCTTGCACTTTTAGACTTCGTCCCCCAGAGATATCACAGCGCGGAAAATTGGATGATACTATAGTATGTGTGATCTAAATTTGCTTCTTCAGTTTGTCAAAAATGATACACACATGCACCGATAGAAAGTCGCTGTTTATTGTGAATCATCTTGTGTACCATAGGGGAAAACCGAAGCATGAATAAGACAAGGGAAATAAAATTCGTGGTAAATAGGCCTACATAATTCTCCTACTGCATCATTTGAAAATGACTATCTACGCTTGTAATTTGGGGCAATTCAACGGGGGTTTCGAATTATAGTTGTGGAAAATATATACCTTTTTTATAGTTACATAGTTCCACGCTGGTCATTTTAACTAATGCCATACAAAACTACATTACTTCAGGCCATCATTTCGACTCAGGCTTCCAACCTGGGTAATAATTTCAGCTAGGCCGTGGTGGCTGAGTGGTTAGTCTGACCGCCTCCCAAGGCCAACGAGGCTCAATCCCCTGTCGGGTATCTCCCAGATTTTAGCAAGTGAGAATCGTGTCGGACGATGCCGCTGGTCGGCGGGTTTTCTCGGAGATCTCCCGTTCCCCCGTTCATTCATTCATCCACATTCACCTCACTCATCCTCATCGGCTCTCAAGCCCTCGCTGTTAAGGCTCGGAATCACACGCCATGCTGAATTATTGGTTCTAGCTTATTTCTGTTGTATACCGACACTTATTACGAAACTGCTTCTATACAATCATGGCAATATACTTTACGCTGAAGTAAAGACACAAATTCTGAAATTTCGTTAAGTAGTTATGCCGTATTTTTTCGAGAATTATATACAGATTGATGCCATTTCACAATCACCATACCACATGTGGATGACGTTAGACGACTAAATTTGAAGGAGTGTCAATTGTGATAATGCTATAGTAACAAATATTTCGTTATTTCAAAGAAAATTATGTTATGTCATTTAATGGAAAATTCAACATGGCGGGTGAGGCCGAGCCTTAAGATCCACCAACATCTCTTCACTCGTTCACATGACATCTGATTATGTTTTGAGATATTTCTATAGCATTTTTACGTAAATGATTAATTTTCAAGAATATTCAGACGCTGATTTAATTGTAGTGCGGCAAATGCTGAATAATGACAATAGTTTTGAGACTGTGCGCTGGATGGCGCTGTAATCGTTTACAGTTAAGTTGTGGTTTTGCTTACGTCGTGGGGTCCTTCCTCAATCGTTGTCTTTTTTTTTTTTTGTGCATTGCGGAGCGGGATTGTCCTCGCCCAGCAAACTGAGACGCTGTAATTCAGAATTTAGGTGATGCGTCAGTAAAACTATCGAGGACTACTATGTTTTATTTAAGTTATAATGAACCACTAATACCTTTGATATCCAGTCCGTGCCTTAGGAATTTGACCTAAAGGAAGAGGTTCAGTGTATCAACCTTGCTATACATAAATAGTAGCAAAACAAATCTGGCTATTTTCGGCGGAAGTAATGACAATTCGGCTAATGATGTGCACGAATAATAATTTTGTTGTGTTTTGTACCGGAAAAGGTGTCATCTAAACTGAATATCTGCTTCGCTATCACTAAGAAAGCTTCGTTCCAGCTAACAAAATATTTGTTTGTATAGGGCCAATATTATATTTAGTGCCCCAACAATATATTTTGTTGAGTAAACAAAACTTAAAAAGAGTAAAAAAAAAAAAAAAAAAAAAAACTGATTTTGTTCATCTATCAAATACATGCTTGAATAAACAACAGCCCTTTGTTTGGCCAAAGGAAATTAGATGTCGGCCAAAATTTTGTTAAAATCGACAATATTTGTTTAAATACTGATTTGGTTGCCTTCGTTATAAAGCACAGCTCGAAAGTCTGTTCGCATTTTTGTGCTAATCAGGATAGTAACGGTGTTCGTTACAACGTTTATTTATGCTTTATAATTGTATAACCTTCCTAATAGAACGAGTTCAACAGGAAACTAAAAAGTAAAGGTGTGAGACTTGAGATATTTATTCGCACACGTCCAGTATTTGAAATATATATATATTTAAAAAGATTCCTATTTCTTTACCGGTCACTTAATGCTGCAAATTTTTTTTGGGGTAACCAAATAAGAAAAAGATAATTTACTTTCGACAACATCATGTATTATTACTGTTACACAAACTATAGATTTGATGCTCCCAACAAACATTGTTTGATTTAGCAAAACACTTTCTTTGTATACGAAAAATTTATGTTCACTTAAACTGGCTCTACTATAAAAGCATTTGTTAAAATAATATAATCTTGCTTTACTCTGGGAATTGTACGGTCGCACATCATAGTAATAATCCAGTGAACTATGCATTGCTACAATGATCTTGCCCCTATTTTAATTAATATATCGACTGTAATCACGCAAATACATAACTTATTTATCATAGGCCCGCTTCGGAATATGCCAACACATTTACAGTTGTATAATAAGATGCAAAAGGTGCCTAACACCCCAAATGTATTGTATATAATATTTTTTATTTTGCAAAAACCGCATAATACATTCCTCAGCAAACTCCGGTTAAATTAAACAACTCCTCAAGACAAGCAGGATCCCTTACTTATGGTGAGCTATAATGACAAAATCACACTTAGGGAGCTCACTCTGCAACACAATAACATGTCTTAATAAAGTGCTGAAGCAAACAGCCAAAAGACGTAGCAACAGGTGGGCAGGGAAGCAGTAGGTCGGACGAGAAAAAAAAGCCATTTCTGAAACCTAGCGGCTCAGCTTGCTGAGTGAAGTGAATCCGACCCAGAAATACATCAAAAGAGCGCACAGTGGAGGAAGGATCCCACGGCGTAAGCAAAACCACACCTTAACTATAGACAATTACAGCACCATCCGGTGCAGTCTGAAAAATATTGTCATTATTTAGCATTTGCAGCAAAATAAATGAGTCACTGTCTGATTAATCTATATGGACTATACTATGACGGACCAACATTATAAAAAAATCTCTGCCCAAATTCTTCAGTGTTTCTACCTCAGTAGAGTTTTTTTTTATCATAAGCAGGGATTAAGTAACACACGAGCAGGCAGGCCTACATTACCTGAAAACAATCTCACAAACCACTAAGTATTTACATCGCAATAATAAACGCCAGTCTGGTGCCATGTGTGGCATTTAATTTCACTGTATCCAATATTTCGTTCTGTCTTCAGTGTTGACTATGCAGTCTTCGGCCGAAGAGATGCAGTTAACCTGTCCTGGACGCGCTATATCGCTCTGAGGCTGGAAAACTTGGAATTCGTCACGCAAATTATTGATTCGTAAATCGTCTAATAACTGTCTCAAACTGCTCAGCACATTAACCGACGCAGGCATCCAACCACAATGAGCTCTTGTCACGCACACATCCGTAAGTACAAACACGACGATCTCCACCATCGAACAACGGACAGCTCTAACTTCAATCCGTAAGTACAAACACGACGATCTCCACCATCGAACAACGGACAGCTCTAACTTCAATCCGTAAGTACAAACACGACGATCTCCACCATCGAACAACGGACAGCTCTAACTTCAATACGAAGTACCAACGGAACCGTCGGCACACATTTTTCCCGATCGCGTGCAGTAAGCATTAGCAACCTAAAGTGGCTGCTCGAAAATTTACCTTAAAAAAAAGCAACAATCAAAACAATGTGGCTACCAGTAAAGTTGTATGTAAATTATCATCTTTATAACGTACATGAATAAATATTAACGAACAATTTCTATAATGCCAATCATAGTTCGTGTGTAGAAGTAGTAAACATAACGCTCAGAATCGTTACTGTGTAAATGCCTGTAGGATATACGCTTGGCCAAAATTGAGAATTCTCTTAATAGACGAAGAGCAATGCACTGTTATCGCTTCCAAATTATTTTCTTCGAGATAAAGTTCAATGATTTTCTCGGCCTTTGAAGGTGCAACCAAACCACAATGTGGGAATGCTGCTGAAGCATAACGTATGAATTCAAGGAAGAGTAAAGATGAAGTTCCAGAGAAAACTCACTAGAAAAAAAAGATGCAGTTATGTGAAAACTGTTTTTGATATGGCTTCTATGAATATATTACATGATTAAGTATATTCAAGTGTAATTTTCTTTTCCTGCCGGACAGTTACAGTGTTGAAAATGTACCTACTTTAAATGTTATGGCAGTGCAGCTTATGTATATCGACGACTCCATTACCAAAGATCACATTTAAGTTATGCAAATAGTAGGCGTAAGTCAGTCTCAGCTCACTTTGGAGCAATAGCAGCCCAAGTTCCATTTCATAATGCCATTCAAAGCGGGCCTATGATTTATCCTTATCAGGTGAACTCTGATTTTCTTTGGTCTTTATTCCCTATGACCTCCCACTTTTGTGTTCTATGATGTAGCTACTAACCCTCTTCCTCTACCTAGTGATTGATATGTGAATAGATGCAGTAAGGATTCTGTATTGTCTTTTAATGATACACAAGTAATAGCTTGAAATCTTTTATTCCAACAACTCGTCCAACTTGCCGCCATCATGCCCACTATCAGTCTTGTTATCAACTTACCCATTACACATACCAATACTACATATTCCTCTCAAATAACACAGCTAGTGATTATCACGCATAGATTCTCATAGACAAAAATTATAATATATTGTTTTGACATACATAATCTCAGATAAATGGTATTGTAATAAAACTTCTAATGCGATCCATCACACTGTCATGATAATTTCCGCTTTAAGATGCAGCTATTTAAGGATTGTTTTCACGTGCAACAAAAGCCTCTACGTCTCCATGCTTATCAAAACTCTTCGCATCTTCTCAACGACGCAATTCTCTACAGGAAGATTCGACATGAATAGGATTCTACCGATATGTGGTGTCATTACCGTCCGTCACAATGGCAACGAGGAGAGTCGTGAATGCCTACGAGATTTCCTGGTGACCATATCTGAAATGGTGTTCAGGGAAACCACACTTTGACCTTTACAAAAAAAATGCGAAGGGACAATTGAGGAGTTTTATCAAAACACCTTTTATTCATACTGTCTTTGTGTGACTGGTATGCTGTAAAATCGATCGCTACCCAATGTTTCCGAGGTTTTCTCTGTTGCGGCCATGCTTCCGACCACGCAATTAGGATTTTTTTTTTCGGAAGCTCCTTTGGAATCTCGCGCCCCGGTCGTGAAGACTACTTCGCCGTGGACGAACAGGGAATCCATCAGTGCACAGCCTTATTCATGCCAATAAAGTGCACTTCACCAGTTTGAGAACTTCGCACTTCCGCAGCCTGGACTTCGGTTATTTTCGCCTGTCGCGATATTTCAACAGCACAGTTCAGGGTAACATCACCTTTCACAGCAATTTTCTTCTGCGTATCTATCATTACAATCTAACACCATTTTGTCTTTTATGTAATTTCCTCCTCGGCTGTAAAGGGAACAATTCCGAATGACGTTTTTCACGTCGGTGAGTAAGTGTTCAACAGGTTTCCCAAGCTCTTGTTTTCAGTTGTAAGATAAATACCGGCACGTAGAACACTCCTCCTTGGCTCACAGTTTACTGAGAGAGAGGTTTGTTCAAACCAACCAAATATTGGTTTGTATAGGGCCAAAAATATATTTAGTTGCCCCAACAAAATATTTTCAGTACACAAAATTTCAAAATCAACAAAATTAAATTTGTCCATCTAACAAAATACTCGTTTGAATTAACGCAACATCTGTGTTGGGCTGAAAGATATTATGATGGCAACAAAATATTTGGTTTGAAATAAACCATGTATATTTGCTTGGCTACTTACTGATTTCGTTCGAAAATACCCTTTCCCTACGTACATAGTCCCCGTAATAAAAAAAAATTAAAATATTTCTTCCGTTTGATTATCAATGTGTTAGTTGTGGGATGAGGTGCAGTCCTGAATCGCTGTTTTAAGTTATGTAGTCCTGCAAAGTTCCATGTTAAAAAAATCCAGTGTTAAGTACATTTTCGGTTTTATTTTTAATAACAAATGTAGGTTATTTACGGGGGGAAAATACTGAAATTTAATACTATCATTCCTCGAATACATATTAGGAGTTAAAATATATACAATTTAACTCCCAAACACATAGTAAGTATTCAAGTACATAAAGCGATGTTAAAATTCGTATCGCATGACTAATGAGAAATGTTGAGAAAGATCAAGTAAGGTAATACCTACTCATTAGTTAAATAGAATTGTGTATGTAGTACAATAATAGGCAATATAACGTCATTTATCCTGAAGAAAATTGCTCATTAATATTCTTGAAATAAAAACAGAATCTTGCAATAAGCAATGCAATTTTGTAAAATAATATTACAAATTAAGTATTAACAGCATAAACAATTATTAAATGTGACTATAAAATTACAGGCTTAATATTATATTTAAAAAATTAAATTATGTGTAAACAATATACATAAATGGTAAGTCAGTGGTGTATTTATGTAGCTTATTTCTTTTAAATGTTTTTAATGCAGTTTTGCATCGTACTCAATGCTATTTTGGGTAAAGTTTCAGTTCTAAACTTAGACTTGGCCCAGATTGTACACTGCGAAAAATTTTTTTGCCTATTTAAAATAAAATTTAAAATCTGTATTAAAATGTCAAAAGATGAAGAAGGTAGAACGTGCTGCAGTAAATATTAGATAGCCATGTTTTGACGTTAGTTCAAGCCACTGGACAAAATACTTACGAGATACTTTTTATTTGTATGTTGAGTATCAACTTTACTGATACGCCCCAGTCCTCTTGCTTAAAGAGCAGTTATCTTATCAGTTACCAGTTGTTTTCAATTTCTCAATATTATTTCTAATTTCTCCACATCTGTGTATTGTGAACAATACTGAACCAATATGGGCACCATTTCATATTGCATATATGTTTGTGAGTTCGGTACATGCAAGTGTTTAAAGTAAACGTTTAGTCCGTATTCTATACTCCTGTCCACGCTGCCAACTAAATTGTATTATCTCATGTTTCAATCCAACACAGATGTGTTTAGCATAAAGTTTCAATGGAAATTTCTCAGTCCTCTCTGAGAGCTATCCGGATTAATACTTTAATTTAAACGATGGGTAAGTCTTGAATGAACATATAATTATCAGTCAGATGTTGTACAGTTCCTGGTGGTACCCGGAGACATTTCATGTTAATGCGTGGATGTCACCATTCCATTACTGTTGGTTCTGGAGTTAATGCCCTTGTTTTCTTTTAACGCATCGACATGCTGCAGTTGGTGATATTGCAAAAAAATTTTGATTTTGGGGTGTTGAAGTAGTTGAAAGATTTAGGAACACCACAGAAATAGTTATCAGTGATGAAAATAAAGTCCAAAATTTAATATAAGCCAGTAGTGCAAAGACCTAACACCACCGAGAAAAAATTTTTGTGTGAAAATCATGGAACTTTTCATGTGTATGTGGGGTCATCGAAAGAATCGGTGCGAATGAAGATAAGGGGTGAACATTTGACGAATAAGTGGAACGAAGAAAGGGTTTCACAAATGAGGGGAAATTAAGGGTAGCAGCTCAAAAATATTACTCATGAGGGAGGTGTCATTGTGGACTTTGCATTATGATCAATTTAACACTGGGATGAAAATGTCATTGGGTAACAATTTATATATGTGTTTGTTGGGAGTTTTCATTTGCAAATGCGTAATTTAAAATTATGTACGAAAGTAAATTATTGCTTAATATTACACTCGAATTAGGGCCTAGTTTCAAATTTAATATGGCAGTTATAATTCCATATGTTATGTTTGTTACCTACATAGCACTTAAAATGTTGATTCCATATGTGAGTCGAAAACTCTAGGCTTATTTCCACATTTGTCAAGGGGAAAATATTATAGTTTCGTAATGTAATGGAAGTTGTTTGCTTCGTTCCCTTGGGCTATTCGCAGCTTGTAATCTTTTAGCACTACCACGATAGTGAGATAGAAGCTAGGTGATTGGGGGGAAATGGGGTGGCTTTAGTTGAGCATGTCTTATTAGCATTTAGGGACGTGTCGTGGCAATAACCAATCGGAGGTCAAGTCTTTGGGTGGCGTTTTTCGCAGGTGTGGCCATTCTGATGAAAGTACAGAACAGTATTGCTCCGAAATGAGCTAATACTTGAATGCTCCTATAACTTAACGTCCCTCTAGAGATTGTAGCACGAGTTATTTAAACTAGCATGAAACCCACCCTAATGCCGTCGTTTATCTTGCATTGTCTTCTGTTTTTCTTGTTCGCTTTCCCAGGAAATACGATGTCTTTCTAGTATAATTGCTATTATTTACAGATGTTGCTTTTCTTTGACTTTCCTGAGCGTGTATGCTGCCTCGGCTTAAACCCCTTTCAGCTGTTTACGGACTGGTCGGGCAGCGAACATATGCTTAGCATAAGAAGACATTTCCCGCCAGTCTCTTAGTCGTTGCCTATCATTATTTCATATTGTTCATTGCTACCCTTTAAAATCAAATGCATGACTGACGTTCAGTGATATATAATACTAGTTGCTGGTGATCGCACTAGACTAATTACTCGAGTTATTGCAAAAGAACCGAACTGACTATCCACACATTATTTTTACTTAAAACACAACTAGATTTCCGTATTTTTTTAAACTTACAACAAAACTAAAACTCCACATTTTTTAAAAAACTTAAAACCCAACTTAAAATCTACGTATATTATTTTAGCGCATTTCCAGTCAGAATAGTTAATACCTGAATTTGCTCCACAACAATTTAGTAGACAGTTAAGGGTAAACTAGTAGACTTTTGAGGCGAGCTGGATTAGATTTGCGAATACTTCAATATTTATTTATTTGAGCAAAAATAATTTTTGCCTTTGCTAAAATGTTTGTGATTACAAATAAGTGTGTCTATTTTGTTATCACTAGAAACAGTTTTGTAGTCATGATAAAATTAAGTTGAGTTCCCGATTTTCTTATGTGGGATTTCCCATTGCTTTTCTTTCCGTTGCATATTGGTTGCCTCATCTGGGGTTTAATAGGAATATATGTCGCAGATACGTGAACACCAGATCGGATTTTGATGGCCATGCCCATGGACTTTCGATCATATGTCCAAGCCATTTCCTTGGAGGTTTGACTGACAGGAGACTGTTGACAAATAATGAAAACATGTGCGATGCAACATGGATCCATAATACATAAGAACTGAACTCAAGCAGTACTTTTCATACACTGTGAAATCGAACCCTCACATCTTGTATTGATCCATCTTATCTATAAGTTACAATCCAGGAGGTTTATCCAAATTTTTTCGTAAGATAGGTTATAAATAATAACTGTAAAATTGTCATCAAGTCGTTACAGCTACACTGTCTTAATTGGTTATTAAGTAGTAACTGTCTACATTAAAAAAATTTTATCTGCGATTACAGAAATGACATTAGCAACAGTAGTCGAGTAATGCACATAGTAAAATATGCCCGAGTAGCATAATTTGGTAGGTTTTAGTGCAGTGCCATCAAACATCCGATTCGAACTAGCCTGCCATCACTGCCTTTGACATTGACATTTCGCATCAGCCTTCTTGTTTCCATCTTTTATTTTTATTTGTCACCTTTTGCAGGCTGCCATATTGGATTCGTCTGCTGTTTACAGTGTCAACTGATGGAGTTCATTGCAGTCAGATTACTCGACTGCCACATTTGTTTCTGGCGTTGCTTGCAATATGCTAATGGTTTTCAGTTGGTTATTCACTCTTATTGAATCGTTTCTCCTATCACCTGCATATTGTGCTTAGGGTCGAAGTGCTGTTTGTCGTATGTAGGACCCTTCCCTTTATCTACATATTTATTTTAAACTAACACTAAAAACTTATACCAGGCGAGGGTTTTCATTCTAGTCACCTCTGGATTAGTATGCAGTTGCTGTAGCCACATTTGATGTATCGGAGCATGTTGCAAGAAAATAATTATAATGTCATACTCAAACTCCACACATTATTTATAAAAGGTTATGGCATACCACTTATTAATCAAATAAAATATATTGATGTCAGTACACAAATATTTGTAAGTAAAACTGCATTACTATTTTTCTTTTAGTCGTGTATTTGAAAGTATTGTTAAAATATTAAAATGAACATATTTTTTAATGTATTTTTTGTTTCCTATAGTTACACCTGTACCAATTATATTTACCTTCCCTACCATCGTTTGTAGATTCTGTTGTTTGTCTAAACCCAATACCCAATGACGACTCCCCAGCTTTACCCTTGATTCCCTCAGCTTGGGACCTACCCTAAAAGCATATATAATTCTTTGTTTTATTTAAATAATTGTATATATGTTTGTTTTTAAATGTGTAAGGTTAGTTAGTATTCTTTTTCAGTTCTGCAAAGGGTATACCGCATCAATGAATTGCAATGCTCTAAACAGAAAGGCGAATTTATTGGACATTACAAAGCAGACACAAGAACAGCACAAAAATGACCGTAATGTAGAAGAGTATAGTTGACCGAGTAAAAGAGAATATAAACTCCAGATCGGAGTCACGAAATAAGTAATTCAGATCCACATTCGACACAATGACTGCATCGTAGTGCCCGTTTCTCCATCATAACCATATTATAGGTTGTTGAGAAGAAGAGAGAAGGGTTACTTTATTTCCTCCAGTGATAGGCAATTGTATTACATTTTATCCTAATTAGCCAACCTCAAGATAACAAGGTTTTCAGAGCACTCCAGTCCCGAAAAAAAAAACATAATCAACTATAATAACATTCCTTCATATCAACCATTTTCCGTAACGGTTCTTTTCATGTCGCCCACATGTAACTTAATTTAATTTATTTCTACGCGTATGCATGAGATAAAGTATGGGAACCGTGGTCCATTGTTCATCTTTTTCCAGCCTGTCATATGAACGAGACATGTACATATTTACCCTCAAATTGCTGCTGCACAATACAGTTTTTGTGATAAGCTGTTGTTATAATATTGATGAAGTACTTTTGAATTCCTTTGGCCCAGTTTATGGTTTTGTTTTGGCATATATGTTCGAAGATCTTGACACGCGACCCTAAAATCTCGCTCGTTTCCTCCTCACATTCGTCCTTAAATTTACCGACCTTTTGTTGGACGAGATTTGCTGCCAGGTTTTCATAAATGTCTTCCAAATAGACATCTAAATTTAAATTCATCTACTGGTATGTGCTAAATATATAATTTAATTTTTATTCATAGCATCGTAATGGAAGTGGTACGTTAGTATTTTGGTTGGGTATATAAAGTACACATTCTGCAGGAACTGAAGGTAAGCCCTACAAGTGCATATGAACTTGAGTACCAAATTTTTGTATTTTACAGTTAATTTAATGAGTGTGGCTTTGTTGACAAGCTTATCTTTCTCGAAGTCATTAGTTTATTTTTCTGCTTGGCTCCAAGGAAGCAGTTACTGATGTGCTATGATAGCATTTTATGTTTATGTAGTTTTACATGATATCGTTAATTGGGTCATGCCTCCTTATGTATTGCTCAGTATTTCGTAATCCATATTCTACTCTAATTCCGTTTTCATTTTCTCTTAGCAAAGCATCGGTGGATAAAGTTCCAGATCATAGGTGTTAGGGCATACGTTTCCAAAATTTCGAAATAATTAAGTAATAACATACCTGTCTCCAAATAAGCTTTACTATACTCCCCCAGATTGAAACGTTACGATTAACTCATTTTCTGTGGTTGTTCATGACATTTGCGACGCCTGATTTGAATTTGTAGAACTTTTATTTGTGTGACTGTTGTATTCTTTTAGTTTCAGAATAAAATACATTCCATCACGATCAGAAACATTCCCAAGTGTGGCTGAATTTGGTAAATAGTATGTTTTCGGAGAGGATGGCGGAACTGATTGATTTTTAAAGTGTCAGCTTCTCTTCCATGTGCAGTGTAATGTATATTACATTGCCATCATAACCATGCTGATTTATTGTAAAATGCCCATTGTATCAAGGATATGCAATGACAATACAAGTTTCTTCTGGTAGCAAAGGTTTTAGTCATTGTGACAAGCCTGCCCTATATAGTTTCCCGTGAAATGGTCGTGTTAACGAATTAATTTTGTGTCTCTAAATGTGTCGAACTAGC
The DNA here is from genome assembly GCA_029891345.1 of Dryococelus australis. NCBI lineage: Eukaryota > Metazoa > Arthropoda > Insecta > Phasmatodea > Phasmatidae > Dryococelus > Dryococelus australis. Next base: position 76,924,158 of record CM057003.1, on the reverse strand, counting down.
TGCAAGTATTTATGGCAACTATACAACTGAAATTTTGAAGGTTGATCAGGGATATGATAGGTTTTCTGGTTTCATAGATTTCCTTGATTTTATATCTAGTGTCCATCATTTTCGTTATAAGTGTCTTCTCAGAATCTTACACCGTGTATTCTTTTGTCTGCATATTCGGGTATAATACTTCGGCAGCAGAATTTTTAGCGTTGTTATCTTGCACATAAATTTACCCAGCCCTCTCATTGATGGGCGAGTAGGACGAGTGGTGGGGTAGACGATAGTATCAAACCCCGAAACGAATCCACGGAAGGACAAGCTTCCAGGTCTTTGTAAAAGTCTTTCTTCACGATTATGTGAGTAAAAACTTCCTGTCGGCATGTGCTGAGTTCATATTTTCTTAAAATTTTTTTCTTCGTGACATAAATTTAAGTGGTACATTAGTGTCTTGGTTGATCTAGAAGCTGGCATGTGTTTATTTGTCTGTCGAAAGAAAATCTCCGACGATAATCACTAGCACATTGTGCGATATGTGTTTCATGGTGCGTTTTTCTGCGCATACCAGCTCCATGGCTTATCTTTAAATTTTGTTTTCCACTACCTTACCAGATATGGCAGAGTCCATAAGCTAAGAAAAGTTAATACAGAAGTTTGCTGCTGGGTTACTGCCATGTCTTGTTTTAAAACTGTATCTCTTGTTGTATATTCATTATTTCAACCCGTGTTTCATTAGCTGCTTCAAATTACGGTAGTGCGCAATAATTATTTGCATTACCAAGATTGTCATCAATTTATTTCTGCTGGATTCCAGGATGATGGGTATTGATTGGTGGTCGGGAATGGTAGATCCTTCTTATTCGTGGAGTTCTACACGTATTGTAAACTGACCTCCAGTACATAACTGAAATTAACAATGAGGGGACAAAATAAACTTTTACGTACCGAACGACATTGGAAGTAGCAAAAGGTGAGAGAGAGATTATTTCCTGCCGATGAAAATTTTTTCCCTTTTACATACTTGCAATAACAGAAGAAAATGAAACATGTACGTACATTTATTTTTGGAAAAATATTATATGAAATGAGCATAAACGAGAATTTTTCGTTCTATTTCCAAAATAATTTGTAATAGTCCTTCTAAATAATCATAAAAGACTATTTACATTTAGGAGCAAAATGTATTGCAAAAGAAATATTACAAAGTTTCTATATAACTGACAAAAGTCTATAAAAAAATTTTAGCAAAGAAAATTTTGATAAAGTTTCGAAAAAAAAAAAACATAGCTAAGATTATTTGAAAAAATATCGCAAGTGTTTGAAGCACAGATAATAAGTTTATGACTATTATTTTAAAAACTATGCTCTATCTATTGGAATGCGTATAACTTAGATTTTTCAAGTTATATTACTTAAAGCCATTGGTGCGCTGTGAAAATGTTTACAGCTGGAATCGTGTTGAAATTACACGATAACTGAAGTGTCTAAATGTCTCTAATAGCCCAGACAGTGTTCGGGGATGTCAGAAGATCAGTCCCAGATACACTCGTTAAATAATCTATAGGCTTGAGAAAATACATTGCAGAAATGCGTGTTTCATGTCACATCAGAACCCTACCAACAGGGCAATGAAAGTACAAAAATATCACTTAGTAGGTTGGCCCATTTTATGAATGATTTAGTTTATTTTTAATTATACCTACAATCCAAAAATATACCATTATTAGAGTTATTTTCAAACCAATTTAACAAATAAATTTCATAATAATACTCGTACAGACCTTTATAACCATTGTGGCCAAATAAAATTTTAGTTTCTCTACAAAATAATTTAAAAAATAATCAATCTTTTAAATTTATTATATAATCATTATACACCTAAAAAATTTACTTTAATAATAGACGTGAATTGAAATGTTTTATTGTCTTTAAAGTTGAAAATATAGCGTGCATCAATGGGTTTTATAAATATTATGGTAGCGGTACCAATGCCATAACAATTTCCAAATGTGTTTATGTTTGTAGAGTTTAATAAATCATAAAAATTAACATTCCTGCAAACTAAGATATTTCAGACGGCCAGAGCGACTGTGAATGAATTAAACGCTGGAACAAAAATCCTTGCATGAGCTATTTTTGTTGTTTACTTTAAGATAAATACGATGATGATAGAGGTGAGGGTCCTTTTGTGCACAAGATAATTCGACCGTATGTGTAAGAAGTGCGACACTGGAACTGCTTAGCAGACGACAGTGCATCCTAGCAGATAACACTAGGAACAATCATTGCAGTTGGGTAGCGGTAATCGAAAAATTAAGGACATTCTTACGCGACGATACAGACGAATCCAGCATGCCGGCCTACAGCAGACGATGAAACAAGATTACAAACGAAAACTATAAGGCGGACTTCAAAGGGAGGAGGAGGAGATCACGATTTGTAATTTTTCTGAATGTTTTAATTTCATAAGAAATGTGCTCATGTTGAATGGTTTTCAGGTCTACCGAAGAGTGCTCTACAAAAGCACTATACACTGAGAAAAAGGTTTTCTTGGATCAAACAAGATTTGTTTGGTGGAACCAAATTAGTTTGTATGGGGTGAAGATATTTGTGCGGCTCTTAACAGCGAGGTCTTGAGAGCCGATGAGGGTGATTGAGGTGAGTATGGAGCAGTGCCGGAATGAAGGGGGGAAACGGGAGATCCCCGAGAAAACCCGCATCGTCCGGCACGATTCCCCGGCCGGGGATTGAACCCGGTTCGCGTTGGTGGGAGGCGAGCTGGCTAACTGCTCGGCCACCGCGGACCCTGTTTTTATAGGGGCAGTAAAATATTTTGTTTCTGAGACCAAATCTTTTTTTCTCATTTGGTTGCCCCAAAACTGTAAAATTTGGTTCATGCAACCAAAGATTTGTTTGGCTACAGGTACATTAAACAGTTTGAGCCAATAAAAGAAAAGTTCTTACACTTTCAACAGAGTTTCGAACCTACGCCACCTGCGTGCGAGCGCTACGCCTTAGTAATCTCAGCTAACGTGACAACCGATGAAGGTGGAAAGGTTTTAAATATATATACTGCAAATATTGGGTAATGTGTGCAAACAAATATTTCAAGTTTTACAGCTTTACTTGTCAGTTTCTTGTTGCGTTGGTTAATTAATGTGTTTATATGATTTTTTAGCATCAATAGATGCACTAACAGGTTACTATCCTAATTATCACAAAAAATACAAACAAACTCTCGAGCTGTATTTTTGAACGAAGGCAGTCAAATGAGTTGCCAAACACACACACACACACACACACACATATATATATATATATAGTTAATTCGAAAATATTTAGTTGGCAGTCAATTTTTTTTACCCCAACAGAGATTTTGTTTATTCAAACATATATTTTGTTAGACGAACAAAAGTAATTGTGTTGGTTTTCAAATTTCGTTTGCTCAACAATCTGCAGCATTTTGTTCGCGCAACTAGATATATATTTGGCCCTATACGAACAAATATTTTGTTTGATTTTCTCTCAGTGTACCTGTTGCTCATGAGAGATGTGTGTTGGTAGGGATGCTGGGACCTTTTTTAGTATAGTGGGGGACACGGTTTTGTATAGAATTTGGTGCTGCTGTAACCCTTCTCAAAATATAATTTTGAAACCAGTTATGTCAGTGTTTACACGCACAGACATTGCTTCCTATTTATATATTTTAAACACTAAATACTTATACTAGTATAAACATCACTGTTTAATATTACTATTGACTTCTGTTTTTATAAAACTTATGTAAAATATAAAACCTAATCTGCATTGTTTTCTTGTGATGGACTCTTGTGAAGTTTTCGGCGCCCCGTAGTATGACCCAGAGGGTGGGAAACTTATGCCATCTTGCCTCTCCACCCATACTCCCGACTTCCCTGTGTATTGGTTCCAAATCGTGGCAAAAATTTTCTTAATGAGAAACTCTGAATGCTTAAATATTTTGACTGAAGCCACTTCTGTCACGCCAACCTCTTTTATAAGATATTTCCTTCCATAGTGCCAGAGTGATTTTTGTTATAGGTTGTTCACGGTAAAGTGAGCGCTTTTGACGCGCTAGTTCCTTTTACCTTTGAGTTTTTTTTTTACTGTGTAACCGTCTTTTGTAAATAAATATTACCAATCAAGTAACAAACACAGTGTGTATATTCCACCGCACTGGGAAGTTAGCATCTTAGGGTAGAATAAAATATATTAAATGACTGTTATTCTAAATGAGAGAGCTTTCAAAAGTGCTCACTTTAACGTGAATAGCCTATATAAATAGTAACGAACCCTAAGTATTCCTGCAGTAATTGAATTTAAGTGATATGTTAAAAAATTTCAAGGTATTCGGTCAGCTGCTGCATATTTTCAACATAAACACAAATATTTTCGGCACGATGGATGAACATACCTGTGTATTTGTTAGGTTTGTGTAAATCTGCTATGTATTTTGTATTTTTCAAGGATTTGTGTTCCTATTTGACTTACGTTTTCTTGTACTGTAACATAGATAGCATTTGTATCAACTACCTCAGCAATAAAGTAATATGTACATAAATTAAAACACAGTGTATCATTCGAAGTTAAATTGAATATCAATTTTAAAATGTTAGTAAGGTATTTTAAATCAACAGTGGTTTTACGTAAAGTCTAACTTAGCAACCGTGTTTATCCTCTTTTTCAAGCAGCAAACAGATAATTATAACCACCCATGTAGACACAGCGTTATCATAAGGTTTTCTTAAAGTGATAAACAGTTGCCTGGTTTCTAACTAAGGTATCATTATATCACAAGTAAACAAGCGATTAATGGGTGAGACTCATGCTCAGTACTCAAAATATTCTCTTTTTTTTTATTTGGTGTGTTGCAAACGCCGAACCATGTGTTGAAAGTGAAACGATACCGATCACCACTAATTTGAACAAAGTTATAAGTAACAATGATTACTTAATAACTTTTTAGCACAAACAAAGTTTGTACTTAGCAAAGTTGCTGGAACATTTCACCACTATAGAATGTTTGAAATATCAATTTCGAAGTCATCGCCATCAGTAAAAAGAAAAATTTCCAGAAAACATTTTTAATTTTATTAGTACATTTTGGTTCCTTCTGGAACAAAGGATCAGAGACGCGGAACCAGAGCCATCTAGAAGGATTGTAGCCTGAAGCCGTCCACAATGGTGGATTTTGTCACACACAACAGCTCAAGATTGTTTGTTTTGCAAAAAATTACTTCAGTAATTGTTTACTGTTCCCAAAATCGCCTTTATCCCCAAAATATTTTAAAAAATACGCGACCATGTATCGATTGAGACATGAAATGAGCAAACCGTAAACAGCAAAAACAAAACAAAATATTTAAAATTTAATTTTAAAAGATTGATGACCTACATGTAGTGTTTGTCGCATTCACTTTACCCACTCCATGGTTCGAGTCATCTAAAGATGGTGGAATATACGCCCCCCCTCCCTCGTCACTCTTCCTTAGGGTAACCAACATACGACAACACTCGCCTTCTCTATATTTCATTGGGTTATATATGGTCGGTCAACCTGCCGACCCCACACAAATTAATTATTGGCTTTATGTGATAAATAATTCCTCCACCCACACCGCCACAACTCCACATGAATCTTCACCTCCCTAACCATTTACTCGATAGTTCAACCCCCTCATCATCCATCCTCGTCATCAATCCACTACCTGACTCTTCCTCCCCTCACCACCTCACTATAACTCATGATTAGCCATTGGTCAAGCGACCATGGTCACAACACGTCACGGTTATTCGTGTGATGCGAGGGGTGACACATCTAACTCTGTTCCCTGATCTTTGTAGCGATCATTCTGGTAGGTTATATTATGTGTTCGACTTATTCCTCATAGTACGTATGTTATTATCGGTCATGCTCGCTAATACACATACATATTTTCATGGCAAAGTAAAAATCTGTTGAAATTTAAAATGCCTGCTCGAACCAGCAAGCTATTGAAGTGTAGCTTCAAAGATTAAGTTTTCGTTTAATGCTGTGCCTGTGAACAGAGCGTATCCCAACTATGTCTTTGATGGTAACATCACTGATTTCAGCTGGACCACTTATGTTGTCGGCGATACCATTCGCACACAATTAGGGTTAAGCTCTTGAAACTTGAAAGTACAAGACCAGGGTAAGCTGAATCAGCTGTATGTATGTCACTATTGCCTGCGCCATTTATAATAATTTATGACCAATTTTTTTCGAACAATTGGTGATAGTCACTGCCAACCAGAAATACCGACCATTAAAACCATCAAAACTGACCAACTGTCAAGACCAGAAAGTCGTACCAGACGATCTGACCAACTAGACTGGCCAGACCAACCAACAACACTGACCGACTAACCTCCATTACCGACCAACCATACAGACATTACCAGCTGACCATACCAACCAAATAGCCATGAATGCCAACTGTACATACTAATGGACAAGACCAAATGTCAATACAGACCGACCAACACGAATATCGACCAACATCCACTAACAATTTATGCTGTCCTTACCAGCTGACTATAACAATCACCTATACTACCAACCAAATGAACCATACATCAAGGCAGACTCAACATACCAATGGACAAGAACAAACAAACTAACCTAACCATCCACGCCAGACAATCATACGAGCCAACCTCGCAGATGGTTCATGTCATCTGTATAACCCAACACCCATACCAGCCAACCAAACCAACTGGCGATCAAAACTAACCGACTGTATCAAACAATCACACCAACTGAGCAGACAAACCAACACTGTCAAACCAACCATCAATACCATTCAACATATAGAACATCCATTTGGGCTTTTCATACAGGCCAACCATGCAAGCCAACGATAATAATAAGTGACAATACCAAACAATCATGCAACCTGACCATTATACTAACCATCAAAAACAGCGAAATATGCCAAACATATCAGGCAACCACACCAGACGAAAATAGGAACTTACTATAACATCCATCCATATGACTATCCATACAAAATGTTCATACAAACTAATTATATATAACACCGATATCAACCAAAAACACGAACTGACCATACCAAATGCCCATACTAGACAACTATATATGTCCATACCAGTCAACCATACGTACAACCCATACCAGCAAGCCATATGATCCGACCATGCCAAACATCCATTCCGAGGAACAAGGCCAACCAACATCGACGAATTATCCTCCCTACCAGCCCTATGTGCTATATATAGCAGCTGTCCATATGAACCAACCATACTACACGAACATACCAGCCGAACATACGAACCAACCATACCAGTAGGCTACACGAACCCACTATATAAATCGGCCATACGATTCGACCATACCAGCCGGCCATATGAAATGACCTATCATACAACTATAAAAACCGTCTAAATGAGCCACCCATGCCAAAAATTCATACCAACCAGGCCAACAGCCCGATAAGACTGGCTGGGCATGTCAACCTACCACATGGGCCAACCATACAAACCGAAGATATCCACCAACCACATCAGCCAGCCAAACAGACATACCACAATCGCCAGCTATACGAACCGACCTTACCAACAAGCATAGAAATGGATAATACGGATCAATCATACAAGCAAAACATACCAGCAATCCAAATGAACCGGTCACACCAATCATAAGAGTTGGCCATACGATCATACCAGCAAAGTATATGATCCGATCATACCAAACGATTATTCCAGCCATCCAGTCTAACGAACTGTCAAGATTAGCCAATCATACCAACCGACTATGCTGGCCAGTCGACCAGACATATAGACTGCACATTACTAGCTGACCATACCAAACGACCATATCAGACCAGCCAAACATACCAACCCATACTTGCCATCCAAGACTGGCACCTGACGAGACCAACTCCTGCCAGACTGACAGGAATAACGGACAAGACCAACCATCTATACCAACAATCTATACCAAAGACAAAGACGACCAATCTCGAAACAAGTCACTTAACATTAATCTCTTTGCTAGCCTCTTCTTAAAACTCCGCAAAACGTCTTATCCACTCTGATTATGCAGCGAATAAAGTAGTAAATATCAGAAAATGATGCGATGCTTGTGTTGAGCCATGTCGTGAACCAATATGCGAACTATGAAACAGCCCTTATTATACTGCGAACCATGCAACGAACTATAACAACAGCTACGAAATATTCCTCAAGTATGTCGTGGACCATGCTACAAACCAAGATGCGAGCTGCGAAAAGTGCCTAAAGCATGTTACGAGTCACGCCATGAAGACCATACGAACCAATCACACAAACCAACAATGCCAGCTAAAAGTACAGACAGGCCATGCCAACCGACCATACCAGCAAACCATATGACACGTCTATTCCAGCCAACCAGTCTATTGGCCATCAAGAGCAACTAATCATGTCGAACAGTCTTACAGACTGGCTGTTATTAGCTGATCATACCAGCCAACCATACCGATCAACAGTACTGGCCAATGAGATTTCGTGTTGCTTGTAACTTCAATTTTTTTTTGTAGTAGCATACACAAACAGGCTGGCTGAATAAAAACACTTAAGCCCAACGATTGCACGAAATATTACATATTTTACGAGTTATAGGACTTTGAAATATTGCAAGTAATGTAATTTCTGTATGGCATTTAATATCCTTATGATACAAACAACTATTGTTTCTGTCATGCCTTACCTTCAAGATCATTATATTATAAATAATGAGAAAATATACGTTCATATTAAAAATTAGTATTTAAATGTAAAAAATAAAGACCCTTTTTGAATAAAACACAGTATAAAATGAAAGTAAGTTGAATTTGTTTTACATTTCGATGTCTGGATCAAAAAGTCAAGTAATAAATTGCACAGCTGATTTTACAATGACGCAAAGAAATAATGGTAAAGGGTAGCACATAAATCTGTGTATTAATACCCAACGATGTGTTCACACCACATGAGAAACGTTTTGTCAATATTAAATCAGCCAAAGACTCTGTAACTTTATGGTTGTAACCAAAAATACAAACACTAAAGTAGTCAACACACTGAACAAAAGTCACATCTGCTTAGTCACTTACCATTATTTTTTCAGCTATCGATTGAATCAATAGCATCTTTTGAAAATATTGTAAATCAGTTTACTCTTATAAGCTACAACAAAACCTTTCATACTATACATACTCTACACTGAACAAGAATATTTTGCAGCTGCTTTGTCTCTTACTAATGTTTATTCTGAGACACAAAAAAAACAAAGTTCAATGAAATCTGCTGAACACATTGTCAGTAAGTTTACTGTTATAAGCAAAAAATAAAAATACTCGTGCAGTCAATACAGTGAACAAAATGAATGCTCCATCTGATCAATGAAAAATATTTTCTTCGTACAACTTCCGGGAGTCTTCTGAAAGAAAGCGAATTAACGAACTCACATCTTGAACATTGGCTGGTTTCAAAACATTCTTGTATGCATCAGGGAGACGATATTCATGAACCACACTAGTTTTGAGAACTTTAAATGGGAGATAAATAAGCAGTTTTTGGATGCCGATAGCATACCATACTAGTATTTCAGCTGTACATATTTCTGTATGGCAAATCTATCGCCTCTATTTATTGGGGTCTTCTCTGCTATAAAATTCATTATAAATGACAGTTTCTTTAATATTTCCCACGCATGAATAACTGGAAAAATATGGTGCATTGCAATCTTAAACACTCTTAGAGAGCCAACAAAAAAAACTGTACCGTTGATAGGTTTTTGTTTTGCCCCCCACCTGCTATACTTAGTGTTGTCTTGCTTTTCTTTGTAGCCAACCAACCAAAGTGACTTGAAAAGTTGTCATTATTCTCAATCAATCAAATTAAATTAATCGATACTATCCACTCATTTATGTTCGTCAAACATAATCTCAGTAACGTTTGTAACAATTCCGTCGACGTGGAACTGATACCTATTTGTTTCTTCACTATTGTTAGGTTAATCGCAAGTTTCACTTGACATGTTAAACACACTTATATCCCACTAAAGGACAGTACACACCACATCTACACATCAAAATAACCGATCAATGTTGTCAGTAACACCTTTTTATCTTCTATGCAAAACAGCCTTTTTTATTCGTTGCTCAGAGATTAATATCTTCCTTAAGGATGGGACTTTTCAAGCGATATTTTAGGTGCATACTATTGGTGCTTAGAGGAACTTAGCAAAAAAACCTCATAACGGGCCATTTAATAAAAAGGCCCTTATTGCATCCAGCTTCTCAATTTTCCCTCTATAAAAATTTATTTTGCATTGGGACTTGACTTAGGCTCTAGATGACTTAGACTGCAAGAATTTCTGAAATACACATTAAAATGTTGTGTAATGGCTAAATATACTAAATAGCTCGGTTTATTATCAGATTGCTTTCTTGTTAAATATGGAGAATCGTTTCTATGAAACTTGCAATATTAATGGGTCATACCGAATTTTGGTCTCATTCGTTGAAAAAACTTGCTGCTTAGGGCCTTGATTGTATTATTGTTAATAAATAAACAAATAACACGTTGTTTACTGAGACACTTTTCATAGACATTTTGCAATGCCTCCTATTTTTTTTTTTTTTTTTTTGCGACCACACGACCCAATGAAACAAGTTTGACGGATCTGTGTATTTAACTTGTGATATGTTGCATATTGTTATAAAATACTAATATTATATATTTAGATATTCTACGTTGAGATGAGGATTTTTGCAAAGTTCTAAACCTAAAGTAGTTGGAATGGCTCCACGTAAGTAGAAACTGCGACAGATGCTCCACTTTTAAAGTCAGCGGCGACTTACTCAGTATTTGAGATGTTCGATGTCAGATTTCACTGATTCAACGATGATTTTCGCTGGTCTCCAGTGATTCCTAATAAGTTTTTTTTTTAACTAACTCAGTTTGCCGTCAGGGGTCATGTGTACCGGATTTTTCGGTCTTGTATGTAAGATAACTGCAATTTTCATTAAATAAATATAATTGAGTAAATTTTTTATCTTCGTATTGTGTTAGAACATACGTGCCGCGGTGGATGAGCGGTTAGGTTGCTCGCATCTTACCGAAGCCTACCGGGTTCGATCCCCGGCCGGGTTACTCCAGGATTTTCGCATGTAAGAATCGTGTCGGACAATGCCACTGGTCGGCGCGTTTTCTCGGGGATCTTCCCCCCTCCCCCAAAATTCATTCCGGCGCTACTCCATACTACTCACCTCAATGACCCTCATCGGCTATCAAGACCTCGCTGTTAAGAGCCGGCAAAATCTCTTCATTCACTCACTCGCCCTACGTAAAGAAAAAAATTCGTTCTTCGCACTAGAGTAGAAATATAAAAAACATGTCAACATTGTTAAATATTCCGTCGTGAAACTGGATTTAGCAAAAGGTTAACCCGCACATTTAAATATGACCAATGAACAAAAATAACGAAAATGATGAAAATGCTTTTTATATATATATATATATATAATATATATATATATATATAAACTATATATATATATATATAAACACGACATTTTAGTGACACTTAAGGAATGGGGACGGAGAACGTAAGAGATGTTTGGTAACATTGCAGTTATCCATTCCAGACGAATGCTTACTTAAGGCAAATATAAGAGTAACAAAAGTGTAGGTATACTCTGTTCTCGGTTAACTGAAAACTTTTGAAATAAACTTTCGAAAAATGTCACTTTCCTTACTCAAATTTTAAAAGCAGACTGACTGCGATGCACCTAGTAAAGTTGGAAACGACAAATAGAAAATAGTTCCATGTCTTAAAGTTGAATCAAAATTATTGGGCAAATATTTGTGAATACTAATTTTTTTTTTTTTTGGGCTGCTGTGTTTAATGCATAGGCCTGTAAGTATAAGATGTAGTCAATTTGAAAATTATTTACTTTTCTAATAATTTTCCGGATTAACTTGTTAATTTTACGTATTAGTGGAAGAATACACATTCTGCATTCAAGTAGCCAAGATCTTAAGCAGGTCTTCCGTAACTGCTAATTTTAGTGTTAACAGTCTGTATAAGGTAAAATTTTCAACACGGTACCTAAGCCATTTCTGATAATTACGATTTCTTGCAAGTCTGTGGTTCGCACAGCTGTCATTCTTAAAAAAAAAATTATTATTTGGTATTATTTATTTTACGTTAATCAGAAGCAGATGACGTAGGCAGGGAATAAAAAATGAAAATCTGCCAGTTACGACGGACATGGAGCAGGTGTGTATGAATCTAATTGGCTTGGCTTGTATCTGAATACTTGCCTCCTCCGTGTAAGTATAAAACAGTATTATAATATTTGTACTGCCTGCAGACTTTTGGAGTATTATTTTTTCAAAACGTAAAATCGATGGTACCATGTATTTCCATTTCTTGTACGGAATACGCAGGAACGTGTTACAAAATCAATGTTATCTCATACATAGTTTAATAATAGCTTTGTACGAGATGGATTTCAAAATTTTGGACTCCCAAAGAAAGTGACATTTAATTTTCATTCGCGCAGTTGTAAGGGGATTACATACAAGCCGAGTTGTCAGCTGGAGCTATAAAAATTGTATGAAAATTAATTCCATAATTTGTTTACAACACTGATAAAATGACAAAACTAAATAATTAGTTTCTATTCACAAAACGATTAGAAAAGCGACCATGTTAACAAACATAAAACCACTACACCAAAATAATGAACACAGGAAATGAACATGCTTTTATTAAACTCCTGCCACTTTCTTTGAGTTTTGCCAGCGTATTGCTGTCTTCAGTGTAAACGTGGGAGCCACCTGGGAGATCAGCAATTAAGACCAATTCGCAGTCTGCTGGTTTCACGCCGTAAGTTTGCAGACTTCGCCAACTTCCCGCTTATATAAATTCTGCAGCTGCCAGGCCCATTGGTATAGTTGATTCACGATAACTTCGGCCTTTTCTAAAGCCCTGCTAAATATCTACTTTTGGTTACTGATTACGTATCCTTCCGCTACACGTAAACATAAACGTTGCCACGTGACGCCTACTTTTATAACTGTCAAAAGCGTTGGTTGGTGTTCAAAGAATGCTGTTATATTTCCTACGAATGTTCACAATTTAGGCCTATAACAATATTTAGGTCGACTTTATAACTATATGTTACACACGTTACACATAATACACATTAATATTTTGCCACGACAGTGTTTGTTACAACTATGGCGGAAACAACAGTAATATTTAACCTGTTGTTATTAATATGTGTTGGGTTATTTCGTTAAAAGGATGGCCTTATTTGGAATAGAAATTAAAACGAAACGTCGCAGTAAATTCAAGCACGCAACTCGTGTCGCGTATTTATTGTTTGTAGCATCGACAAACGTAAAAGATAGTGGTGAACATGCAAACATATAGGCCTACCGTAACGTTTATTCCGCTAATGTTTACATGCATTGGTACTTACTGGTTCGTAGGTTTATTGTATTATTTATTTAAATCTATCTGGTTGGGTTTAGTATTTTGAGGGGATCGTGGCAGACATTTAAAAATCACAGAAATGTAAGCTCGTTACACAACTGTATTTCAAACACCTAGCGCAAAGGTACAACGTTGTGATAAACAGACGTGAATTTCAATAAGTAACTTCGTCGTAACATAACCACTGCAACGAAAATATATTTCATTCCTTAGTTCCCCGTACGAATTTTTCAGTTCAAGGTTAAAACGTATACATTTTGCACATATTTGAAATCCACACACACACCTGGCCTGCTTAAGGATTACAACACAGCCACCACGCGCTTTCAAATACAGTGATCCAACACAACACTTTTAACCCTGCCGTGGAAACACATTTTTATCACAACATTGTAACTTGCTAGGATGTTTAAAAAACACGATTACGAACTTGACGCTTCGTTCAGAAACACGCCGTGTCATTGACACGTCGCCACATCACTGCCAGTAGTAAGGCAATGGGTATAATCGCCCGCCATATTGGGTTGGGTTGGGACAAGCGTGTGATTGTAGATTCTACTTTCCACACAACGTCTGCCAACCTGATGGATTTGTAAGCGTCGCGTCATCGCATCACATCTAAATAACATATAATAGGTATTTAAACAATGGAATCTCGTTTCAGTTGTAAATTACAATTTCAAACACCATTATTGTTGCTGCAATTAGTAGAAGATGTGCTGAAATTAGAAATAACAAGATTTATACTTTTCTTGCCACACAGATGGTACGAACTTCCGACAGAGAGAGAGAGAGAGAGAGAGAGAGAGAGAGAGAGAGAGAGAGAAATGAGAGAGAGCGACAAGATCTGCTTCGCTTAAACTTTTCTCCCCGACGGAAAAAAAAAAAACACCGTGTCAGTAGAGCGAGCCTACGCACGGTAATTTCCGCTGATATTTTTTATTGCCGCAATCAAAATTTGGCACCGTTTAATTTACAAATAGTATACATAAAAACGAGGTTAAAAAATATTGTAAGTGTGAACTATTTCTTATCGGCCGTTGCAGACACGTCGCTGCTCTCGCTGTTAATTCGTATTTAACACGAAATGAATATTACAAGTTATAGAAGATACTAAGTATATTGTTTATCTATTCAAGAACACAGTACTTCAACGTTAATCACAGGGTTATATAATTTTGGAATACAAGTGAATGAACACAAAAGGTTGACAAGTTACGCTTAGGGTGATTTTTCAAAGGTTTGATTCCAAAAGGCCGAAGAAAGCGTGAATGGACTATACTTGGCATCCCTCATGGACCAAGGATGAGTCCACATAGTTGGCACAATACTCGCAAACTTACTCTCGTGCAAAAGAGCTCTAATCGTCTGACGTGCACTAAGATCGATTTTGACTGACTAGGGTGTGCATTTCTACCTTGATATTGCACATTATTTAATGTTTGTATACTCTTTACAATGTGAACAACAGCAATGCGAACACTCTTGTCACAACACAGACACTTCTTACAAAGTGCTTGCAGAAAACTCCTCAAAACGAACCACTTGTTATACTCGTCAAGATAAAGACATCCTCGAGGAAATACAATGGACTATTCACCATACACTTGTGTGGTGTCTGGGAGGACTGGTACAGCACCAGAATGAAGCAGAAACTTGTCTGTCATTTGAGTAGCCATAGTTGTGGTAGTTGGTGACAGTTGCATGTGGTAGCACTGCATCGACAGGTTGCTGAGCCGCTTGGACAGCATTTCTGGTAAAGGCTGTTCACGATAAAATGGCCACTTTTGAAATCAACATTAGAAAAAAGTCACCACTCCTACCTGCATATAGTATTTTATACGGGCGCATTAAGTCACATGCGCCCAGTAAAGTTGGTAACGATGAAGTGAAAGTATTTCTACATCATAATGTCGAATAGTAAGTGTTAGGTAAACATACCTTAATTATTTTCTTCGCTTTCTGTTGTTTTTTTGCATCGAAGAGTAAAAATGAGCAGATTTGTAAAATATTTACTTTTTTAATAATTTCACTTTTTCAATAGGCCGACGCATGAATAAAGTGGCGAGGCCCATGACAATGCTAGTTTTACATGAGGTGGAAGAATACACAACGTGCATTCAAATATATCTTAAGCAGGGATTTCAAAAGTTCTAATTTTACCGTGAACAGCCTATTAGTGGTAGTTGTCAAGAGAATGTTTAAATTTAAATAGTTGCTCCGAGCTTTCGAGAGAATTCTAGACATATCTAAAACAAGGAGGGGAGCCTTGGTTTTCACTGGAGTGAAACTTGCTGGATACTTATCTTATTTCGATATCGTCAATCATTTACCAGCCAGTGAAATACGAGTATCACTAAATGATATGCACCTCGTAATTTACTCTCTCCCTCCAATCATACTCCCAGATAGACTAAACAGACATGATTCATTGGTTTGGCGGTCCAGCGAGCTGCTGATAGTGGAAGTGGGATAATTTCTGTGCCGTAGAGTATCATAGTCGGTTGGTATGCACAATCTTAGGCTTTGAAAGCCCCTGCAAAAAAATGAAGAGAACATATTTGAACTAAAAAAGTCTCAAGGTGACAATCCAACAATACTTGTTTTGGCAAAATCACATTTTTTAATTTGAGGATATAGATGCAGAAGCTATCCGATCTTGCCATTTCTTCATTTCAACAGTTAAGTCGAGGTACTACAGCAGAGTGAAGTCCTGTGTGACCGATAATCCCTGTTATAAATTGTTTAGCATCCTTTATTGGTCTTCCGGACAGTAAAGCGGAAGGGAGACAGCACTTATTCAAACAGCATTATAGAAGACGGTAAAATTTTCCTTTCATACAGCTAATCTAAAACCAAGAAGATACTAAAGTATCTTGGAAGTTCCGACCTCTTTGACTCTCTGATTCTGTTTTCTGCCTGGAACTTCGATAAAATGTTGTTTCGAGGCGCGATTAAGTCACTAGACTATTTCATCCAATTGTGGATGCAATGCTGTCACATTCCTAATCTCCAGAGTATTCATAACAGCGCTGCTTCGAAGTTATAAAATTTTTACAGTTTATTTTTCTTTAATTCTGAAATGGAGTAACCGAAGATCACTTTGTGAAGTATTCTTGAACTAAAGTGAGCCACCAGTTCCTTCATTCGATAACTTGGAAAACACCGAGGACAAGGCCCCTCGGTGTAGCTTCTGATTTATGGAATGTTGCATCCGCATGCTGACATACAGTGTGTACTTTTCTATTTAAACGTAGCGCTCTTAGTCGCAAGGTCTTTCCGTGCTTCGGCCTTCCACTAGGCGGGGCAGAGGGATCACGCACTCTCATCGCAGGAAACCCTGATCCATGCCTGCATTGGCCAGTGCCCATAGCACAAACACTGATGTACAGTCACGTCGGAAGTCGCTCTTCCTCCAGGTTCTGAGACCCTTGCACTCAGACACCAAGCGGGAGGTCTCGCCGGGGCCTATCCAACCTCTAGTGCCTTTCCAGGGCACCGTCGGAGCAGCTTGCCTGCTCACCACCAGATCTGTCATCGAGAGTGGGAGTCTCTCCAGACCTCCCCCAACATACGGGGTTAACCACGGCCAGCACGGGTACAACCACAATGATCGGTCACCAGAGAGAACCCCTGGTGGGGCCAACCGATCGTCCTGTGCTTCCACTTATTTTCCATGGCACCAGCGAATATCCGGCAGCCGGCCTACGAAATCACAGACAGGACCAATACTCCAAAATATGGCAAACAGAAAGTTAATTTTGTTTGAGAAAATGAACAACATAAAAGTCTGTACAAAGAAAGTTTCTATTTACGTTGCACCGCTATCAACACGTTTATTATTTCGAAATGTGTAGCAACATTACCAATCTAAAGAAAATTTAAGGTTACTGTAACAAGTCGTGTTTAAAACACAGTCATTAAACATCACATATATCAACTGCAAAGAAAATATGCAGAAAAATATCGCATACTCTCGTCATTATTCCAAAATGAATGTGCAACATCTGAGAACGATAGTAGGCAAGTTCTCCTTTAGCGAGTTTTTGAGATATTCAAACAACTCCGAAAAGAAAAATGACATTTAAAGAAAAATATTCTAAGATTCTCATTTATAATGATAAATTATGAGTTCTTTCACGTCTTCTACGTCTACCAAACCAGCACAGACAATCCGACAATAGCACGGTTTTCACATCACCTTAGTGTAAACGAGGCTTGTTCAGAATTAATTTGGTAATCAATACTCATTTGGTAATGGAAATGAATGACAATAATTAGTTTAGCAAAACGATTCATACCTTCGGCTCTTATTCTACATTATTTTATTACCAAATGGGCAATCATTT
Source organism: Dryococelus australis (assembly GCA_029891345.1). Lineage (NCBI taxonomy): Eukaryota > Metazoa > Arthropoda > Insecta > Phasmatodea > Phasmatidae > Dryococelus > Dryococelus australis. Next base: position 76,906,290 of record CM057003.1, on the reverse strand, counting down.
CTGGATGTGCCTCGTAAATATTAAGCTGCTACTGTATATCATTTGGAGTTGAAAGATTTGCTAATTGAAATTCATGACTCCTCCCCTCTCATCCCATCTCGTCAGGAAAACTAACTAACTCATCTTAATGGCTCAGCGAGAGAATGGCGAAAAGTTCGAGCCAAGATATTTGTGGTTACAGTTATAGTGAAGTTACTATAAATAATCACGCTAAATGCATCTGGCAAAACCATCAAACAGTTAGTTTTCTTTACTCGTGAAGGGTTTTTTAATCTGTGTTTTCATGGAGTATCAAACTAACCAACACTAAAACGATATGGCCTTACGAGGAAAAGAGCTGGTTACCAAAAAATATATTACATTATACATTCGCACACAATCTATTGAACTTGCAGTAATTGTTTACAAGAACTATTTCCTTGCATAAACAAATTCAAGGCAGTATATTGTTTGCATAATACCATTTCAAAATCGCAATTTTAGTGTTTTTGAGACGTCGAAACAAAAAAAGCTAACTCGCCGAAATGAAGATCATTCTCATTGAAATAAGATATCACGTAAGATACGAGGAATATTTAATATTAATGATATGAAATATTTTCGCAATTTTTCTAATTGCATTAAATATGGGTACTCCATAAATTTTATTTATGTCAGCCTGTGATTTTTTGTAAAATAAATTTTTCCAAGCCCACCTTAAAATTAATTATTATATGACCTTTCGTCACCCTTTTTAAATTTCTTATAGATGTGTTCATTAAATTTACTTTCACGTTCCAAAAATACTAAAATTGTGAATTTGACGTGTTGTGATGCAAAAACCGTGTGATTTAAATATTGTTTTAGTGAGGAATTAGCACTTATAGTCCAACTTTTCTGAATCCCTACGAAAGTTCTACTTCCATCCGCTTCATATAAACAAAGCATAGAAAATGACACTAGAGGTCCAACGCACCGCATTCGTGCACGCTCAGTTTGATAATATTTTTCATGGAAACCATTTCTTAATAGGCATTACCAATACACCTATTTTGTACCACCCATTATTCATATTAGTTATAAATGAAAAAACCTATATATAATTTACAACTAAATTACAAGTAAAATTTAAATTTAACCAAAATAAGATAAATCTATATCAACACAAGTATAAAATGCTTGTGATAAGATATATTTGGGAAACAACCAAACACGGCATACATGGGGTGTTTCTTCGAAGGTTTGATTCATAAAAGTGTGAAGACACTGCGCATAGACTATACAAGTAATGTATACAAGTTGGATGGTATCTAGTAAAGAATAAAAATAAAAATTAGTGACCCGCAACCTTAAATAATTATATCAGGTTAGCTCCTCGGCGAAGTATGAAGCTTGCGGGCGTGTCTTGCTGGTCCACGCCACATTTGGAGAGAGTTACCGCATGTCTGGCAGCGGCCCACAGAATGGCACTGGCCTCCAATCCAGCATCATTCTGCATCAAGATCCGCTTCTTCCTGCATGGCTAACATGTATTTTTGCAAGTACAACACCACGCCAAGCGTGGTTACCTAAAACATACCTAAATTATGTTCCCAAAAACAATATGTGTTTACTCAGAAGAGTCGGACAAAATAAACCATAATGGTATTCAGAATGAAACTACGTTTGTAATTGGGGTGCCCGACATACACACAAACTTCAGAAAAATTTTTATTATGGGTTGAACAGGACACTTCCCTGGCTTAATCATTGACTGAGCAAAACGATTTAACGTCAGCAAGTAAATTATATCTCTAGCAGACATGTATTTATATAAATGTAAAGCCATTGGATAAACACCTTTACACATGTGTGTAATACACAGTTTCGCCTAGTAGATCAAAATAATCCCGAGAGCTGAAAAGGGCAAGTTTTGAATAGTATGCTTTAGTGAACTAGGTCTGTCTCTGTAACTGGGTGAACTGACATTTTATGTGTGCACACGCACGTGTGTACACAAAGCAGTTCAGGAGAAATGTGCTGTATTCCAGTTGGCGAATGTACTGCAGATTTGAACAAAAGACGATATAATCATGGGTCTTATTCCTTACATTTACTAAGATATTGAACACACAAGGGAGAGGATAAAAATGAAAGCAAATGAAGACTGGGTTGAATGATTTTACAGTGTCATTATAGAAGCTGTATAGAGGGAAGTCTGCTACATATTACGACTGGTTTAAAAACACGAAACAATCCAGATCAATGCATTTATGTCAGAGTGTGAGAACCTTCTGGGTTTCTCGGCACTCTTCCCTATGGCATTCATTATGCGAGCATCAGTTCATTATTTACAAGCATTTGTGAGATACAAGTGGTAGTGACAGCGCAGTATCACAACTGTCATACACACTTCCACCATGTATATGTACATTATCTTTCACAACACTTGTCAGTCATCACTAGAGACCTGAAAAAGTCGCTTTATTATTAGGCCTCAAGATAAACTGCACAGTTCTAAATATACGCGAGCCAGCGGCGTTTCTCCATTGGCTGCTGTTTAAATGCGAAGCCACTCCCTTTCTGACTGGGCTGCACGTATTTGGATTAGACAGATGTGACGTGTTTATTTATTGGTGCAGAGTTACCCAGGGCGTGTCAAAGTGTGGTCAAATGACAAACGTAATTGCAAAGATACATGTGTTTGAAGTTTAACGTGTCACCAAATAATAACGCGAATTTTACAGGTCTCCAGTCATCACCATGCGCCTCTATCAAGCGCCATAGATGTGATCAACTGCTTATGTCTGTCATAAGCCCACAAAACTACTAAAAATGATATGCCACTATACCTCAAGAACCATTGGGAATATGATCTGTGTTCAAGTGACGTTTTCTGCTTAGAATAATTATCATCTCATAGAATATTTGTTTCCTTCTGTATCATCATATATACCCATACTCACCAACACATGCACACTGTGATGTTCATAAAAATCACTTCAATTATGAGAGTGATTCCTAGCCATAGGTGTAGGGGGAAGGGGAAATTGATTTATTGTGATTGTAAAACACCTTACGAGTGGCCGTTCTACGTGTTTCACTTACAAACTTAATGCCAGGAGCTTGGGACTGAAACCCTAAATTTAACGTATTAGTTTGAAAATTTACATTCGCCTTTGTCTCAGTAAGGAAAGAGAGCCCAAAAAACATAGAATTAATTAAACCAGGCACAATCCAAAACTCCTTCATCCACGAGTAGCCTGCAATTTTAAAATGCAGTCGTGATTTTGTTTCAACATTACAACATTTCCCGTTTGCCAAAGACAGCTGGAAGCCATCGCCCGTACATAATTGACCTTTTAGTTCAGGGTATTTTTTTAAACTAACGTACTGGCAAACTCTTGACTTATAAAATAGCTGGTTGCACCTGTATCTAACAGGGCGGGAACCTCTTCGTCTTTGATTTTCACTTTCAAAAACAATTTGTTATAACCATTCCCACACTTCCCTGCTACAGCTACTTCCTCGGTCTGTTGTTTATTCTTATTCGCATGTTGAGCCTTTTTGTAATCCCTGGCATGATGTATCTTTTTTTAAAGAAAAAAAACGTAATCACTTAATTCCCGCAATTACATTGACGGGCTATATGCCCTTCTCTCCCGCATTTCCAGCAACACCTTTTGCTAAACGAATTTGCATACCCACTTTTCCGGCTACTTCCCGTAAAGGATACTGTATTGTCTTTTACCGTTTCCTGTACATTTTCCTTCTCGTACAACTTTGCCATATAGATTTTATTTTCAACCTCAACCGCCCATTTACGTAACTCATTTAACGTAATCGGCGTATCTTGCCCTACACTACACTGTCTGACTGTGGGAGAAAGATTTTCCATAATAACTTTTACTGCTTCTGTCTCCTTAATGCTTTCGTCCAGGGCGCCTGCACACGTTATCACAGACTGCAAAAATTCTAACACTTTCTCTTTAGATTGTTTAAACCGGTTTTAAATGTGTTTTGAGTAAGTCAGCTTTAGACCTACGAAGTGATAAATCGTCCCAAATTCTAACTTTAACACTCTGCCACTCTTCCCCGTCTGCAATACTCGTTAACAATATTCATTGCGGTATGGGCGTACTGGCTACAGACGAATCAGACTTCGCAGAGACACAGAATGTAAACTGGCCATGATTATGAACAAAATCTCTGCTTCAACAAGCAGTTTGTGTTAGTGCCTGTGTGGCAATGGTAAGTAACGCCGCATCAGCTAACAAGGCTGCCAGAAAATCAGTAAGCTTGACATAGGGTTCGCGTTGTTGGCACGTGAGACTGCCGTTTCTGTGGTGCACAGTATTTCTGAGCCACAAAGAGCAGCACAACGAAGGAGCGTATTCCACACGAAGAGAAGATTCTGGACGTCCGGCACTGACAACTCCGTCTTCATCTCATATGGAGATGATAAGGTGGCCGACCTGTCTCGTCATGTGTGTTAATTCTTATCATCCACTGTCTTCTATTACAGTTTGTAACTGTTTACTATAGTCAAAGCTGCCTGCCTGTTGACCTCCCCCGAAGATACCTTTGACAAATCAGCAGGTGAATACCAGGTTGTAATGGCTAGTAGTGACTTTTCACGTAAAAATTTGAGAACATGGTGGACTTTAATACTATATGCATCCAACGTCAATTTGTCTATTACCATTGGTTGCTGTCTGCTTGAGAGGGTTTTTTTCATATTTGACCGGGCCACTCAAGAGTTCGGCAACATCGGCACGGCCCCTATATGATTCGTATGAAGACAGTTAACACGTGTCAAAAAGTAATTCAGTCAACCAGACAGGTAAATGACGCTACAGTGATTTGAAATATAAGTTGTCTTGAATTCTTTTCGCGAAATTTCACTACCTCTAGTAATGGCACATTGCGCGAAGCGAAGGACATGACGAATGGCACAACCCTGTGTTCTCAGGCGTGCCATGCTTCTCGTAAGGCGAAAATAATGGCTACGTCGACCTCCCCTAGACGTCCACTCCTGGTTCACAGGTGACCTCCAGGGAGACGAGAGAGCCGTGGCGAAGTAGCTGAGGACGTCGTCGCCGGTGGTCCGCCCGTGAGGCGATGTTGGCCATGGTCAAGGACGGTGTATCACCGCCGAGTGGACTGCCAGGCTAAAACGAACGAATTATAGCTAGGGGCACCTGTTCATGGCGAAAAGATTTCAGGACAAAGTTGTGCTCCAAAACACTTCGGTTCAGAACAGCTTTCGTGATTGGATCTTTTGAATTGTTACTCATCCCATCTGTCTGCGCACTAATCCCGCACGGACAGTATCGGAGAAACTTAATTCTGGTTGGTACGTTCATGTAACACACACTCTTCACTCAAAGACAAGCGGCCAGTAACCAAATGAAGACTGCAAGTGTGAACATAAGATATTGAAGTCTAGACTCCGCGTAAATCTTTTCGCGAAAAACAGGCGACCCTAAATATAGCCCATTCACGTTGCTTACCAACTTTTCTGTAGTTCTGCGAAAGTTATACTTGTAGGCTGTCCCTCCGCCCCATGGACACTAAGGCCATGCTGTAACTCGAAATTATGCTCACTTTCACTCTGGCACACTCTGGCTCACTTTGGCTAATTGAGAATTGTGCCTTCTGGAAGCCTTCGCCATTATTTCTCTGACAGAAAAGGTAATAAATTGTGAAAAATAAAATATTGCTGGCCTTTCACTTTCCTCGAAGAAATGCACAGTATTTTATGAAATAGTAACTTATTTCAATTTGTTACATATTTTCATAATTAAAAATATAATTGTTATGTGCAAATCACAGTATTTAATGCACACGATTAACCTAAACAAAACGTGAACATAATAACATCATAATTTGTTATGTTCCATATCAAACGGAATATTTTTATTACTACACACTTCACAATCACAATGATTAAGTTAAGTGGATAAAATATTTCTAACACTACTTTAGGAACAACAAAATATAAGTCTAAATGTATGAGGTTAGACTTGGAAACAACATGGCTGCCAGAGAGGGGGCGAGAGTGAGTACCGAGTATACATCGTAGTTCACTCTCCCTCTCGCGCACTCTCCTTGGAGTTGGGAGAGCAGAGAGGACTCTCTGCGACGTCAAGAGTGAGCGAGAGAGTACTCTCTCAGTGAATTGGGACACGGCCTAAGCTTAACGACTCTAGAAAATTGCACCAAAGGGACAAATTATCGCGTTCATGCGCACAGAGTATAAAAAATATTTCGCATAAGAACTATCTCTTACTAGGCATTACCAACACACCTGTTTTCTCTGTTAATTATAACAGACGTATAATAGTTTACGGGTAACATTTAAATAAAAGCTGAATTTAACCACAAATAAGGCAATTCTACGTTTATATGAGAATAAAACATCTGTAATACATTACATGTTCAGGGAAGAACCGAGTACGTCATGTATAGAGACCTGAAGAATTCGCGGATTTATTTTAAGGCGAGCTAGAATTCAAAACCTGGAGACCGCTGGCCCAATCTTCGCCTGCCACTGTGACAGCAGACAACCAATGAGTAGTTAATATCGGCATATTTGTACATAAAACTGTAGAGTGTAGCCTGCAGGCCATAGAATTCGCGAATTTTTTCGGGTCTCTAGTCATGTATGTGGTGATTTTTTTTAAGGTTTGATTCAGAAAGTGTGCAAAATTCATTCTTACATGGTTCCCTACACTATGTCACAGTTACTAATGATGGCTCACATGAACTGCCAAATCACGCGTGCTGGATCTCCCACTACATGCACGCTCCCCCATATGCATGGACAGAAGAATTTCGCATACGATTTGAGGACCAGCTAGACTGCAAAAACTAGTATATTTGAGTTACTCCGCGATCGAATAATAGTTTATTAGAAGAGATCCGGAAAAATTGCGAATTAATTGTCAACAAGCAAGACTTTACAATCCTTTGTGTACCTGAGCTCAAGTTATTTGCTCATTGGTATACAGACACGCAAAATTCGCGTTATTAGTTGAAGACATATTATACTTAAAACAATTGTCCTTTGCAATATGTTTGTCATTGGACCATTCTTTATTTGACACGTCCCAGGTAACTCTGCTCCAATAAATTAACTCTTCACAATCGTGTGACCCAATCACGTGCAGTTCACACAGGAAGGGAGTGACGTGGCATCTAGGCAGCAGCCAATGGAGAAACGACGCCAGCTCGAGTATATATAGTACTGTGAATTTTAGCTTGATGCCAAATAATAATGCGAATTTTGCAGGTCCCTACTCACTGGCTGTTGCTTCAGTTTAATTCCAGACCAGATAAAATGCGATTCGATATTTTTTTTTTCCTTCCAGGCACGTTATTGGCTCATAGTCGTCCCGGGCCATGTCTAACAAACTGTGGTCCAATAGACGCATAAACTTGAATGTGCATTTGGTTAAACTTTAACTTGTCGTCAAATCATTTTGCGAAATTTTCGTATCTCTGTTTATGAGACGTAGACGACGCTGCGTACAATGGGATACCTGAATGAAAACATGCACTGAATCGTGTACTACCTTGCGGAGGATAAAAATAGACACTTATTAAGGTGGTAGCCGACTAAACGAACAGCTTAGGTTCTCGTATATACAAAACTGCGTAGTCTAAAACTGTGTATATGTTTTTTCACGGTGATGTGAGCACTCTGTAAAGCCCTTCCAGCAGGCATGATAATAATTATTTATTTATCTTGGCTTCAGACGTAAACATTTCAGAATTGTTAAATATATACACTGTGCTTATTAGTCACATTGCAATTTCTATATTGATAAATAGCGAAAGGATACAAACAAGCTGAAGAGAACTTTAAAGCATGGTCTTAATAATTGCCCGATTTCTGTGAACAGCCTATATAATTTAATTTGCGGGATATTTCCCTGTCCCTACGCACATGGTAATGATTCACTTTTCCTCAGCAAACGCGCCCATCTTAACCCTGGCACTTAATGCCTACGGCCAGGCCCATAATGTAAATACCCTAGGTCAGAAGAGCTCCTCACCCCACCCACCCCCGATGTTGGAAATAACAGCCGAAAACCCTATTAGATCACACACTGAGAAAAATATTTGGTAGAATCTAATGTAATTTGTTTGAAACAACCAAATGGTATATTTGTCTAGTAGCAATCAAGATCATTGCTTGGTGCAACAAAATTATTTGTTTGACATTATTTAGTCATTTCAACAATGTTATATTGCTGTAATAATAACCAATATACATTGCTGAATCAAGTCAGTTCGCAGGTTTGGCAGAACCACAGCAATAGTTTCTTTTAACCAAATCATTCTGTTGAACTTCAACATGTCTGTGTTAAAACAACCAAGCAGCTGTTTGGCTTGACTAATAAAACGATTAATTTTAACCAATAATCTTGTTGAACCAAATATATGCCTGTGTTAAAACAAACGTCCATTTATTTGGCTTGGCTACTAAGATATATATATATATATATATATATATATATATATATATATATATATATATGATTTGGTTATATATATAACCAAATCATTTAGTTAAACTAGTCATGCATTTATTCGACTTAATTATTAGTGTTACTTATTTTAACAACACTGTGAAATTTTTTTTAGGTAAAGTAGAATTATATTAAAAAATGCACGGGGTATTAGTACTGTTAATTTCTTTTTATTACTTATATCTTCTGACGAATAATAACCGATCTGTTAACTCTAAAACCCGCGACACTTGCCAGAAGGTTGGCGCAAACCACGGACCTCTATCACGGAAAGCCGATGTGCTAAATGATTGTTTCTTCTGCCCGTCTTCTCACTTAGTTGTTATTCATACTTGTTTCTGGGCGCTGTTATTTCGAAGCACACCTTGGAAACGTAATAAAAAAAAATTTATTACTCTAAATCTAGGCTATGTTTATAACAAGGGCAGTAGAGCACGAACGTTTTGAACCACTATGAAATGTCACTGGAATTAATTCAGATTGAAAATAGGAGCGCAAAAAAAAGAAACAAAACTTCCACGTGCCTTCAAAAACAGGTGTAAATTTTTTCAAATCCCCATGAAATGACGAGCATTCTTGTTTCTTGGTCTGCAGTCTTGCACTCGCTCACTACCAACCAAGCTCGTTTTTTAGACGGACGTATCCAAATGGTTCAATTTGCCATGTCAAAATAGTTTGACAAATCTATAGTTGACTTAAATAAATCGTTTTGTAAAAGCAAGCATGTGTAGGCATTTTCAAAACAAATATATATATTGTTTGCAAAATTTATATATATATATATATATATATATATATATATATATATATATATATATATATATATATCCTGGCACCTATACTTATGGTCGCTTGATTTCTTTAATTTTGAGACATTTTTTCCTTGAGTAGCTATAAAACATTTTCATCAATCTTGACGTGAAGAAATGTTTATTCAAATTTGATATACCGCCTGATACAAAGTGATTTAACACCAGATAATACACTTGTATTTAATCCCCATATAAAAGTTTATTTTGACTAAATACGTTATTTCAAAACCGCCGACCAGCGTCGTTGTCCGGCACGATTCCCAACGTGCGAGAATTCGGGAGCGACTCCTGCCGGGAATCGAACCCGGTTCGTTTTTGCGGAGGCGAGTAATCCGATCGCTACACCCTCGCGGCTCCTTCCCGTTGTACAAGGAAGATCGCTTGCATCGATAGCCCTGGTGTGTTAGGTATCATTTCCTTTTTGAAGAAACTAGACACACGTTACTTTGTCAGTAATGTTTGGTTTTTGGATGTGTTGCTACTGCATGCTGTTCACGGTAACTTCCAATTCCCTGAAGCCGTGCTAAGTTTCTACTTCCGGGATATTCCTCCACCTCATGCAAACAAAAGCTTAACCGAGTGTATCAAATTACGCCAACGGGACAACGCGCCGCATTCGTGCGCACTCAGTGTAATAATATTTTGCATAAGAACTATTTATTACTAGGCGCTACCAACTCAACTATTTTCTCTATGTTTTTATTCATATTAATTACAAACGAAATATTATAATTTATATGTATAATGTATGTAAAGGCTGTTCACGATAAAATGAGCACTTTTGAAAGCCCTACTTAAGATCTACTTGTATACACGTTTTGTAGTATTCCACCTTATGTAGGATTACCATTCTCATGGGCGTCATCAGTTTATTCATGCGCCGGTGAAGGGAAACGGTGAAATTATTTGAAAAGTAAATATTTTACAAATGTGTTCATTTTTACACTTCGATGCATTAAAAAATCAGGAAGCAAAAGAAATAATTTAAGTTAGCGGAAATCGTTACCTAACACTTTTTATTCGACGTTAAGATACGGAACTACTTGCCCATCAATCGTTGCCAACTAAACTGGACGCATGTCACTCAGTAGGCCCGTTAAAATATATGCTGGCAGGAGCAGTGACTTTTTTCTGTGGTTGATTTCGAAAGTGCTCACTATAGTGAATTGCCTTTAAAATTTAAATTTAACCAAAATAGGGTACTCTAATATTCACAGAACTATAAAACGCTTGTTATACCTTATATGCTTAGAAAATAACCAAGAACCTCATGCATAAGATAATTTTTCAAAGCTTTGATTCTAAAAATGTGGAAAAATCGTGAGTAGAATATAGTTATATTTTAATAAGAAAACAGCTTGATTTACGGTACCCTTTACGTTGCCAGAATCAGGAAATTTTCTTCTAACACACCAAATGTTTATAAGAACAGAATGCTGTAGAATTTTTTTATAAAAAAGAACTACCCCATGGCTGTGGTGTTAAAGGTTTTCTTGTGTTCCTAACAGTATTCTCGGAAGACCCCCAATTATCACTCAGCAGATGGCGCGAAGTCTTTATAAAAATTAAGGGTCGCTTTCTCAAGCTGGTGTTTATCTCCGTGGAAATCAGTACATTGTGAAACGGGACTGCTATCAGATGCCCGTAGAATGGATCGTAAATCTCCTTTACAGCACTCTTCCCGTGCAATAAAGTACGCTCCATTTTAAAAGCACTTTAAAACTTTTTGAGAATTACAGGAAATCTCCAAGTCAGTCTAATTACTGGTAATGTTATACCTAAGGAAGACTGGCGGCTCCGAAATGAAATTTTAGAAATTAGCTGATATTCGAGAAGCCAAGTGTAGATATACTTAATAACACCATTTTGCAATTCAATGTGAAGTTTTCGACGTTCATGTTGGTTACACAATGCGTAACACAGGTTCATGATCATTTTCATGCGCCAACTATTACAGTAACTGAATTAACGACATGCAGTAAAAGCATTACATTTTGTTTAAGTTATTTTTTTTTTTTACTACATTCAGCATAGCTATATTAATAGAGAAACAAACATAGGTCACTTTATTTCACCAAAATCACTATTGATACGAATAAAATGTTTTTTTTTTTTTTTAATAAACGTAATGATGTTATTTTCGTACACTTTGTCAAGATTTTGCTGAATGCTTTCAAACAAAATCATTGCTCCCGGATAAAAAATTTATCAGGCTACATCCACCCTAGTTAAAACAAGTCCGTTTAGAGAAGCGAACAAATCAAAATGTGCACGTCAAAATTTTAAGATACGGCAAAATGTCGTGTTCTATAATTTTTAATCGATGTTGTGTGGATTGGAAAATCAATATCGTTTGAAAGCATAAGGTTGTGGCCGATAAAAGAACCGGCTTCCATTATATATATATATATAGTGTATAATCGCACTTTGTTTCTTGTCATACGTAACAATGCAACTACGAAAGTCAAACTTTGGAAAGATGAACTCAGATTACGTCACGTATGTTGTCCGAATGCACCAACGCGACTGTTGCTGTACCAGTTTCTCAACGTTAACTTCTCGCTGGCAAAAATGTGGGTGTAATAAGCTAAACAAAGAAAACAGTAATGTCCACTGAGCACGATAATCTTTTAAATGAGCAAGCATGTAGAAAAAATTTAATCATACTGTTATTACAGAACACAATCATGTTCAGTGCACACAACTTGAGGAAGTCTATGTATAGGCTATTCACTATAAAGATAGCACTTTTGTAAGCCCTCTCATTTGAAATTTTATATATATATATATATATATATATATATATATATATATGTGTGTGTGTGTGTGTGTGTGTGTGTGTGTGTGTGTGTGTGTGTGTATTACCTTAGACGTTAAATTCCGAGTGCAGTGGAATAAACGCACTGTGTTTACTAGTTACATAGCAATATTTACTTCGAAGGGTGGTTAAATGATAAAAAAGGACTGTAATAAAAAAAGTAACTAGGGCCACAAAAGTGTTCACTTTAATGTGAACAGCCTATAGTTATGTTGGTGAGAAGCATGAACTTTAAGTAAAGAATTATTACCTTTCCGGTAAACGTTTAATTTAAAGCTTCATTTATATTTTGCATCTGGAATTAAATAGTGGCTATTTTAATTTCTGTCAGAATTATTAACATTATGAATTTTACCAGGAATTATATATAAAAAAAAACATGCTTGTCTTCGGAACCCTCCATATATACAACTACATCCAGTAAATATGAAATTGCGTTATGTAGACCAGGCTTCGTGCACAAGCACTTTTGTTGAACTAACTAGAACGGAGATCATTTATGGGAAAGTTGTAAAAATTCACATACATAGTATGTAAATTAACATACTGTTGCAAAAGAGTTGATACTGGAAAAACAGCGGGAAATGTACAGAAATTGTGTATTTACAATTACAGAGTATCTGTGAGTTTACTTTCGTGTATATGAAAAAGACACATACGCTGTGGTGAAATTACAATTGTGTAAATATTTGAAAATTTTAAGTACTTGTCGTGAAGAAAAATTACAGGAAAGTTATAGTTTATTGTCTGCTATAGGCTATTCACGGTAAAATGAGCACTTCTGAAAGCTCTGCTTAAGATATACTTATATGCACGTCGTATATTCTTCCGCCATATCTAAATTAACATTGCCATAGTAATCATCACTTTATTCATGCGTCGGGCAAGTGAAAACGTGAAATTATTATAAAAGGAAAATCTCACAAATCTGCACATTTTTACACTTCGGTGCATTACAAACAAAACAGAACGCGAAATAAATAATCTAAGTCGTTATAAATGGTAACCTCACTTTTTATTTGACGTTAAGATATGGAACTACTTTCCCTCCATCGTTACCAACTTTACTGGGCACATGTCACTCATTGCGCCCATTAAATATAGGCCTATGCAGGCAGGGACAGAGACGTTTTTCTAAGTTTGATTTCAAACGTGCTCGTTTTTATCGTGAACAGCATTTACACAGTAATATTAATATTACAACATGCATTGCACATGCTACTTTACTGATCCCTAGAATAAATTAACCTGGATGCAGAAAAAAACCAGTGACATGTTGGTGTAAAAAGACTCTAACGTCTGTGGAGCCACTGCTGCCACATGCATTTGTTTCAAATTACGCAATATATATATATATTTTTTTTTACAGTGGGATACAGCTTTGATTCGACGACATAATACCGTACGGAGTTTCATCAGAGCACTCTGAAACAGCAGCTGTAATGTACAGGCACAAGATTATGAAGGCGGGAAGATCTGCACTCCAAGCTGTGGCAGTGGCACATCAGAGCACTCTGAAACAGCAGCTGTAATGTACAGGCACAAGATTATGAAGGCGGGAAGATCTGCACTCCAAGCTGTGGCAGTGACACATCGGACTATTACGACGACTCTAACCTTGGAGGTGATTGCTAAGTGCTTCCAGCTTGCTCATCACGGAGAGAGCAAATATGAATGGAACGACTTCTGAGGGCAAGGAATTTGAAGATTGGAAATATTAAACTGAGCACAGAGTTATTACTGGTATTGCACAATCTATGGAGTGCATCAGATGCAAGAGGAATAATATGGAAGTCCTCCCGCGGGTGCGAGGTGGATTGGGAGAGCACTAGGTTATTTTCAGCCACTGCAGGTGTAGCAGTGCAAAATTTTCTGGGGAAAAAAAAAACTTGTTTTTGTCAAAAACCATAATTAGTAATACAAAATGGCATGGGATCCAATGTTGCGTGTGGTTGTCAACACATTATTCATATTTATTAAGTTGAACTACGCCCATGTTACGCAACATATTTGTAACCGTAATTTAGTATCCAGCTTGGGTTACGTCATAGACTCTAATATTGCATAAATTTGGCATTGGATTTTAACATTCTTTGGTCTATATGAAGCCTGCAGTAAATCGTATAGATACATTCAAAGTTATAGGCTGTTCACGGTAAACTGAGAACTTTTGAAAGCCCTGCCTAAGATATACCTGTATGCACGTTGTGTATTCTTCTGCCTTATGTAAAATTAGCACTGCCATGGGTCTTATCACTTTATTCATGTGTCTATTAAGTAAAAATATGAACTTATTAGAAAAGTAGGCCTACATATTTTACTAATCTTCTAATTCTTACACTTATGTGCATTAAAAATAACAGAAAGCGAAATAAATAATTACAGTTATCACAGATATATACCCAACACTTTCAATTCGACATTAAGGCATGGAACTCTTTCCCCTCCGTCATTACCAACTTTACTGGGCGTATGGCACTCAGTGCGCTCGTAACAATATATGTGGATAGGAGAAGTGACTTTTTTCTAAGGTTGATTTCAAAAGTGCTCACTTTATCGTGAACAGCCTTTACCAGACCATTTATAGAACTTTAACACGCATATGTTTATTGACGTTCATGTGAAGATTAACCTGGGCATTACAGTGAATATGTATCATTTAACAATTTTGCATATGAGCAAAGACTACGCATTTGTAAAATATAAAACTTTTTTTTTCATAAGCTCTGGTAATTTCTCTGTTTTCACTTGGGTATACAGTAAACTCATCATAAATCTGAAAGCACAAGAAACTTCATTGAACTCTTTGCTTCACACTTTTATATGAAATCCATCTTTATGCACCTCTGGCTTATTTTTCGGTCTTTTACAAACACATCTGGAAAACAGATGAACTTACGTTTGACCTAGGCTGGTTCAACGATCAAATCTGACTACGGATATAAAATCTTGGAGGTTATTCAGACCCAGAACAAAACTTGCGGAACAAGTGTGTTGAATACAATTCACAAATGTAACATATGAAATATAGCAACTGTTCTGAATTGGTTTTTTTTTAATTTTTTTTTTTTATCGTTTTTGTGGTATGTTGATATTTCTCAGGCAGCTTCGCAAGTCGCATAGTAACCGTTGTTCACACGTCTGTTCGAAAATGTATTTAAACGTTCCTGAGAAATTACTGCTGTTTTTTTTTATTGTTATGGAGTTATAAATGGAACACTTTGTGTATGGGGTTTCGTCATACTCCACTCTTTACGTATTGCTTATATTTAACCATCTGCAACTTGGGTTGCACTGAGAAGTTTATTAAACAGATCTTACGGTAACCGTAATGAGCCTAGCGTCTTTAGCGACCAATCTGGTGGTTGTTTAAGTATTGCTTATATTTAACCATCTGCAACTTGGGTTGCACTGAGAAGTTTATTAAACAGATCTTACGGTAACCGTAATGAGCCTAGCGTCTTTAGCGACCACTCTGGTGGTTGTTTACGTATTGCTTATATTTAACCATCTGCAACTTGGGTTGCACTGAGAAGTTTATTAAACAGATCTTACGGTAACCGTAATGAGCCTAGCGTCTTTAGCGACCACTCTGGTGGTTGTTTACGTATTGCTTATATTTAACCATCTGCAACTTGGGTTGCACTGAGAAGTTTATTAAACAGATCTTACGGTAACCGTAATGAGCCTAGCGTCTTTAGCGACCACTCTGGTGGTTGTTTACGTATTGCTTATATTTAACCATCTGCAACTTGGGTTGCACTGAGAAGTTTATTAAACAGATCTTACGGCAACCGTAATGAGCCTAGCGTCTTTAGCGACCACTCTGGTGGTTGTTTACGATTTCTGAGAAGTGAAGTCGATCTTCTCATGCCGATCAAGAAGTAATCGACACTACTCGACAATACTGTTTCAAATCGCATCTATGATGACATAAAACTGTAAGAGAACCATGGATACAAAAAGTGTTCCTTCTTTATGCACACGAAAAAATAATACAGTAATGATTTTAAAACAGACAATCATGTAACTTTGATAAATTTGGATGTTTTTTATTACTTTTATTCAGCACACCCTTATGGTTTGCTAGTTTTGCTCGTATTAAGGCTGCGTTGTGCATAATAGAATAATTTGTTTCGTGCTTCTTTACATATTGTATTACCATCAGTCCGTCGAGTAAATTAATATTCATATAAGTAAAAGAACTTGTAATAAATCATTCGTGGAAATGTGTGAATTATGCAATACAATCACTATTTTCGTAGGGGAAATGAGTATAGTTCTAAGATGCTATTTAATTCAGAATATCACATGTACTGTGACACGCATCAGATGAAAAGGAATTTCTGTTTTCGTGGTCGCTCAAGCGTGGTTCGCACCAGAACAATGCACGCCAAAGTCACCGGAGAGAAGCACAACCCTAACCTTTTGTAAGCGGGCTGTCGTTGGCGTAGGTCAAGGTAGCTAGTTAACTCCGGTGAAAACTTGTTCCGGCCCGTGTGCAGCTTTATTATCGCTGGCCTTTTTACGTCTCGCAGCGGGAGAAAGTGGGTCATTACGGTAAGGGTTGAGGGGGGGGGGGGTAGAGGTTTAAGAAATGAAAGGGATGCTGCTAACCACCTCGGGAGGGGGTGAGATCTAGCAGCGACTCGCCGGAACAAAACCACCACCGCCACACACAAACACACCCCTCGAGACAAGAGCAACCTCACGTATACCCCCTGGCTCCAGACCTCCCGCTATAATACATGACTTATTATCCGAGAAACATTTTACGCCCGATAATTTGCTTCTATCTTGGGGGTGCGCGGACGAGGTCCTGATTATTCACCTAGAAAAAAAAAAGATTAATCACGCGTTTCTAAATAATTTATTCCGAAAATGTATTAACGGGAGCCGTCGGATGAGACTGAAATTTTGAGTGATCTAGCATCACAAGGTCGACCTAGAGTCTCTCTTTTTTATATAGTACATTCACTATAAAAATATTCAAATATACTGCGTTTGCGGAAAATAGATACGTATTTGTTTCATATACTAGGAAACGCCCTCGGATTATGCCAATAGGTCTATACATAACCCATTCTTACCCGAGTTCATGATCACAAAGTCTACGTGCTGGACAGGTAGGTCGTGAAATGTCGGCACTGAAGAGAGGCTCAAGGTCCAAAGCTATCACTTAATATTTAAGGGCTGTTCACTATGAAGTAAGCACTTTTGAAATCAACCTTAGAAAAAAGTCACTGCACCTACCTGCATATATTTTAACTGGCGCACTGGGTGACACGCGCCCAGTAAAGTTGGTAACGATGGATGGGAAGTAGTTCCGTATCTTAACGTCAAATAAAAAGTGTTAGGTAACCATTTCTGATCATTTAAATTATTTCTTTCGCTTTCGGTTTTTTTTATGAATCGAAAAGTAAAAATTTGCATATTTGTAAATTGTTTACTTTTGTAATATTTTCGTCATTTCACTTGACCGACGCATGAATAAAGTCATGAGGCCCATGAAAATGTTAATTTCACATAAGGCGGAAGAATACACAACGAGCATACAAGTAGATCTAAAGCAGGGCTTTCAAAAGTGCTCATTTTACAGTGAATATCCTATAACGGCAACTGACTTGTAATCCTCGCTATTTCTCTATACCTAAGCCTCTTACATACGGTTTACTTTCTTGTTCAAGCCAACTTGCATCGTGTGACTGGTCGCTAACTTGTTTGCGCAAGTGGCTTGCATGCAAGGGCTTGCGTGCTACCTAGAATCATTTAGAGACTGTTCTGTTTTTCGTTCACCTTCTTGTGCAAGTAGTTTGTTTACATTTGCGTTTTATACGTTTATGTTTTTCCCGTATATGTATATATATGCTGATATCGTTAATTTGAGAGTATAAAACATATTTTAACTCTGTATTAGTGATTTGTTAGGTTTGTAAAATCTTTGTGTGTTGTGGTGGAAATGAGTGACTGGCATCCTGCAACATTCGAGTACTATTACTGTGTGTACAGTGTGTAAAATGGGACTTGAATATAATAGGGCGTTCACCTTCTTGTTCACAAAATATGTCCGTCTGTATCAGACTCTAAGAGCTTGTTCATGCCACTGAAATATAACACCAAGCCCAAAGCTCATTGTCTATTGTAAGAAAACAGATTCCGCGCCAGCTTAAGTACAACATTGATAAAAATATTATTTGACTGCAACACGTCAAGCCGTGCATTAAAGTAGGACTTGAAAAAGTGATGAAACATGTTTAGGAGGCGGGGAGGGGTAAAGAGGGGTTCTTACATAAACCATTTTACTAGCCATTATTTCGTATACATTTTTCCGGCACATTTGCGGACTAGTTGGTAACACTTGGAAAATCGACACGTTCAAATTTATCAGTAATAACACGTCTCTTTTATTTTAAAATAAATATTTTTTTTTGCTCCTGAATATTTTTGACGTTTTACATTTTAGAATAAATATTTGATGATATTTTAATTATTATAATCAACAATATCAGTAAATCATGAAACTTTCGCGGTATGCCTAGTAAATCTCGCTGTATGCTAAGGCGCCGCGGAGTATCCGTTGGGAACCACAGCACAAAACATTCATAATATTATTTCTACAAGCGGCACACTCAACTATGGCTTGTCCGAGATTAAAACCCAGTGCCATGGGTTTGAAGGTGACAGACACTGGCATCCTTAAGCTCTGAGCTCCCATCGACAGGCAAAAACGATGTAGAAACCTAAGTGACAACCGTATTATTTCAACTACAGAAATTAGAATAGTTCAAATTCACGGTAAAATTATAGGTGTGTATCTGCGTAGATATTATCGTAACATTTTGTAGTGTATAATGCCTCTTAGGATAGTGACATTGTCTTACAAACACCTTTGCCAATATATGCCAGTGTCTAATAGTGGCGAACAGTGAAACTACCATAGGCCATGCTGCAGCAGAACACGCTATTCCTGCCGCAGGACGGATAGCTCCTTCAACAAAACTACTCCAGCAACATTTTGTTTTGTTTCCACACGAAACGGAGCAGTAATTAACCAACGGAACATTCTGATGGTGGCTCAGAATGTTGTTTGCTGCTATCCTGAAACACGATTACGGAACTCTTCTGCTGTCACTTGTTTGTCGGTTGTCTTCATTGTGGGAAGTTAAACCAGACGTTTATGGAAACCCAAATTACAAATAAATTACAGACATTCAGCGTTTGCAGGCCCAGAGCACTACAAAACACCAAGCATATCAAATTTAAAGAAATCATTAGACGAAACGTTGCAGCAAGCCGTCACGACTGCGTTCCTGTACTCCTTTACAAATGCATCTAAATAATATAGCATCGGAAAACTCTAAGTCTGTAAAGCTCTGAAGTTTGATGAAATGCATTGTGAATTACTGATATAGACGATTCGCGGTTAAGTGAGCATTTTTAAAGCCCTCCCAAAAAGCACTAACTTCTAATAAATATATTTTATTGCATCATCAGGCGTCAACTTTTGTGAGTGGTGAAATGCATACACTCGTTTATTTAGTCACATAACAATGTTTACATCACAAAGTGGAGAATAAACAGAAATTGGCTGAAACGAAAAACTTAGCACGGCCTTAAAAAGTGATCACTTTACCGTGGAAAGCCTATATACCGTGAGAAAAGTGCCCAATTATGGCTGTCCAGATTTACTGTTGGTATTTTTGAGATGACTCAACTACCTCACTTGGTTACACAAACAAAATTTTTTACCTCATAATACAAGTCAAGTTATGACATACTGGAAGACCAACCGATTAAAGGCTGTTCACGGTAAAATGAGCACTTTTGAAAGTCCTGCTAAGGACCTACTTGTATGCACGTTGTGTATTCTTCCGCCTTATGTAAAACTAACCATAGCAAGGGCCTCGTATGTCCGTAAGGTAAAACTGTGAAATTATTAGGATTGTAGATACTTTATAAATCTCCTAATTTTTACACTTTGATGCATTAAAAAACCAGAAAGGGAAATAAATAATTTAAGTTATCACACATGGTTATCTGGCACTTTTAATCCGACGCTAAAATATGGAACTGCATTCCCTTCATCGTTACCAACTTAACTGGGCGAATGTCACGCAGTGCGCTCGTAAAAATATATGCAGGCAAAACAGTGACTTTTTCCAACGATTCGTTTTAAAAGTGCTCACTTTATCGTGAATAGCCTTTAGTTAGGTATATGCGCGAAAACTTTGTGAAGACTCTGCTTGAATGAAAATGTTTCGGGACTAAAGGAACGAATATCCATTGAGCAGGTGGTATTTACGTCGCAAGGAGGCAACGCGGGCCTGGTGTCGTCAAATATTCACGCAGACTCGTGATCCCAACAACATCTCAACGCATTTGTAGCAACTAAACGTGCATGTGCTAATGAGTGGAGAAAATGTGTTTGTTATCTGCTAATTATTCACTCATTCCTTGGAACAGCACAACACAGTTGGCAGAGAGGAGTTGCCGATCAGGTAAACAAGAAATATTGAATTAACAGTGGACAAATTGTGAAGCATATTGGTAGACACCTGAAGAATTCGTAGATTCATTTTAAAACGAGCTAGAATTCAAAAACACGTGTGTTTATATAGTTTTAGCCATCGTCGCCTACCACCGTGACAGCAGACAACCAATGCGTAGTTGATATCGGCATATTTGTACATAAGACTGTTGAGTCTAGCCTGCAGGTCATTGAACTCGCGAATTTTTCGGGTCTCTATATATTGGTCGTTAACATAAATCAGGTACAGGGATGCGTATTTACGGAGTTGTATATATTCCAGGTATAGTCTGTTCACGGTAAGATGGGCACTTTTCAAAACCCTGCTCAAGATCTACTTGTATGCACATGGTGTATTCCTTCCGCCTTGTGTAAAATTAACATTGCCATGGGCCTCATCACTTTATTCATGCGTCGGTCAAGTGAAACTATGAAATTATTAGAAACGGCAATACAAATCTGCTAACTTTACACTTCTGTGCAAAAAAAAAAAACATGAAGCGAAAGAAATAATTTTAAGATATCACAAATGATTAACTAACAGTTTTTATTCAACGTTAAGATATAGAACTGCTTTCCATCCATCGTTACCAACTTTACTGGGTAAATGCCACTCAGTGCCCCCATTAAAATATATGTATGCGGGGGCATTGACTTTTTTTAAATGTTAATTTCGAAAGCAGTCAATTTATCGTGAAAAGCTTTTATTCATAACAGCTCGCTGTAAAAAAAAAAAAAAATCCGAACTTAAAGATGACAAGACGTGATGGAAGTGCCCACCTGATAACTTGGATATCAGGAAACCATCACTATGTGGTTGAGCTTCACCACAGCATGAACAAGACGCCTTGTCGCACACGGCGATCAGGAAACCAGTGGCGGTTTTTAAAGGAGAGGATAGTGAGCTTAATTTTGGCCACCCTCATAGAAAATAAAGTAAAAAGTGCGGCCAAGTTAAATTACTTGTTTAATTTGTTATATATGCCACACGGTTCTAAAATATGGGGACAATCTTCAGCAGGCAATTCCTTAAGAAAATATAATACGAAAATGTATGTAGTACAACTTATTTCCTGGAGCGATTATTGAGGAAGCTATGCGCTTCAAACTTTGATGTTTAAAATGCATTTAGATGAAAATTCCAGCAACCACTTGTGATTAAGCTTCAAATCGGTGATTGGTGTTTTGTATAAAGGAGATCTTACACCTCTAGAAAAGCAGTCGGTAGTTTAATCCTCCTTCCTTTCGGAAATGGCTGCTGGCACCCTATGTTTGCATCAAACTTTGTATAGGCTATTCACGGTAAAGTGAGCCCTTTTTGAAGCCCTCTCATTTGGAATAATAGTAAATAAATATACATCATCGTAGTCTTAGAAGTTAACTTTCAAATCAGGTGAAATATATGCACTGTGTGTATTACTTACATGATATTATTTATTTTAGAAAGTGGCAGATGGATAAAAAATGACTGAAAGGAAAAAAATGACTAGGCCCTCAAAAGTGTTCACTTTATTGTGAACAGCCTTTATCACTACGTTCTAAGCAATTTTTAAAGACAACCTGTGAATCCGCGTGTCTAAATTAACAAAGAAGTTTGTCTTGTAGAAACATTTTCAGGTGAACCGTTTATGAGATAATTCATGTTTGCGGGGCCACGGTGTCTAAGCGATTAGCACGCTCGCCTCCCACCAAGGCGAACCGGGTTCAATCCCCGGCCGGGTCATCGGATTTTCGCAAGTGGGAATCGTGCCGGACGATGCCGTTGGTCGGCGGGTTTTCTCAGGGATCTCCCGTTTACCCCGCGCCCTCATTCCGGCGCCGCTCCATATTCACTTCAATCACCCTCATCGGCCCTGAAGACCTCGTTGTTAAGAGCCACCCAAATCTCCTCACTTCACTTCATGTTTGACTTTCAAAACAGAACGTGTGTTGCATTCCAGATAGGTAAACCACAATACAGAGTTAGGTAATATAAGTGAGGATTTTTTCGGAAGCTCACAGCTCCCTTAGTATTTACTTGACATTAAAAGGGATACTTGCATTTCAGTTTTATATTTTCGCCAGAAATAAACTGCTCAAGTTTGCCTCCATGTTCTAGAAACGCGTTGTATATGTATTTCAGTTCCATTATTTTAACTGCTTTAAAAATAAGCAACATGGTATTTTTTGAGATTAATAAATATTTCCAAATAAAAAAACTGGTTTAGGTTTGGCCCAGTCAATTGCCTTTCTCGCTGTTTCCAAAATTGTTAAAATTGGAGATTGCGTCTTAGAGAGCGATGGGAGGGGAGGACGTTCGAACCACTCATAGTCTATTCACTGTTTCTTCACTTTTTAAATCAAACCTTCGAAAAACCACCCCTTACATGTCGTGTTTAGTTATTTCCTAAGTATTGCATGTATCATGAGCGTTTTATACCTCTGCAACATGAAAGTATCTTATTTTTGTTAAATTGGAGTTTTACCTGTATTTTATTTATAGATTATAGTGTAATTTATAATAGTTATGAATAAAAACAGTGAGAAAATACGTGTGTTGGCAGTGCTTTGTAAGAAATAGTTCTCATGCAAAATATCATCATAGCTGAGTGCGTACGAATTCGGTGCGTTGTCCTTTGGTGTAATTTTCTAGACAGTTAAATTTAGGTTGCACGAAGCGGAGGAATATCCTGGAAGTACAATTTTATCAGGGCTTCAGAAAAGTGTGAAGTAACGGTAAATGGCTTATTGTAGGTAAGTACACATGGGGGCAACAGCGTGGTGACTCCTTCAATGTAAGCGAACTCGGTCGCTCATTGGGCGCAAGGTTCTGGGAAAGAGTCTTGCGTCTGATTGAATGAGCTACTGGATTGCAAGTAGGTTACCGGGCACCGAATGGCGAATGTCGGTCCAAAATGTTGCTATTTTTCTGGATTGTGCGACCAGAGTTCGCAGTACGAGACAGCTGTCTCAATAATGTATTCTAATTAATATTTGTGGTCGGGCCGAGTATGACAGGGCCTACTTTAGAGCATAAGATTGAAAAAAAATATTGTAGAGATCCTACACATTGCCTGCATGTCTGGCCCTACTTTACGGCCTCGATCCTTCATTTATACGGCTTTTGCGATAGTTAATTTTTTGTACCCAAACGGGAACCGATATTTTAAAATCCTCTTACAATTTTGTTGCAAATAGTTTTTATTATGTAGTCTAATTTTTTCAACAGCGTAATTTTAACTAATTATTAAACAAACAAGATTTTGGTTGATTAATTCAATAAAAGTGTTCACATTTTTGTGCTGGAAAAATTAGACTACATAATAAAAACTATTTGTAACAAAACTGTAATAGGATTTTAAAATATCGGCTCCCGTTTGGGAATAAAACATTAATTCTCGCAAAAGCTGTAGAAATGAAGGACCGTGACCATAATATTTTTAAATAATTTTTAGGGATAGTGTGGGGTCGAACATCAAACATAGCATCGAGCGCTGGCTGTGACGCCCGCCAATATGGCGGACTGCACAGACCAACATGGCGGACAAATCCCACCTCCTCATGCCAGATGCCATTGCGCCCGAATGAAGAGAACCTATCTACTCACATATTTGAAGTGACACATCGGCAGGGACGTGCGCAGTAAAGTTGGTAATGATGGAGGAAAACTAGTTCCATGACTTAACGTGGAATTAAACTTGTCAAGCTGAAGTTCGTGAAGAATTAAATTAATTTGTTTTTCTGGTTTTTTAATTCATGTTCAGAATAATAATTAGGGATTTTTAAAATATTTACGTTTCTTGATCAACGCATGAATAAAGTGATGAGGCTCACGACAATGTTAATTTTACATATGTTGTAAGGATACTGGAATTTCATACGCGTAGATTTTAGGCAGGGCTTTCAAAAGTGCTCAGCGTGAACAGCTTTTACGCATGTGTGGGTGTAATTTTTCTGGGCCTATCACTGCTGAGGACCTTCTAGTTCGTCGTTCGTTAAAGATTTTTGCTGCTTATTCCCCATAGCACCAAGGGGTAACGGTGGCTGAGCGGTTAATCTGCTCGCCTCCAACCAAGGGGATCCGGGTTCAATCCCCTTCCGGGTCACTCTCGATTTTCGCATGTGGGAATCGTGGCGGACGATGCCGTTGGTCGGCGGGTTTTTTTTTCTCAGGGATCTCCCGTTTTCCCTGCCCCTTCGTTCCGGTTCTGCTCCATACTCACCTCAATATCACCCTCATCGGCTCTGAAGACCTCGCTGTTAAGAGGAGTGTGTAACTGCGCATTCAAGGCCAAGAAGCGAGAGAGCGGTACGGGCGACACTAACACGCAGCCCTAGTGCCTCATCGCTCCTACGCGCAAGGCGAGCAGTGTTTCCGTCGTGGTCTTGTACTGTGCATACCAGATTTATAACAGTGGGATTTTATTACACGCAATTAAAGGCCACAGATTAAACTACGGCCGTACGTTTGTACTTTTCTCTTGCCGCTTAAGGAAACAGCATAGGCAAGCTTTAAAAATGCTATATTTGACCTTTTTCACGATTTTTTTTTCTCCACGAATATACTTAATAAATTAAAAGTAAAAACATAGAGGCATAGATAATTGTTCTTTACTTTTTTTTAAGCAAAATTTCATATTTATGGAAAATATATTTTCCGAAATACGCGAATACGCGCAAACAACGATTTCACAACAAATGTTTCAAAGCACACTCCAAGAGCCGCCCAAATCTCTCCACTCCCACACAGAACCAACGCCACCACCCTCACTTGTCCGCGGCAGTGCTGCGGTAATCCGCGCACCCCAGTCGCGTGGCACACGCTTGGTGGGGGGTTGGTGTTGGTGGTGTGTGTGAAAGGCTGGGGTGTGCTGTTTGCCCGACGCTGGGACTCGCGGGGTCGCCTCGGCGCGGGTTCTTAGACGCGGGGCGCGGCCTCCTAACCATTGACGACGTCACGCTCGCGAGCTGCGCGTAGGAAGAGGAGAGAGACATAATTTACGGCGGGGACATCTGCGGATGACTCCCCAGGTCTTGGGCGGCTCGGCCGGTCGATAGAACAACCCCCCTTGCGCCTGCCTGCAACACCCCTTCCTCACGATTGCTTGCTTGCTTGGTGCCCCCCTTGCGCACAGCCGCAGCGTCGCGGGCGTGAGTGCGTGACCCACGGGACTAGTGCACATCCCCACTGTAAAGAAATAAATTAGGTATAGTCCATTCACGGTTTCTTCGGCCTTTTTGCATCAAACCTTTGAAAAATCTCCCCATGTATGACGTGTTTAGTAATTTCCTAAATATCCCCTGTATCACAAGCGTTTTATACTCGTGTCCATAAAACTTTCCTTATTCCCCTGTTAAATTGAAATGTTATTAATATTTTATGTATAAATTATAATGCTTTATTTATCAATAATTTAAATAAAAACAGGGAGAAAAATGGTATGTTGGTAGCGGCTAGTGAGAAATAGTCCTTATACAAAATACTGTTACACTTAGTGCGCACGAATGTGGGTGCGTTGTCCTTTTAGTTAAGCTTGGTTTGCACGAGGCGGAGGAATATCTTGGAAGTAGAACTTTAACAGGGCTTCATAAAAGCTGAAGTAACAGTGAATGGATTATAATAGGCCCTTACATGTAAGGGAAGCTAATTACCTCTACATGTAAGGTAAAATTCCCCCTTAAATGTAGAGTAAAATTACATAAAGACTAAAGTGCTATTCCCTAATCGTCGGAGAAAAGTACCTGGTAAAAGTGGGAGGAAAATCCCGTACAATTAAGGGAAAATTAACTATATTGTTTAATAAAATTATATTAAAAAATAACCCAGAGTATTAATAATGTTGATTTTTTTGTTACCTATATCATCTTTAAAAAAGTAATCGAAACCTCAACACAGAAGTCCCCGACACTTCCCGTCGTACGAACACACCGCGGTGTCACGCCAACTTCGCAGAAACTGCGCTGGAAACGGTAGGCACCCGATAACTATATCAGAGTAGGGGTGAATTATACAGGATGTGTCACCCGCGCCTGAATCTCCGCAGCCATGCAAACCGCACAAAATAGTACTCTTGTGCGAACGCACTCGTTACGGCGCCTCGTCTGTTAGCTGAACATTCGACGCCGTTGTCAGCCTGCGCCAGTCAGCCGCGCGAAAAAAATAGATAATCGCTACAACGTAACCCGTGTGGGTGGATTCCTTTACGTCAATGAAGAAACCGGTGACTGCATGTTTATGTCACGCGAAGAAGCAAAATGACTCGAAGCGAAGCAGATGTGTGTTACCGAGGAGGCGACCATCCTCACGTACCAACGTATTCGGTAAACATCGTAATAACCATGTTTCGACGCAATGAACGGATGTGAATTCTTTGCATAGTGACTGCATCTCAACGCATTGCTGACATAACACGATCCGTTCACCGCGTACTGTACTGATGACAACGAATCAGCGCGGACGTGGTGTTCTGCTATGATCGATGTTTTGTTAGATGGGTAGTATTATTGCGGGTTACACAGATACGAACAAATAAGCGGGGACGACTCTCCCAGTGGGAGCATACTTTTATATATACATATAATTATTTTCTTATGTATATAGCTATGTGTTTATATACGTAAATAATATTATATACACACATAGGCACCGAGTATATGGTGAGGGGGTATAACATACACACATAGGCACCGAGTATATGGTGAGGGGGTATAACGGGGCATTCCCTTTTGACTTTTTCAGCCGGCAAGACGTCCGCCCCCTTCCCGTATTTCGTGTTGATGACAACATTTGTTCGCGACTTCAGTTTGTAATAAATATTTACGATTTATGCCAGACTGCTTGCTTCATTATTTTCAAACTATACCGTGTTTACGGGTTTTTACGTAGCAAAAAGAAAATCTTATTTCAGTAGAAACCGCTTAATTTAAATATTTAAAACCTTGGCACGCATGAAATAACTGTTACGCGAGAACATAATGCCATACGCAAACATACAGCACACAGTATGAGCGAAAGCGAGAGGGGGAAGGGGCAAGTATTCAAGGATTTGGTGAGTGGAGAAGGGCGTGAAGAACGGAGAGGAGAGACTGAAATGAACATGAGTACTGCTCATTTCAGTCTCTCACCAAATCCTTGAATCCTTACCCCTTCCCCCTCTCACTTTCGCTCATACTGTGTGCTGTATGTTTGCGCATGGCATTATGTTCCCGTGTAACACTATATATATATATATATATATATATATATATATATATATATATATATATATATATATATATATATATAGAGAGAGAGAGAGAGAGAGAGAGAGAGCTGATGGTGAACGGGAGGCTGATACAGATATGAATGCCGAAATCAATTGTTTACCTTGAATTGTTAATTTAAAAACTGAAATAATAAAAGGAAGGGGAGCGTGATACACACTAATGTCTGTAACTGTAGACTGCTACAAGGTCAACTAAGCGCTTGGAAAGCAAACTTAAAAAAAATATATACTGCTGTTAACAGTGTGCGTCATGTCGTTAACATTGGCAGGCATAAGTCCTACTCGAAATGTGTGGAATTAATTAGAAAATCCGTCGTGAGTTGGTTAAAATTTCAGTTTTTTGGAAATGCTCAAATTTTAAAGACAGCTGAAATACGTTTATCAACTATACGCATTAGAGTGAGAAGTGTCGTAACTGTGGTACATTCATATTTGTTAGAAATATCACTGCCCCCAATTCTCTTCCGCCATGCACGTCCCGTTGCATGCTTTCCTTCCCCTGCAGGCGTTTGGGTCTTAGCACTGAGAAGCACTTAGGTCAGGTCTCGCACCTACCTCGGACTTGCTTTTAAATTTTACTCAAGAGTATGTTAGTAAAAAAAAAAAATAAAGATGGCCAGCGCAACTAGGCTTTTGGATTGGCGTGCCACATGCGAACAGAAGAAATTACAGAGCATTCTTGTGTCTTACAATGAAACTTACTTCAAAAACGCTAACCAAATAAGTAACGGCTTCAACTACATATTAGCATTTTGTATATGTGTGTGTATATATATATATATATATATATATATATATAAGTAGCGCTTGGTGAAGTGTTGCAAGGTAAACCGGTACTTGCTCAGTGCTGTACACACTCGGGGCACGCAACAAACCAGTAACCACTGTGGAGCCTGCAGAAACTGAATTTATTATGGCTGCTCGTGTATACATCATTCTGCACGAAGTGTTGCTTCAAGAAAATAACTAGTGTTTTCTTCGATCGTATAAGACAGCAGCTGGCTACACTCACGTAACTTGTTTTATTTTTCACGAAGAAAATGAGAAAAGTTCAGTGGGTATTTCGCTCCATTTTTGCGTCCGACACGTGTGCCTCGAACAGAACTTCGTGGTACACAATAATTCGGACGAAGAAAATTTCGCGGATGAACGTTGATAAAGGCCAGAATATTAAAAAAAAAGTGTTCATTTAAGGTTACGTTGGTTATTAGATCACAGTTAATAACGCACACCCTCGAGGACAATGAGTCAATAACAGTCCTTCCAGGAGGCCACAGTGAAGTTGCGGTTAGAGTGCTCGCCTCACATCGAGGCGAATCTGGTTCGACTCCCGGTGGGTCACTCCCGGGTTTTCATATGTGGGAATCGTGCCGGGCGATAACGCTGGTAGGTAGGCGTCTCCCGTCACATCTGCATTTGCATTCTGGCGCTGCTCTATACTCAGTTCGCTTCGCCCTCATCGACTCTCAAGACATCGGTGTTAAAATCCGCACAAACACCCCACTTGAAACCTCCAAGAAGGAATCATCGAATAAAATTCTATAAGCAGCTCATGGTAAAGTGAACACACAAGATAACTACTGCCCGTTGACTTAATATGGTACCATACACGGTAGTTTGCAAGCTACGAGTTAAGTTAGCAATGAAATAATTAATATACTGTGCTTGCAATTAAACTTGCTGTAACAAGAAGGACGGGTCTAAAGAGCTCCACATTGGGGTAATACATACAGCAGTGTGGGAAAAAACATGATTTGTAGTTCAGCCGAGTGGGCGCAGCACATGCACCAATGGCGACACTGATAAGTGTTGTACAGGCTGTTGCAAAATTTCACGACAGCATTTCGGGGAAACATTCCTCACATTTGGAGGATGAAAAAAACTTTGTACGAACATAGGTCCGCAAACGCTTCGTTTCTTTACTACAGCCCGTAATACATAACGCACAGTGTATGGCCCGCGGGCTGGATCAAGTTACTGTGGAATACCATCGCAGCTGTAATTGGTAGCCCCATTACCGGGGCTCCGAGGAGCCCTGATTTGAATCGCCATGACTTTTATTTGTGGGGACATTTAAAAGGCATTTGTGTGTGCAACCCCAGTGTTAGTGCTGATAGCCGGCATTTTAAACATTTCCTGTAGTGCCGACGATAAGCATTCACACGTGTGTTACTAATTCCTGTGCAGTTTCTACTGTTCTCGGTGTAGTGTCGTAGTGTGAGGTGCCGTGTAACATGCAAACGAACGCTGTGCTAAGCTCTCTGGCCAATAGGAGCGCAGGGTTCGAACCTGTCATCCGATCGGAAGGCTCACTATTCAAAAACCTAAAAAGACACACGCCATACTGCCTAACTTACAAAACCGTAGAATTACGGGTCTCGAAGAATATAATAATTACATTTTTTTAAAAATCCCTGAATTAATCACAAAACTATAAGACCAAAAAAAAAAAGATAGATGTTAATAAAACTGCAAACAAAAATAAAACCTACCCTAACTCATTTAAACATTAATTATTGCCATTCGTACAGTTAATATTCAAAATCCTAATCGTCAGAAAAATAGAAATAAAATAATAGTGAAAATAAAACGTATGTAGTTTACATGTGTTAAAAGGACAAAGTGACAAATGTGGGGGGGGGGGGGGAAGAAAAAAAAAGAATATAATTTCTAGACTTGAAAAATGAGACCTTACAATGTGTTTTAAGTTTAACGTGCCCCCAAATAATAACGCGAATTTTGTAGGTCACTAGTCCATGGGCTAGGGAGAGTTCAATATGCGCAGAAGTAAGGGGGCGATATGGGCGACACAAACACGCGTGCCTAGAGCCTTATCGCACCTAAGCGCAAGGCGTGCAATATTTCCTCCGGTGCTCTGCATCATGCAAATTAGATATGTAATGAAACAGTGGTACTTTATTACACGTGCTGAAAGACCCGCAGTTTAAACTACGTCCTCATGGTTATGCTATTCTCCCCCTCTTAAAACTCAGTCTCGTCCACCTTCTTTAATGTTCTATTTATGTGCCATAACTTTCTTTTCAATGAAGTAAGTGAATATTTCTTATTATAGTATGTTAACAATTCACAGACACCTCAATTTTAGTCGTCGAATTTAATTTACGGGTTATCTGGAAATTTTTAAGGGATAAGAATCTATTAGTAATTTAAAAATTATGTAGTTCTAATTACGTTATAACTACTTATTTGTGTTTGTTCTACATTGCAGCGCATTTGCAGTAATGTGAGCACTTTTGAAAACCCTCTCATTTGGAATAATAGTCAAAAATATATTTTATTTAAGTCTTTGGCTTGAAGTTTTGAGTGCAGTGGGATGCACACAGAGTGTTTATTACGTACATGTCAATATATATGTAAAAGGTAGTTAAAGATAAAAAAATAGCTGAAAGAAAAAAGTAACTAGGGCATCAAAAGTTCTCACTTTACCGTGAACAGCCCATATATAGTTTCAAAATAAGTGTCCCTAAACCACTGAAATAAGCTATAAACCGAGACTTAAAGAAACTGAGCAGGTGAGGATTAAAAACTCGCGATGTTTTACCATTTTCACTACATCTTTCTGCGAATAACCTAATATGTCGGTACACCCGAATTTCGCGAAAAGATTTCCGCACATGCTAGATTTCAACACCCTACAGGCACACCAGCGGTTTTCTTTTACTTATTGGCGGCGTGTCTTTGTGAGAAGATATTCTTCTACTCAACTCGCCAATCAGGATTAGGTAACTTTAATAATGCCCGTCTTTGATTCGTGGGCGTTCGCCTACGAACCGTAACACGGAAACCACCAAATCACCAAAGTGGGTCTCAGCTGAAATGCTATGAAATACAACTGGTCGTGAAATCTTTTCGCGAAATTTGGGTGTTCCTACTAATATGATAAATTCAAAACCAAAGGGTTTAGAATATAGATTTTCATCTTTTGTGGCAAAAAATCGTATTCCTAGGATATTTACTCACGAAAAAAAACAAAAATTTCAGTACTATTAAGCAATACATTCATAATAATGACAGTAGTAGGATCGACGGAGTTTCACTGCACTTTTTATTAATCGGATTAATCCTATGATAAAAAATTTATTGAAATGGTTCATACTTAATCCGATCATAATACGATCAAAAAATTATCCGATTTTAATACGATCAAAAATTGGATTATTCCTTGATCCAATCTCGATCAGATGGATTTTTTTTATTAATTTTGTGTGAATTGATAAGTATATAGTTTTGTGCAAAGGGGTGCTGCGGGACAAATCTACTTATTATTATTTTTTTGGGTAGGGAGCAGATCTGGTAGAAGGTGTGGCGTGTTGGGGATAGGGTATATATGTGCAGAGTTTTGTGCAAGAGTGTCATAGGTGTTTTTTTTTTTGGGGTTGGGAGTGGGATATTGCTCATAGACGGTGTTGGGACTTTGAAAGATACGATTTACATCCTGTATGTTAGTAATGACAAACGATTAAATAGAGGAAGAATGCAATTAAAGCAGTGATGTTAAACACGAGAGAAATTAATGGAATTACAAATTTCAAATGAACACAACTACGTGAATAACTTGGTGTCGACAACTACTAACTCACTTAATGAGTTACTAACTTGAGTTTAACTAGGTAAGTATCCTGAATGAAATGAATTAATAAGCCACAACAACACAAAAAATGTCCCTATAAATTAAACGACTGTCTTCCTAAACACAATAAGAAGGTATTTAGATAATTTTTAATGTTTCAAAAATACAAATTAACCATAAATTTTGTCTCAAAGATTCCTTTCTGCTTCGAGATACGTATATATTCGCCAACTTTGAACTTTTGTTTTCTCTCATCGATGACTTTAACATTTTATTAATAGTTTTCATTAAACAGTTGTCTGTAACTTCTTTGGGTGCCATCTTGATAGTTATATGATATCTGGAATTATAAAATTTAACAATTTCAGGCAAAACAACCACCCATTTGTAGATTCCCCTCGATGTGAAATGCTTGTAAATTATTTACTTAATTGATTTGTTGTATCGATCCACAACACTGGCTTTAAGGTCTACATAAGTTCCATAGTGATTAATACCATAATCTGTCATTATTTTCTGGAATGGCAAAGAAAAAATTCGGTTCCTCTGTTGGATTGGAGCGAATTTGTTTTACTCTCTTTTAAAACTGTCTTCATTGCATCACTAACATTTTCCCCAGTTTTGTCTTTCAAAGGTATAGACCAACCATATTTCAAATAAACATCTCTTATGGTTAAAATATACTTGTATCTTATATTGTATTTAGAAAGCAATGCCATTTCACACAAATCAGCTTGAAAAAGATCATTTAACCATTTAATAATAACTCTTCTTCTAGGATATGTTATCCTGGCTGGAACATGAAGTTCTTCAGAAATATTACTAATCTTCATTGGTAATATAACCATCTTCTTTCAGATCTTCAATAATAGAAACAATTTCGTTTGTATGTGAATTATTATCAGATTCTCTCGAAGCAATGAGAAGTTTTAATCTATCGACCAATTCATTAGGATTGTTCCAACATACAGGAGAAAATCGGTTGTCAATTTTATTTTTATATATTCCACTTCCGACAATATCTCCTATTAAATGTAGTTTCGGGTAATTTTTGTCTCCTAAATGGTTACTCGCATTTGTAGAACGAATAATTTCTTTATATTTCTCCAAATATATGTCGGAATATCTGCTTGGAGCATTAAAAAATAATAATTTAATCACGTATTTTAATTCTATTTTAAGACAAAAATGGAATTACCGAATCTCCCAGACACCATGTGTTTCCATTTCGATACACACCAAATGTTGTATCGTGCATAGGTGAAGTATGTTTTAAAGTTAAATAACCACATGTTTAATGAGAAAGGTGTTTGTTTTCTTTTTCTTGAAATGTTCTTCAGATTTAATTTCCAAAGCTGTTTCATTAGGCGAATTCAGCACATAATATAATACATCCATATACTCATAACAGGTGGAAAATACGAAGTTGTTATACCTTTAAGTATGGTATTTTGCTGAGGACTGCAAACATGTAATATTAAATGCTAAACAAGAATCAGTTATTCTATTCAGTTATATGCATTTAAACTCCATATATGATACATCTAATAATGAGGAAGGTGGAACATTTGATTTAAACACTGTTGAATGACTAATGCCACATGTTGAAATTAACACTCGTGAACATGTAAAGTTTTTAAAATATATCAAAAAAGGAAAGAATCTAAATTTTGCATTCAGATTGTGGGCTTTGGAGACATTTCCAATGATACCAA
The DNA here is from genome assembly GCA_029891345.1 of Dryococelus australis. Lineage (NCBI taxonomy): Eukaryota > Metazoa > Arthropoda > Insecta > Phasmatodea > Phasmatidae > Dryococelus > Dryococelus australis. Next base: position 76,872,088 of record CM057003.1, on the reverse strand, counting down.
CATCACAAAAAGTCATTTGGAAAGTGACATCAAGTTTATCATCTGAGAAAATATGATTTGTCATTATTTGTTTTCAAACAAATCGACAAAACCATTTAAAAGCTGATAGATCAGTAATCGATAATTGTGATATAAAAATACTAAACTGTAATTAAACAGTCAAGCTTACCCTTATATGGATTTAAATTTGAACTTTGAAAATTGGGAATTCCTTATTTGCTACCATATGTACTCAAAGTTTCAGAAAATGTAGTATAACAAAATAAGCTCAATGATACTAGAACCTGAATCATTTAAAACCAGAGGAACATTATTTGTATTTGATGTAAGCAAAGAAGACAACATAATTACCAATAGTGTCATTGATTCACGAATTGAAATTATTGCAAATACATCAACTCTGGCAAATACACAAGTTTATGCTCTAATAATTCATTATAGATTAGCGAGCTACAGTGTAAGGGATAAGTTGGTGAAAATAATGAATTGAGTTAGTGTGCGAATAACCATGGCTACAACAAGATGTTTTGCAATGTACAAGGATTTCAATTTCCAGATAAATTTATCATTAAATATTTAACTATTACTGATATGGAAGGACATACAACTGTATTCAGCTTTAAAGCACAGTTTGACTGGAAATATCTAACTCCCAAATACAAGAAAACTGATAGATGGGTTACTAAACATCACTATGGTTTAAAATGGGAGAGTGGATGTATGGAGTATGAGAATACAATTGCCCATCGATCAAATAATTACATAAAACAGCAGAGCCCATTCAACATTCATCTCTGCAGAGAAAAACTGTAAATTAATGCTAACCTGGACATTGATGTCTGACTGGGATGAAACAGATTATGATGATTTTTCTCATGAATCACCCATAGATATTATTCGAGTGATATGGCACTATTTGGGACGAGAGAATTAATGAGTAAAATTTAGTATAAAAAGTATTTGGTTGTATGTAATCCAATATTTCTTAAATATGGATCAACAAGACAACACAATCAGCTGTTCTTGCATACATAAATCGAAATGTAAATTGAATATCAGCAAGTTATTGACCCATTGGAGTAAACCATTTCAACTGTGTATCGGAAAAAAATAATTTTTTTAAACATGTTAAAACATCTTGTAGTAAAAAAATGAACAACAATTTGTAAAACAAGCTGTTTTGTATATATTTGCCACTAATTATGTAACCTCCTATAGTTGTTTATGTGTGTTTTGGAAAAACCTGTACTGACTTGTGTTAAAATGTTGTATATATTTTGTTAATAAATTGATTTTTTTAATGAATAATTTTTACATAGCCCGTTTTTAAAAGTGAAATCGTTTTCCTAAGAGAGAACAAAGGCATATAAATCTCTCGACATAGAGAGAGAAAAAAGTAATAAAATGTCCTGAGAGAGAGAGACAGATATTTAAAATATGTTTGGTTTCTCTCAAACTATGTTCATTAACACTATGTTCATTAATGAGCACTAGTGTTCTAATGAAAAATTTAGATATGCTCAATATTTATAGGTGCTTAAACTTAAATGAATCATGTGGAATATTTCCAATTAAATATTATTAGCTAACAAATTTATACTCACTTCGAAATGTTAAACTTATAGCATATGCCAATATCTCAAGATGTGAAAAAGCCATTACATTTAGATATCTAAAGTCTAAGCAGTGCTACCACTCCCTGTCCAGAGTCACAAACCTTCAAGTTTAAATGTCATAGTTTTTCCAATAGTACCAACTACAAAACCAAGACCTCAGAGGTTGCCTACCTGACTCCAACAAGCTGCCGCAGAAAGAAAGCATTTTGGTTTTATAATACCCTATGGAATGTATATCTTTAATGAAGCAAGCTGCGAAGGTCCTTGGTCCGTTGTGCAAGGGAGGCCAGCTCAGGTCAACGATTTTAACCAAATAGGATACCAAGGCCAATATACTTTCCTAGATGAATTCAAACTCTCAAGAAAAAAAATTATGTTTTCTACTTTATAAAATTTATATTCACTTTCCAAGCTCCAGTATGGGGGGGGGGGGGGTATAAAAAATGCACAAGACTTATATTTTTAAAAAGGACTATTTTTTATGAAACAAGTTTTACTTGCTCATACACACTAGCATTAAAAAAAGTTTTAAAATATATTATAAAATATATTTCAAACTATAGTGAAAATATGATTGTACACATTACCGGAAAATATTTTTATATGGTTAGTGTAAATATGATTAGCAATATACACATTAAGAAAGCAGGAGCATATTTACTTAAATTAGATCGTAAAACATAACTTGTTTCTTGACTTCAATAAGATATATTGAAAATAAAAAAATATTTTATGTTAATTTTAAGGTTTGCAGAAATTCGAGGCGATGTCTCAATATTACAAAATGTAATACTTCATTCTATTAAACAGTATTTACATTTAAAATTTCGAAAAAAAAAAAAATAATAATATTACCCTCAAAAGGTGTAACTATTCATAGAAAAGTTTAAAGAGAGATTACAGCAAGCATGAATGATTTAAAAAAAAATGGAGTATTACACTTTCTTTTCTATAAATTAAATATTGATTCATTGAGTATGTTGATCTCTAATGTATTTGCTATTCGTTTTTATTGATTAATAATTAAACAGTTTTAATTTTTTTTTATGAAACAGAAGTTATTCATTTCTTCGAGGAAGTAACTTTGTAGAGAGGTTTGGCTCAGAGTTGGGCATGATGGTTGAAGATGGGTGCTAGAAGGTGCTAGAAGGGAGGGGACTGGATGTTGGACCTTCTGACTTCTGGTTGGAGGGGAGTAATCAGGCCTCTCGAGTATCTACCTGGGAATTTGAAATTTTTATAAATAGAGATTTAGCCTCTATGCCCCCTTCCACTGTTTCCAGTTTTATGTCAGTGTGGTTCACCTTGCCATGTCGCATTCCTTTGAAGATTATTTTCTTGGCTTATCAACCCAAGACTTTAACAGAGTTCTTGAAGGTTTTAATTGGGATTATTTTCATGTCGTAATAAACTTTTCAGATCCTTTGGCAACAAACTTATTACTTTTTTGGAGAATGACGATGAAGAAAGTGGATCTGCACTACAACCATGGCTCTTGCCAATGCCCTCCTTAGAGCTGTCACAGTCACCTCCAGCATAAGGACTTAATACGGCGATGCCTTCGACGTCAAGACATACAGCGATGCCTTCGATGCCAAGACCTACAGTGCCACCTCTTGCATCGAGAATAGCTTTATTGACATATGCGGTAGCGAGACCTACCACGATGCCTTCAATGCAGTGACCTACAGTGCCGCTTCCGGTGTCGAGAAGAGCTATATTGATGTCTGTGATAGCGAGACCTACCGCGATGCCTTCGATGTCAAGACCTACAGCGAAGCCTTCGACATCAGGTCCTACAGCGACACCTCCGCTGTCGAGGAGAGTTACAGCGACGTCGAGATTGGAAGCTCTATATTTAACAACAGACATCAAATCAGGTGAGCGACATCTACACAAACCACAAATGTGTTCTTGTTTCACTACATTAAATTTAACGGTTACAACCTTAAATGATGTGCGGGAACATATGTCTAAAAATTGCTTATTCCAAGAATTGGAAGGATTTTTACAGTTCAATTTTATATCTTCACCTGCTCCAAGTATACCATCTCCTAAATTATTAGTACCTGAATCACTGCAATGTAAATTAATTTCCCCACCTACTCCTTTGGTCATACCTTCACCACCAGAAATAATATATTGCCCTATAATATAACTAATACCCCCTCCCCCTTCACCAGCTTTACCACCACCACCACCACCTGTCGTTCCTGTAAAGAAATGCAAAGTCATCTTATCTCTAAACCAAAAACTGAAATGTTAATGAATATTCAAACTTACAGTAATGAAGTGTTGATTTTAATATAAATTCAAATTTTTGGGGATGAAGTGATGATTTTAATGGTTTCTGATGCAGCATAATATGATAATTTTTCAGTAAAAAGTTGTAATGATCTTCAGGTGCGATATGGAGACAGTGTTAAGTGATAAATTAAATGAATTTAATAATTTTTACTTGTAACATGGTGAAGATTTTATTTTTTACATTTTAAGCATTTAGTAAAAATTTTCTCATAATTTAAATTTTTTTAAACAATTTTAATAAATTGTAATATTTCAGATGTAAAACAATGGAAAGTTTGTAATGACTTTAATAAATTGTTAAGATTTCAGACATAAAATAATGGAGAGTTTGTAATATCTTAAATAAATTTTTAAGTTTTCAGATGTAAAGTGATGGAAAGTTAGTTTTTTTTTTTTTTTTTTTTTTTTCCCCCATGTTTGATGTGAATATCTAGAGACTTTGTCTTGCGAGTGTTAACTAAGGTTTTATGATCTTTTAAAATCAAATATTTTTATTTATTCAAAAAGGAATAATGTGATGTGTTATTTATTAATTAATTCCTCATACTACTAATTGTTTTATATCTTGTTATATGAATGATTGGATATGGGGGTGTGTTTTAAGACAAAGTAGTTGTAAATGACTGGATATTAATCTCTTAACTGTTAAAATTTAAAATGTTGGTAAATACGTAAAGGAATTAATGTTTAGCAGTGATGCTAAGCTGTTGGTTGTATTTAAAACCAGGTAGCAGAATAAATGTTTGCTCTCACTTTCACAGGAAAAAATACAAGTTTCTTGCTTCCTTCTTCAGGAGGAAGAAAAATTTTGTTTAGAAATTCAATTGGAGAAATTTCCGATAAAGAAATTTAATAAAAAGAAACTTTGAAGGGCTGGGCGGGAATTACAAATTTTTTTGGAGATAATCGAACATGTCTAAGTGAAGGAATTTGCAACAAAAGGAACTCGTAGTATCTTCAGAAAACCTCCATCAACCCATTGGTCAACTTGAAAAACCCTGGGGACATAACGAAACTGAGAGGTCTGACACATATACCTTTTCAGCAGCAGGTAGAAAGACCTCTTAGCGACACACAACAGCTCCAAGAACGTTTCCCCACTGCCCTTTAAATATACTGTTGCGAGAGTCCAACAAACTTTTAATAAAAATATTTTTTTCACACAAAAAACAGATTACAACTATTACTGTTGCTGCTGAAGATTCAACGTGATGATATCTGGTGGTAAAGAACACAACCATACTTTACACAAACTCAGAAAACATAATTAAAGGTTAAAAAAAAACTAAACTTATGTTAAAAATGGCTGCCGATTTCCTTTAAATTTGCTTAAATTTGGACCATTTTAGAAACTAAGTCGAAATATCGTGAAATTTAACAGATTTCAGCTTCGATAGCAGTCATTTCAAGATGGATTCGTGCTAATTCAGTGATATCAGTCGAAAAAGTAGCATATGTTAAGTAAGTTCAAATATACACTGTTTATATTAGATAGTATAGTAGAAATTCTAGGCTGGGAAACTTACTGGGAGAAATCTATATGTAAAAATACACACAAATATTTCAAACATTGAATATGTATGTTTACTATTCCGCTGAATTTTTTAGACATTTGGTTTGAACATGAGTTTGTGTAATAAGTTTTTCAATGGTTGAAAAAAAAAAGTTCTACTTGTGTTTTCCTTAAGTCGAAAGATGCATGTTTTTCATTACTTAAGATAAATTTAACAATTGAAAATACCTCTTGTAATTGTGATACTATGAAATTAACAATAGTTTCCTGGAAATACTTGAAACTTAAAATTGAATGTAAGTTTGCTGGAAAACAGGATAAAGTTTATTGGTTTAAAATATAAAATTTTTAGAATGTTAAATCTGGGAATTATCTTGGGTGATTAATGAAACTTAATTTTAACTTGAGGGATATAAATTTCATCAGCGGGACTTGTGAAATTTTATTTTACAGCAAATACGACAGGCTCTTGTGTTTCGAAAAATAGGAGGAAGCTTCCTTTCTGAGCAAGTCAGTGTCCGAGATAAAGTGAAAGTTTGTTGGACAAGAGGGCGAGGGGAACTAGCCAGGCAGAGTGAGTTCAAAATTCGCTGGTCCGAGGGGTATTTGACAGTTGGAGAGTCTCCGACGTGATGGACAAAAGACACGCTTTCTGGGCTGGGGCTGCCCGGCCGAGGCATGTAGCTCTCTAGATAGCCGAAAACGCCTTCTGGACTGGGTGATGGAGGATGGAGAGGGTAGGTGGGGGTGTCTGTCCTTGTAGAAGGTTTGCAGAGCATGGTGTTGGACAATAGCGGGTGCAAAGAACTGGTCTTTTTGGACAAAGACGCGTTCTGAGCTGTTTGGGGGTGGGGCTCGGGGAGGGGGTTGCATAGAACCCTCCATGGACTGCAGTATTAAAACTATCCGAAAATGTGTTATGGGTGGGATGGTGGGCAGGGGGATGCATCGCTGAGACAGGTAGGGTAGACAAGCCTCGAGGAAACCAAAGACGCGGTTTGGGGTAGGGGAGGTGGAAGGGGGTGGGGGCTGCAACCAGGAGCGATACGAACAGTTCTATCTGTCTGGCGTCATGCTAGTTTGACACCAACCCTCGCCCTGGATACATGTCTACATCGCTCTCTCCTCTGAAGCATCTTCACCAGTTGCAATGTTGTTTGGTGGAGACTAGGCCTATGACCAAAGGGGCAGGCGGTTAGCGGACTTCACCTCTCTTTAAGCCAATATAGTGCATAGGATATTTTAAAATGTTTTTATAAGAGTTTATCGTGTTAACTCCGTTTCTGAGCTCGGTCATCGAAAGTTTATATGAGTTTCAACTATCGTTTCGTTAACTGATGTCATGAATTTCACAGACTAACGGAAATTTGTAGTGTGTCCGTTATTTTAAATCATTTTTCTGTGGGGAAACTTATATAAAAGGTTGTATGATTGAGTCTTTTTACACTTCGATGGAAATTGTATTAAATGTGAAATCTTCTTACAATAGTGAAAATTAATTTTCCCAGGAAAGTGAAACTTGCATTAAAAATTGGGTATGTTTTTTTTTTCTGTGAAATGTTTAGGAAGACATGATTAAATTGTTCGTCATTAATAGCATATTGGTAGGGAGACATTTTCAATTTGTAGCTATAATTCAGAATGTGTATGAGTAATGTGTAGGACGTAGTGAATTTAAGTAATTACTTTCATCTTTAAGTTATCAGAATAGGCGATAAACAAGTTTCCTATGGAAATATTAGTTAGTTTGAAAATTCAGAGTTTTTGCCGTAATTTCAACTTGGCCGCAACCTTCACGTCATATTCATTGACTGACCTCCCAGCTGGACAGACATCGGTCGCGCTTATAAGTCTCTGCATGTCATACACTGCAGTCATTGCTTCACTGAGCTCGCAGTCGACAAGACGTGTTTTGGGGGAGGTGCTTGTGCAATTTCATTAAATGTTTTTCAATTCAACCTGTGCAATTTATATATTAGTACGTGCATCGTAAACATATTTTTTATCCAATTGTCACGTAAATCGTATTCACATCTCTTTTAGTTCATTTCCAAGTTTTTTAGCTCAGTCTGTAATCAAACGTAGGATGACGTACACACGGGTTCTGTTTGCTCTCAACGCCTCGTTCAGCGTATAACTCGACGTAAGTGCTATGTACAAGGCAGTGCTGCAGCGAGACTTCCTGAGAGAATGGTAATATATTAAAATCACTTACTGTTAAACATTTTCTTTTTTATATGTGTTAGTAAATTAATTTATTTTAATGTGTGAATTCCGTTTCAAAAGTTCGTCACCAATCTCACAGGCAGATGGACGTGTTTTAAAATAATGCCAGGTATGTGTAGAACTCGAATGTGTCAAGTAGTGTATTTTTTTTTACATGTTTTCAAATACCTTGTTATTGTGTTCAGGAACACTGCCGTTTAATTTATAGGGACATTTTTGTGTTATTGTAGCTTGTTAATTCATTTCATACAGGATACTCATGTAATTGTGATCGTTTAATGAGTTAGTACTTGTCGACACCCGGTTATTCACATAGTTTTGTTCGTTTGAAATTTGTATTTCCATTAATTCCTTTTATGTTTAACATCACTCTTTTAATTGCATTCATCCTCTATTTAATAGTTTGTCAATACTAACATACAGGACGTAAATCGTATCTTTCAAAGTCGCCTATCTTCCAACACCGTCTATGAGCAATAACCCACTCCCAACACAAAAACACTTATGACACTCTAGCACAAAACTCTGCACATTTATATACCCTGTCCCCAACACACCACACCTCAGTCGAGTGCCAGTTGTCTTCCTGACAACATCTGCTAGAGCTGCTCCCCACCCCAAAATAAATTATAATAAATTTGTCCCTTAGCACACCTTTGCACAAAACTATACACTTCTCAATTGACACAAAATTAAAAAAAAACCTCATCAGATTAAGGATTAATTCAAAAGAATTTAGATTTGATTAAAGTCGGATTAAATTTCTTGATCAGATTAAGATCGGATAATTATTAACCCTTTCAATAAATTTGATATCAAAGAGTTATTCCGATTAATCAAAAATTTAGTGAAACCCCATCGACTATACTACTAATGATGCAGATTACTTGTTATGAAATTAATAATAATATTTACTAGTGTACTTAAAAATTAACCCTTAACTGCTTCAGGCATGAAAACATTTTTACAACTGAATCGAAATTGCATGAAATTAACTACTGAAACTACTTTAATAAAATTTTTCTAATTTTCATTTACTAAAACTAGAGTTAATATAACGAGAGCCTTGTTTAATAAAGTTTTTTTTCCCCATAAAGTGTTTTCTGAAGCACCCAGAGCAGAAATATGCTTAAGCCACGATTAATGAAACGTTTATTATTCATTAATTTTTTTATTAAATACGAAAATTAAAAAAAAATACTTTTCAGTGTTAAAAAGTACGAGTTTCTTTCTTATGCAATTGAAATGTTTGTTTTTCTGACAATTTTGGTAGAGTATATACTACATTTTAATGAGTTATGCTTGTTATACAATCGGGTGATGTGATGAAGTTATTAACGATAAAGTGAGCACTTTTGAAATCAACCTTAGGAATAAGCCACTGCCACTGCTTACGTATATTTAAATGGGTGCACTGAATAATATGCGGCCAGTGAAGTTGGTAGATGGAGGTAAAGTAGTTCCGCATCTTAACGTCGAATAAAAAGTGTTAGGCAACCATTTGTGATAACTTAAATTATTTCTTTTGCTTTATATTTTTTTACTGCACCAAAGTGTAATAATGAGGAGTTGATTAAAATAATTCCTATTTTAATAACTGCACAGTTTCACCTGAATAAAGTGATGAAGGCCCACGAAGATGTGAAGTTCACGTAAGGCGGAAGAATACACAACTTGCATGTAAGTAGTTCTTAAGCAAGGCTCTCGAAAGTGCTCAGTTTACCGTGAACAGCCTATACACTAGAAGATACTCACCTTCTACCTTAGGGTGTAACACATACGTCGTTTTGGATTCTTCGTTTTTCTTGATTATCAATGTGCTTAAGAAAAATATTCCGAACATATGTCTATAGCAAACTAGCTATTGGACGTACCATGCAGCGCAGACATAAAAACTGACCTACGAACTCAAAATTATGGTTAAATATCAATTCTGCCAAATTTTGGCAAGATTGATGTGACATAATTATAGGTTTCTAGTTTAGTTTTAATGTCGGAACTGCAATGTGAAGTCAAAATCTAGTTCGCAATAGACGTTCTTTCAAAATTTTCACCCTTAAAAGTATAAATAAGAGATAGACCAGAAATCCAATATGGCGGGCGATGCATAACCTTAACGTCGTTGTAATTTCTCAGATGAACGCGGCCTTGAGGACGTCATCTTAGGCGCGGCTATGTCGTCCTGCCTTCAGGGCCACACTGACCTTGGCAGGGGCATAGAGTACTTCAAAATGCAGAGCTGTAAAAGCCGCGAACTCCAGACGGGCAAGGGGCCACGGTGGCTGAGCGATTAATAAGCTCGCCTCCCACCAAGGCGAACCGGGTTTAATCCCCGCCCGGGTCACCGGATTTTCACAAGTGGAGATCGTGCCGGACGATGCCGTTGGTCGGCGGATTTTCTCGGGGATCTCCCGTTTCCCCCGCCCCTTCATTCCGGCGCCGCTCCATATTCACTTCAATCACCCCCATCGGCTCTCAAGACCTCGCTGTTAAGTGCCGCCCAAATCTCTTCACTCACTCATTCCAGAGGGGCAGGGGCTCCGGTGGCAGAGTGGTTAGACCGCTCGTCTCTCACCGAGGCGAATCGGGTAGAATCACCGCCCGGGTTACTCTGGATTTTCGCGAGTGGGAATCGTGCCGGATGGCGGGTTTTCTCGGGGATATCCCGTTTCCCCCCGCCCTTGCATTCCGGCGCTGCTACGCACCTTCGCTTCACCCTCGTCGACTCTCGAGACACACAAATCTCACCACTCCGCTCTGTGCGGTTGGGGCGAGAATCGACACACCCCAGTCAGGTGGCGAGCCTGTGGAGGGTGGGCCGGGGGAAGGGCGGGGTTGTTGATTTGGAAGGGGGTTCCAAAGGAGGGTGCTGGATGCCGCAGCAGCTGCGGGCAGGTGGTGTGTGCCCTGGGAGACTGGGAGAGTTTGCGCTTCCCATGCCGCTGGTACCGCAGCTGACAGCTAGCCAATACTGCTGCGCCCTCCCTCTGTACCCCTGTTTTCCCAACCCCTCCCTTCTCATCATCCCGTGGACGCCGGAAATCATACCGTGCGCAAACATCTCTCCTTGTCCTCGTCCTTCGATCGTCTCTGGTCCACATCCCGAGTCATGAGATGCTTCGTCGTTGACGTACAATTACTAGCGACATGTATGTACAATTCGCGTTACTATCTGGCATCAGGTTATACTTCACACTACTGTATATGCTTGACCCAGCTTCGTTTCTCCGTTGGCCGGTGCCTGGATGTTAAATAATTCCCTTTTTGACTGAACTGCATGTGATTGGCGCACATAACTCTGAAGTGTTAATTTATTGGTGTTGAGTTACCTAGGGCGTGTCTCATAAAGCATGGTCCAAACACAAATGTATTGCAAAGGTACAAGTGTTTTAAGTTTAAACGAGTCACAAAAATCACGTGAATTTGGCATGTCTCTGCCAATTACTACAGGTTCGTTGGGGCCGCGGCGGCATAGTGGTTAGACTGCTCGTCTTCCACCTAAGCGAACCTGATTCGATTCCCGGCGGAGTTGCTCCCGGATTCGGAATCATGCCGGACATTGTCGCTGGTCCTCGGGTTTTCTCAGGGATCTCCCGCTTCTCACACCCTTGCATTCCGGCGCTGCTACATTCTCACCTCTATTCACCCTCATCGGCTCTCAATAACTCGTTGTTAAGAGACACCTAAATCTTTCTTTCTCTTTCTTACACACTACACACTAAACAACACTAGTATCAATGGAAATGGTTTATTAGGGATTGGAACCATCGAACTTCTTAGAAAGGCACTAGTAAAAAAAAGTTATTTTTTGTTACTGTAGCAATAACATCAGTGATACTAACGAAGTAACTCTATGTAAAGTTACCATCTAATTGAAAGCACGATTATTTCAATCACGATAACTGAACCGAGATTTTTTTGTAGTCTGCAAGTTCTAACACAAAGTAAAAACATTTTCTCACGATAACTTATTTATCTTATTAACAATTTCACAAAGTTGCTTGATCAACACGCGGACAATGTTAATCGTACTAGTGACAGAATAATTCACAATGGCCAGAAAGGAAGAAATTAAGCAAGGATTAAAATAGCAGTATGAAGATTTTCTCCATATTACACATTGCATGTTAACCGGCCTTTCATCTAATGGATACTACATTGGCGTACACTTTATCGGCATGCCTTACGTCATTTTCTGTGAAGTTGTAAGTTGAATATACTAAGAAGTTCGTCTAGTATGTTTAAGTATTAATTACTGACAGCGTCCTTGTGACTTGCCACCTACTCTTGCCACTTCGTAGCGGCAAAACTGATAAGTTTGCTCTTTGTTCTTTCCCCTACTTGCACATTAATCTCAAACTATAGTCAATTCATGGCTACTTCTAACATTTCTAAATCCCTACTCAAGTTATTTCAGGTTGTTCCTTCGCATCATGGGAACAACACTTACCAATTCAAGAAAATTGCAAACAAGTTACAACGTACCGCATTTTTACTCACTCAGATTAAATACAATTTGCGTGAGAAAAATTTATTACTAGGCATTACCAATACACCTATTTTCTCCCTGCTTTATACATTTTAATTAGATATAAAATAACGTATTATAATTTATACATAAAACATAAATAAAAGTCAAATTTAACCCCAAATAAAACAGTTTTATTAACATAATTATTAAACGCTTATTTAGGGAACAAACTAACCCGTCATATAATGGGGTGATTTTTTTCAAAGGTCTGATTCAAAATGAGTGAAAATACTGCGAATAGACTATTTACTGTACTTACAAATACAAACAACACTCAAATCCACGTCCTACAGGGAATTTAATCAACACAAGACCGTAAGTCATCAAAAGCTGACATTCCAACAAACTTCGCGTTTGGAGATTATCTCATCAATTAGTTGATCGGCAACTTGAGTGAGAATCATAGCTGGTACTCCTTTTCAATATATAATCATTCATTATTTTAGTTCATTGTTTTCATGTTGGTAATTTTCTTAGAACGGTCCAGGATTTACACTGTTTCAGGACAGTGCCATAGGAGGCGTTTTAGGGGATAAATTCTCTCTCCCCCTCCCCCCATGAAAAAAAGTCGTTTTAAAAATTAATTAAAATAAGTTATGCGAATATGAGTTAAATTTTTTCTCAAAATAGTAACTTCATTTTCTTGACCCTTGGATGATTTATAACTGAGTTGTGCCAGAAAATTATGTTTGTTCTGAAACTGAAAACAAAGTTGACACTGCTTTGTCCCTAACAAAACAAACATCTCCCTATTTCCAAATCTTGTGCACGGGCCTGTAATGAATTGCTATTAATGAACGGACACAACGTACTGGCCAGGATTTGATGGGCTGCCACGGCAATATGTTCTCGCTCTTTCCACGCTGTCAGGACCTCCACCCTCATATGAAAACTTTCCACCAGTTTTCGAAACGTGCCTGCAGGAATATGGTCCCGTTCCTTCTTCGACATGGTGTTGAGACTTTAGTGCTGTTTTGCGGGCAGTTTAGTCCGGTTTTCTATCGGCATTCACACCCATTTCAAAAGTCCTTTTTTCAGTGCAGTTGTAATTAATACTCGGAATCTGTCGCCCGAGTTATTACACTCGCGCGTGCTGAGATCACTCGCTCACAGCCTTGGTCACAGAGTACTTGACGATACAGAGGTTAAACATACGTTAGGAGGATCTCTCTCTCTCTCTCTCTCTCTCTCCACCATCTTCCGACGTAGATCAGGACGCTTATACAGAGTTGGACATGACGTAGACTTTTCATTTAGATTGATAGGGAGTTCAGTTCCACAGTTTGCATTTAAGTTAGTTTTTAAGTTACTCGCGTAGTAGTGAGCGCTTAATAGCCCCTCCGCGTACTTTTGCAGCTGTTTAGGAGCTAGCTAGTTTGATAAAAGACGTTACGTCCGTGAGCCGTGAGCCTCGTAATAAACAACCCCTACTCTACATATGATTAAAAGCCTGAGCCACTTGGAAGATCGCTCGTCCTGTTTTCCTACGAATTAAATGGTATTTTCGTCGAAAGCAACCCTACATCACTTTAAGAAGTCTGGTATTTCAGCTTTCACGTATTTTCAGTACATGCTAAAATGGCAGTTGTTCTAGAACATCTTCACCGACGCCATGTTGGCAAGGCGTCCATGGTTTAAATTCAGCACACTCTAACCGCAAGAAGCCCTATTGGGAGTTTAAGTGTTCCTACTGACAAAAGCTAAGTCCGGAGCATAATTTTCATTTAATTTGAACTAAAACGTTTTAATTCGAGATAAGTCTACATTTTATTTGTTCGCAAGTCAGAACTTTTTACGTGACGCATAAAGTTAATGACTGACAGGACGAGCACTAGGCCTTCCAACGGTAGATAGATTTTTCATTATTTAATTTCTTGCATATTGCCATTCTGGGTCTTCCATTTTAATTTAGTTTCAGCTCAGAATAAGATAGTAATTGGCTTAAATTTTTATTTGAATTAAAGGGCTATAGCTGAAATTGATGTAGCTGGCGTTACGTTTTCTTGTATATGTGCAGATACCTAACCTCTCCCTGTTATTTTCAGAATGAGAACATATTATTTTTCTTTTCTATTTTGAATACCTATGCTAAACACATTTTTTTCAGCTGTAAGACAAATAAGTATTTGTCTACTCGTATTTGAAGAGCCACTCGTACTACTATTTGAAGAGCCACTCGTAAGTGGCTCTTCAAGGCGAGTGCTCCACGTCTGTTGCGCCAGTTTCCCCGAGTCTGAGAATCATCAGGCTGATTGTGTTCCTCTGTTGTGGAACACACGACTATCACATATATGTTTATTATCCTGTAATTAGACAACCACCTCAACCTTGAAACGAGTACTGTGTATGCGAGAGTGATTGTCAATCACACACGCTAGTAGGTCCCGTAGAGGGACATATATGCAAACACAGTGTCATTTATCAGTGTGTTGAATATTAAGTACTATGTTCAATAAGTTTGGCTATATTGTTTCACTTACATCTGGTTGTACACCAAAAGGGAAGAACACGGTACGTTTTACACACACGACAAGATAAGCCCCCCCCCCACAACCCCTTTTTTATCCTTCTTCAGAACTGCAATTTATATATTCATACACTCGCTACTCACAAACTATGTAAATATTGTGTATGTGTGCAACTGCTTTCACATTACACTACACAATTATAGTGGCGCCTTACACAGGGCCCTTGTTGCACGTCCTGGCGGAGACACCACATAGTTATTTGGCGCCCTTGCGAGGGGCAATAAACACTGGTGTTTTATCCTTACATGTGTTTAAGTATATTCTCATATACGTTTTACAAGATGTACCTTTGCAGTACGTTTGTTATTCGACCATACTTTATTTGACACGTCCTGGGCAACTGCGCCAATAAATCAACACTTCATATTTGCATAGTCCAAACGCGTGCAGTCCAGTCATAAAAGGGGTGGCTTCAAATTATACGGCAGCCAATGGAGAAGCTATGCCGGCTCGAGTATATATAGCACTGTAAAGTTTACCTTGATGTCAAACAACAACGCGAATTTTGCAGCTCTCTTTGTATAGGGCTTTTGTGTTACTATTGCACCAAATAAGTTATATCTGGAATATACGCACTGAGTTTCAGAACATTCTGTCTTATTATTTATTGATGAAATTATAATAATCGATGAATTAGGGCAAATTGCCTTATCTTTGCGCTTTTATTACACGTAGCCATTTTCTACGAAATACATTTAGCAAACAGCATAAGTTACAGTTGTGAGTAAATATAGCAAAATACATTCTCCATACTAAATGATTAATGAATTATGACTGATTAGTGACGACCAATTTTTCGGTAGATTAAACTATATTTTCAAAAACCAAGATATAAAAAGAATTTTATGTTAGGTATAAAAAACGCTATAAAGATACAAAAAAAAAAAAAAAAAAAAAAAAAAAAAAAAAAAGCTATAAAAATTTCTGCAAACTTTGGCGAAACAGCACTTATCACTAAAAAGCCAATTATTCCTTAAAAATAAACCACAATTATAATGTCAGTTTTAAATTAATGGCATATCAGGAATACATAGGGACAAATTGTAACAGACCATAAAATAATAGTAAAAATAATAATAATATGTACTGTGATATCTATGGGCCTTAGTACATTTAAGTTTAATCTTCGGGACTCATTGCTTGCGTATGTGTGTGTATATAGGTGCACATGTGTGTGTATGTTTATGAATGTTACGTATATAGACACACACATAACAACCCGATTAACGAGTAAATCAAACGAACATTTATAACGCATGCCAAGTCAAGGATCATCAAAGAATCAGTTCGGTATCAATCTATCAGGACAGAAAGATGACAAGAAAGCACTTCGAAAATGTATAAACAACAATTTCTAAGGACCAGTCAAATCGTGTCTATACGTGAACCTGTATATGTATGTGAGTGTGTGTCTTTCTGACTGCGGTGGCTTCGCTTATATATATATATATATATATATATATATATATATATATATATATATATATATATATAGGTACAATATGAAGTAGGTATTGTTTGTTTATAAGAGGTCCTCTGTTTTTCACTACAAAAGGTTTGACCTCACTTGAATAAGCTATCTACAAAAAAACCTTGTATTGATATATATGCTCTTTTTATGGCAGAATCGTGAACCAAACGACATGCATTGTTTACAAGACATTTTAAATCTTTTCAGCCCTTTAAGGTAGAAATGAACAAAATCCTAAATAGTTTTGATGCTTCTGTGTAGGCAACCACTTCAAGTGAAAAATAACAAGCGTCAAAATCTCTTCAGGATTAATAAATACAGAGGAGTCCGTGAACGTTTAGTTGCGTTATCCGTTTTAATTATCTTAAGCCTTAAATTTCGAAAAATGCCATGTAATTGGAATATGAATATTTGATTGTCATATCGCGTAGCGTAGTTTCAAGAAACAATATGGTGACAAACTTCCCTCACCGCTTAATTATTTCAATAACCTTTATGGAAAAAAGTTGTTTGCTTTATAATTGTATCTTAGTTTAGTTGTACACTATCCGTACAGAGCTACAAGTAAATTATATCCTGAGCTATTCACAATAAACCAGCTTTTCAGTGCTATCCATCCTTAGATAAACGAGTTAGGATGTAAGCCAAGCATTTACATTTCTCGTATATTTTTGTGAGCAATTACTCGCCGGAATGTATCTGTGCTAATTTCTATAGGCTGTTCACGGTGAGATGAGCAATTTTGAAAGCCCTGCTTAAGATCTACTTGTATGCACGTTGTGTATTCTTCCGTCTAATGTAAAATTAACATTGCCATGGCCTCATCGCTTTATCCAAGTGTCGGTCAAGTGAAACTGTGAGATTATTAGGAAAGTAAATATTTTACAGATTTGCTCATTTTTGGAATTCGATGAATTAATAAACAGGAAGTGGAAGAAATAATGTCAGTTATCACATATTGTTACTTAAAACTTTTTATTCGACGTTAAGATATGGAACTACTTTGCATCCATCGTTATCAACTTTACTGGGCGAATGACACTCAGTGCACCCATTAAAATATATGCAGGCAAGGGCAGTAACTTTTTTCTAAGGTTCAATTCAAAAGTGCTCATTTTACTGTGAATAGCATTTAACACCCTTGTATGTTCTATGATAGCCGCTGCCTGTATATGGCGCCACTGCACGGTCACAGAGCATTTGAGAATACAGATGTGAAATAACCTCTCCCACCGCGAACACCAGCCGCACACGCGATCAAAATGGCGTCACCGAAACGCCGTTCGCCAATCAGCCCCTCTCAGCCCAGCCAATAGGGAAACTTTCGTAGCATGCCGTAGCCAATAGGACCCAGAGCTTTTCGGAGCCAATAAAAGTCCTGCGGTGTCGCATCTACACAAGTATCTGCTTTGAGAAACCCGTACCTTGGTTGCTGTCCTACGAGAAACTACGTGAGATTAGGGACGGGCATTATCAAATGACAAAATTCGAAATATTCGATTATCAGAGATCATTCGAGTGATCGATTATTCGCACTCGTCATTCGAATGTTTTAAACCGAGCAATTGCCGCCTTTCAGTCCTACTCCCCACTACTCGTTGCTCATCACTAGTCACTTGTCACTCGTCTCTCGAGCGAGCAACGAGATGGAAAGGCAGCTAGTGGCGAGTGATCGATCATTCCATCACCGTTCAACACTGTCGTGCCTGCGGCATGCGCTGTTGCCAGTTCTCCAAGCCAATGAAACTACTGGGGTAGATACGGTTATTCTGTCAACACTTCAAACATGGGAGTATAGTCTGTCCACTGTAATATACTATCTTTGGGCCAACATTTTGCTGCACTAAAATATTATTTGATAACATATTTTATTATTTCAGGCCAACCAATTTATTAAATTTATTAATAGATTTTATTAACATGATAATTATAATTTTAAAAATTAATGTAATACCTACAATAATAACAGTGGAAGAACTATGTTCAACATCATTGGCAATTTATGGTGATTTAATTTATTGTTAAATGATATAATTATCATGAAATAAAGTACAAGTAATTATAAAGAATAATGCAACACTAGATTCTAAGAGAATTCTTGAAATTACTGTTTACGAACAGAATGTAATTTTCATTTGAACTCGTCAATATTTTTCTTCGAAATCCAGTGTTGCCAAAAATATTATTTTAGCATGTGTGCTAGTTTTAAAATTACCATATATAAATTAGAAACGGCATTACCAACTTCTGCTTACTTATGTATGGCAGGTTCATGGTAATGAATGAACATCTGCTAAAAACAAACCTGAATTGTTACCTAATTTGGTTGAATTTGTACCGATGGATCATTCGATTATGGAATAATTCGATTATTTGAACCACTATATTACAGATCATTCGATTACTTGGATCATTCGATTATGCCCATCCCTACGTGGGATTGCCTGCTGTCGTCGTGGACGTGGAGTCTTATAGGAGGTTCACGGTAAAGTGAGCACTTTTGAAAGCCCTGCTTAAGATCTTGTGACGCTCGCTACGCCCTGTACACAGGACGACACGACCATCGCAATGCGATCAAAAGAGAAAAAGGTCATTTCAAAAACCATAAGAAAACTGCAGTAAATTATTTAAATGGGTTTTAAAACGCATGCGATTTATGAAGACTGCCAAACGTATTCATATATTTAGGGAAAAGCTTGTATTTGACAACTACGTACGAAGGTCATGCACAAACTATCACACAATAAATCCATATTATAAGCTGCCACACCATTTGATATTCTAGTTTCAAAATGGCTATTTGTTTGAAAGAAGATAAGGATATATACAAGCCCTTAAAACAGGACGTTTTACAAAACTCCTTTAAAACTAGGGCTCTACTACTGACATTATCCTTCCATAAACATCTTACATAGTTTACAAATGCACCCCATTGTAGGGTTATCAATCATAACCTGTTTTACTCATTTTCCCCTAAACACAGCTAAAATATTTCGTACTGGAATATTTTTATTCCTTCAAAATAACAAGCATCTTGAAGGCTCAACTCCTGGCGTGATTAATTGCAAGACAAATTACAGAGGCTAAAAATATGAATAGTTTAAAAAAACTAACAGCCTTTCGAGCAAACTTTAAACTCAGTGGTGAAAATGAATAGCCATCTCAGAAACTACGTCCTGCCTACCCAAGTAACTCATGTTACCAGCTACATGAATACAATCTACCATTTTGGGTTTGCCAATAAGGCCCTACGATCCATTGCGAAAATACTTAGCTTATCTGTCCTGAACCCCAGCAGTCTAGTCTCTGTCAACCAAACTGCTGCTGGGGGTATATATAATACAAGAATAGGTGGGGAAACAAAACGTCATTGTCCACTAGGAAACCTCGGCTCCTCCCTGGAGGTGCGCGAGCATGTAGGGGCAGAAGTAAAGCTCATGTTTTCAGTATTATCTGTAAAGCAATATCCACTATTATGCAGTAAAATTGAGATGATTTTGCAGTTCTAACAACGAATGTTTTGAAATACATTTAGTTATGTAGGCGTAGTAGTACAGATATATAAAATGGATAAAATGGTTAGGAAATAATTTAAAAATTCTGACCTTGCTACGTCCTAAGCCAAGGGCGCGGCAAGGCCGGATTTGCTTAAAGACAGAGCAAAACCAACAGAGAACCAAATGGCAAACGCCGTGCCAAAGAACCATTTACTTGTACAATGTAAGGGTGAATTGACTAGTGAAAACAATTTTCAACAGACGCAAAGAAATGTGGTAATTGTCTTTTATTGTTATTAATTTTCTTTTCATTTGTTACCAATATTACATGAGGAAAAGCTGTCATAAACTCCCCTAACCATAAATTCAAAGTTAACTAAAATATACACAAAACACCAGGTTACCTTCTCTTTCTTACAATAAAAGAGTAAAAAGGCAAATATTGTTCAGGTACATAGATTTGCTGTTGCCCAGCTAATACTTTGATTTCTTTTGTTTATACTAAAATATGAGTAATAGTTAGGCAAATAACTCGCCATTTGGAAAATGCAGGAGGCTATCACAAGATGTACTAGGCAAGTTACCCCAAAATACAATCGGCACAAAATGGCGGAGTAAATACTGTCGTACCGACATTTAATCTGACATGAGAAAATTATATTTGTTCCTACCAAATAAAGCAAAGATGGTAACAAATATTACTTTAACTGTTATGAATCAATATTACTTGGATATTATAACCACAAAATTTTGCACAGTATATTTTTGGTATACATCATCAGCTCGCGATCCCAAGTGGATAGAAGCAACTTCTGAACAATTTCAAGCCTTAACTCCCGCGAGCATATACAATTTTTCAAAGAGTTTCAGAAACTTCGTAAAGTTTTTCATTAGTTTACGAATGTTAAATACCACAGAGTCCCGAGTATTGACCACAATAGTCGTACCAGGCGTGACTTGATTACCAGAGGTTAATAACACAGCCTCCATAAGACGTGGCTTGGTTGCAAAAGTTTAAGACCAAAACTTTCATAGTTATTTTCTGGTTTACAAATGTTTATGACCATAGCCCCCTTCATTAATAACTTGGTCACAAAACTGTCATGATGTTTTGCAAAATGGTTACACAAAGCAACATTAATTTCATTCTACCCATTATAAAATATCAGATGAGACCAACATTCCGCGATCATTTAAAATATTTTAAAAATTCGACCATCATGGCCCTAGCCTAACGTCCAACTGACGCAAAGGTCCTACTAGTTTGAAGAGCCCACATTTTTGCATTAAATCCAGAACACTACTTATCTTGTAAAAGAATGCCCCTCCGAGGCAGCTGACTGACCCCGAATGAAGTATGTACAGATATTAAATACACATTTCTGCCACATGGCGTATCCAATCACGGCAGTGATACATCATTTTCCTCAGAAAAGGTCGTGATTCCAAGAATTAAGTGGTATTTTCAATACTTCTTTAGGGATCGTGGGATTCACGACCAATGGTGGTTGACGTAACCAAAATAGGGTGAACCCGACGCAGCGGTCCCCTTTTCCCCTTAAGGGGTCACATAAATGAGAAATAAACCACAAATAACATTGAAATACTCAATCACAATTCCGCATGTTGACTAGGTTGCAGGAACTTGCGTAACCAAACGTCGTAGTTTTTCGCTGCGCGCGCATAAGTAGCGAGCAGTCTGCAGCTCCTACCGCCGATGGTTACCGTTATCCCAAGTCTTTCAGTGTCTTATTAAGGTAACGTGAACATGCCGAGAACATTGCATGTTAGTTATTCAATAGATTTCGAGACATTAATAGTGCTTTTTAACACCAAAACCAGCGTGTTATACGTTCTCACCTGCCGGGCACTGTGTCATAAAAATGTCAGATAACCAAAACACAGTAATTATTCGAATGGGTGATTATGGCGATCGTGGTCCAGCCCGTCACAAAATGCCATTACTTGCTATACTGTTAACAAGTGTTTTTTTTTTTAATTTCTCATTTTAAGTTTTTCTGTCGTTGCTACCTGTCGAGTTAACCGAACAGCGCTAAAGAAGTTTGTTTTGTCTGCACAATATCTTTGCCGCATGGAGTTGCAATTTTAATTTTCTTGAAACTCATCTTGGCTGTGTACACCTTCTCTAATTCTCTAACAGGTGTCGAAATCGTGTCGTTTAATGAGTTAACTGTTAGATAAGCGGGCTTGTATCCGTATCTTTAACGGAGAGAACTTTACTCGAGATATCAACAGCGACGTCCAAAGAGAAAAATCATCACAGACAGTGACCGTTCGCGAGGTATTGGATGTTCATCAGGTAAGTTCTGTATCACCGCGTGTCCCCAAACTTGTTGTGCGTGGTCCAGTCATAAATACAAGAAGGAAAACAGGCGCGAACCCGAATATTTTCCAAACGTATTATTTTCACATCTATGAGAGTTGGGAAAGAAAACCAGTTACACGGATTTGGCATGCTTCATGTCTGCATATCGCGTGCACTTCTCCGAACGTCCTTGGCAGGTTTTCGCTCAGACAGCATAACGAGTAGTGATTTTTTTTTTTTTTTTTTTTTTTGGCGGGATGCGCGGTAAAGTACGCCTGCAAAAACCCAACTGGCCGAATATACGCTTATTATTAGACACTTATATCCCACATGGGAGGACGCGATCTGAGGTTTTCAAGTTCGGCGTCGGACGCGTATGCAAATTCGAGTTCGAAATTAGTTCGCAGGACCATAATTCAGATAGTTATTGCTCGGCCGAGGATCGATGGGACACGCCGACCAAGTTCCCTCGCGTCTTCAGTTTCCCAAGCGATGAATAACGACATTATTAAGTGGGAACTACTTCCAAAGACACCGCGGTTAATTATGATTTGAATTTTTTTTTTTTTTTTTCGTCCGGTCGCGCCTCCTTTGAGGACTTGTAGTTACAGAACCGAGCTCACTATCGCCACTCAACGGTAATTACAATTCCTACGGATTTAAGGCCGCGGTATCAGCGAGTACATGTTACTAAAGGCTGTTCGCGGTAAAATGAGCCCTCTTCAAAGCCCTACTTACGATGTACTTGTATGCACGTTCTGTATTCTTCGGCCTTATGTAAAATTAACATTCCCTTGGGCATGATCACTTTATTCATACGTCGGTAAAATAAAACTATGAAATGATTATGGAGGTAAATATTTTACAAATCTGCTCATTTTCACATTTCGATGCATTAAAAAAAATCAGAAAGGGTAATAAATAACTTAAGTTATCACAAATGGTTACCTAACACTTTTTATTCGACGTCAACAAATGGAACTACTTTCCATCCTTCGTTACCAACTTTACTGGGCTCATGTCATTCAGTATTAACATTAAAACATTTGCTGGTATATGCTGTTTACGGTAAAATGAGCACTTTTGAAAGCCCTGCTTAAGATATACTTGTATGCACGTTGTGTATTCCTCCGCCTTATGTAAAATTAACAATGCCATGGGTCTCATCACATTATTCATGCAACGGCCCAGTGAAACTGTGAAATCATTACAAAATAGATATTTCACAATTATGCTCATTTTTACACTTCGATACATTATAAATATTAGAATGCTTGAGAAATAATTTAAGTTATCACAAATGGTTATCTAACACTTTTTATTCGATGTTGAGTTAAGGAATTAGTTTCCCTCTACCGCTACCAACTTTACTGGATTCATGTCTCTCAGTGCGCCCGTTAAAATATATGCAGGTAGGAGCAGTGAAATTTTTCTAAGATTGATTTCAAAAGTACTCACTTTATCGTGAACGCCCTTTAGGGGCAGTAACTTTTCTCAAAGGTTAATTTCAAAAGTTTTCACCTTGTCGTGAACAGCCTTTAAAAAGATGGCATTTAAGTGCCCGTGAATGTTTGGCTGTTTCCTAACCATAGGATTTAAAGTTCCTGGTACGTTAACCTGAACTACACGAAGACCGATAAAGGAAAACAATTTCTTTATACTACTCAAACAACGTTTTGTACCACCGGTATTTTTGAGTTAGTAGGTTGATCATAACTCGAGAGAAAGTATGGGACGAAATTCACACTGTCTATACAGGATACCACGTCAGAGTTGACAAATTTCTTATCCCAATACGTCGATCAACTAGCAAACATTTTTCGTGTGCAGCCAAATACAGATGGGTAAAAACATTCTTTGAGTAGTGTACTTTCAGCACCACAATAGCACTAAAGCCTTATTATGTTAGGTAAAGCAACTATTCAGTTTAACAAGTACAAGAACAATTTTTAGCCTGAAGGACTGGAAGTCGTCCAGATTGGGGGTGAATGAGGATAAATCACTTATGAGTAGTTAAACAATCTCAACAGCTTTTACTTTTCAGAGGAATTGAAAAATTTCACATAATTATTTATAAAACATACACAGCGTTAATTTTTAATTTCCGTCAGAATGATTTAGTACACGTAGAAGGGTTATCAGTTGAATCTGTACACGATAAAACGAAAGGCAAAAAGGAAATGAGACTTACTTTAAGGGTCCCACCTGCCTATGCCGGAACTGCGTTCTAGTGTGTTTGGAATCCTGGTTTATTGACGAAACTATTAAATGTGCCTACAGTATGTTCACCAATGAAAATACAGCATACCCCAGACGAGGACGGAATGGTACTATAAAGTTACCCCGTATACTGTAAATATTATTTCGGAGCCCTTCAATATACCAGTTAGAAACGGCTTTTTCAGTATGCCGTATCTTAAAACATACACTCTAAATCTGAATCAGTGAGAATTTCACTGTTTCAGTCAGACAAAAGTATCTGGCCGATTCAAAAGTCACTTCAGTGAATTTAATTTATGAATCAGTGAAAAAAATGCCATATTTCCTTCACTTATTTATTCAGTGACGTTTTTCACTGATACATCAGTCATTTTTTTTCACTGTTTACTCAATGGTTTATTTTTGACTGATGGATCAGTTAAAGAGCGTGTAAAAATGGCCGTCAAACAACCTTTTAAAAATTGACCCTAAAAAATGTGCATCAAGTAAAATAACAACAAATAAACTAGTAAAACTAATATAAATACGTTCTAAAATGTCTTTCCTCTTTCGAAACACCATTTTACGAGGTAATATGCACATTCAGACTTTCATTCCGTTTTTAAGTCTTTATACTATTTGTTTTAACAATCCTAATGGTACCAATTAAACCGGAAACGAAAAATAAGAGCATACGGTTGAAATCCTTACGATTTTAAGGCGAAACTATAAGTCATATGTTGTCCTCTGAGCAGTCCTAGTTGGCGTGGTAGCGCAGATGGTAACATAACGGCCATTAATCGTAATGGAATGGGTGTGTGAGTTCAATCCCAACGTGTATTGAATTTTCTTTTAATTACAGTAAATTGTACAATATATTTATTTCACAAAATTATTTGGCTAAATCCAATAAAAACAATATTTAATTCGCCACTGCAGTCAGCCGTCACTTATTCAACCAGTGAAATAATTTCACATCACTAATTCAATCAGTAAACATTTTTCACTGAAACAGTCAGTGGTTTTCCGTGGAGCCATTTTCACTGATTCGAGTAGTTGAATTTCACTGCGAATCAGTGGTTTTGCACTGATTCGAATTTAGAGTGTACTAGCCGGATATGAGCCGAACTTTGATAGAAGCCTGTGCTGAATTTTGCTATAGACTTTTCATCAATAAAATGATAGGGTCCCCGCTGAAAGTGCCATAAGCACACGCAGCACTACGAGAACACTGCACGCCAGTTCAGAGCTCTGCGCGTAGAGGCGATGGCGCTCTTGTAGCGCGTGCCAGTGTAACCCTTATAGCTCCCGCGCTTCTTGGCCAAAAAAATGAGAAAAACGATGCAGCCATGCGGGACCCAAAAGGTCTACATAATTACTGATGGCTAGAGACATGCAAAATTATCGTTATTTTTTTGCAATCTTCGCAGCACTGGGGGCCACGGTGGCTGAATGGTTAGCCTACTCGCCTCCCACCAAGGAGAACCGGGCCCAATTCCCGGCCAGGTCACTGGATTTTCGCTTGTGGGAATCGTGCCGGACGATGCCGTTGGTCGGCGGGCCTTCCCTGGTATCTCCCGCTTCCCCCGACCCTTCGTTCCGGCGCCGCTCCATACTCACCTCAATCACCCACATCGGCTCTCAAGAGCACGCCGCCCAAATATCTTCGCATCCCTTCACAGCGCTGTATAGAAGAAGCCTGCGTCGTTTTTCCATTGCCTGCTGCATATATGTGAAGCCACGCCCTTTCTAACTGAACTGCACGTGATTGGGCACGTCATTTATTGGCCCATGGCAATGTTAATTTTACATATGGTGGAAAAATACACAATGTGCATACAGGTAAAGGCTGTTTTCACGATAAAGTGAGCACCTTTGAAATCAACTATAGAAAAAAAGTCACTGCCCCTGCCTGTATATATTTTAATGGGGGCACTTAGTGACATTCGCCCAGTAAAGTTGGTAACGATTGATGGAAACTAGTTCCATATATTAACGTCGAATATAAAGTGTTAGGTAACCATTCGTGATAACTTAAAATTATTTCTTACCTTTTCTGTTTTTTTTTAATGCATCGAAGTGTAAAAATTAGAAAATTGGTAAAGTATTTACTTTCTTAATAATGTCAGAGTTTAATTTTACCGACCAACGAATTAAAGTGATAAGGCCCATGGCAATGTTAATTTTGCATTGGGTGGAGGAATACACGACGAGTATACAAGCAGATCTTAAGCAGGTCTATCAAAAGTTCTAATTTCACCGTGAACAGCCTATAACAGGTACACAGACTAGAAAGCGCGTAAAGTTGGCAATGACGTAGGAAGAACTGTTCCGTGTCTTAACTCTGAATTAGGAAGTTTAGGTGAACATTTGCAAATACTGAGATTATTTATTTTGCTTTCTGTTTTTCTTTAAAGTGCACAAGAATAATAAATAAAAAATCTCTAAGGTATTTTATTTCCTAATGATTTCGCAGTTTCACTTGGCCGATGCATGGACAGGATGTCCAGAACCACGGTAATGTTTATTTTGTATAAGGTGAACGAATACACGACGTGCATACAAATAGCAAGTAGCAAGGCTTTCCAAAGGGCTCACTTACCGTGAGCTGGCAGTAGTATGCCAGCTGAAACACATACAACTACAGTAAAAGTGGAGACATTTTTATAAGGGCCGAAATATCAGTGAATCAGCTGCAAATAACTGCATACTGCAGCTAGTTCAAAGTTAATTGTACGAAATAAGCACTTTGAGGGGGGGGGGGAATCATTAGGCGAGTGTGTATATTTTAAAGTAAATATTGATTGGAATGTTAGAGAAAATAGTTCCACGTTATTATTATTATTATCATCATTGTGACATAATTTGTTCGGTATAGTGGCCAAAGACGATGCTGGCGATTTAATTCGTACGTACTAGGATAAAAACTGACGTAAAAGTTACTATCCTACAGTATTATTTGTTCGGTTCAAAACTACAAGTCTAATGAAGATGCCAATTTTGTAAATGTGGTTGCGAAAAAAAAAAAAATGTACAAGAAGACGAGTTCAAGAAAGGCTTTCAAAAGTGCTTGTTTAACAACGAGCAAACTGCAGTGCGCAGTTTGTCTCCTAGATAGCGTTACTTGACATGCCCATTCTTCTTGGCACCTCCACAGGGCAGTGTTTTATTGAAGGTTCGGTACGAGAGATATGTGGCTGGAATCGGTAGTGAGGGCCCGCTATTCCTACACTGAGAAAAAAGACATGGCTGTAAGAACCATCTAGAACGTTAAAAATAGGTTTTGGCTGTGTTGGGGACACGGCCGTTTGTTTTTCGTGAATACGTCTATGTTGACGCGCTCGGACGCCTTAATGTATATTTAACGTTCCCGGTACCACTTCACTCTATCATATGGGGTTTTATGGGTATCACTGGATTGCTTTTGATATGCTCTTTCCAACCGTATACGTATTTCGACATGACTTTTAACGAGTATAGGCCAAAATCGTGTTAAGTTATCTTAATTTTTTTTACATTAAACGCATACAATTTCACCATAACCACGCCACAAAAATGTTTTTATACATGAAATCGATTGCTCTTGACGATAGCTGTCGATTGAAACTTAAACGAGCGTTGTAGCTTCTCCTAGTTAAAAGTTATACTACGCGGAAGTTATGAGGACCCCCCCCCCCCCCCTCCATGAGCGTGCTTCGCAGTCCTCACTCAACGTAACATATTTTTTGATACTTTGGCAATCGAGTGGTGTAGTTGAATTTTTAATGTAGACGATAGACTCGGATTTGCAATCCCAAACTCTATCCCCCGATTTTGTTATCATCGGATTTTATGCCCCCCCCCCCCACACCCCTCCTTTTAATGGTCAAAAAGAGACGGTCATCTGATGGACTGCAAGTAACTTCTAAATATTGTAAATACAGATAGTAATGACAACAGAATTCTTTGTTGTATTCCGGTCTGTGAATGTATCCGCTACTGTACAGTACTTGTGGTTGCTATGGTCTATTCGCGGTTTCTACACACTTTAAAAATCAAAACTTTGAAAAATCACCTCATCTATGACGTGTTCGGTTGTTTCCTAAATATGTCAATACATCACATCCGTTTTATACTTTTGTTAACATAAATGTATGTTATTTCTTTTTATTAAATTGAACTTTGGGTTATATTTTATCTACAAACTATGTTACTTAATTTATAATCGGTATGAATAGAAACAGTGTGAAAGTAAGTGTGTTGGCAATCCCAAGTAAGATGTAGTTCTTATGCCAAATATTATTTCACTGCGTGCGAACGTACGGTGTGCGTTCTCCCTTTGGTGTGGTTTTCTATAGGCTGTTCACGGTAAAATGAGCACTTTTGAAATCAACCTTAGAAAAAAAAAATCTGCTGCTCCCTGCATATATTTTAACAGGCGCACTGAGGGACATGCGTCCAGTTATGATAGTAACGATGGAAGGAAAGTAGTTCCATATCTTAACGTCGAATAAAAAGCTTTGGGTAAACATTTGTGATTACTTCAATTAATTACTTTTTCTCTTTTTTTTTTTTAATACATCAATGCCACAAAATGAGATTTGTGAATTATTTACTTTTTTTATAATTTCAGAGTTTCACTTGGCCAACGCATGAATAAAGTGATGAGGGCCTCGGCAATGTTAATTTTATATAAGGCGGAAGAATACACAACGTGCTTACAAGTAGATCGTAAGCTGGTGTTTCAAAAGTGCTCAATTTTACCCTGAACAGCCTATAGAAGTAAATACATTCACTTATATTAATACACCTATAGGCTGTTCACGGTAAACTGGAAACTTTTGAAAGCCCTGCTTAAGATGTACTTGTATGCACGTTGTGTATTGTTCCGCCTTACAGAAAATTATCATTTCCGTGGACGGTGGGCCTCATCACTCTATTCACGCTTCGGTCATGTGAAACTATGACATTATTAGAAAAGTATATATTTGACAAATCTGTTCATTTTTACTCTTTGTTGCATTAAAGAAAAACAGAAAGCGAAATAAATAATTTATTTAAGTTATCACATTTGTATTCAACGTTAAAATGTGGAACTACTTTTCCTCCATCGTTACCAACTTTACTGGGCGCATGCCACTCAGTGCGCCCGTTGTAATATATGCTGTTAGAAAAAAAAAGAATTTTTTTTTGGTTGATTTCTAACGTGCTCACTTTATCGTGAACATACTTTAACTGTTCTGCTGGTATTACTATTCATGTTAAGAATATTTACATGGAAAGTAAAACCCACCAGATGGATGTCCCTAGTTTAACAGTCGGGATGGTTCCTAAAAAACATTTTTTTTTTTTTAAATTAACGCTGACTGGCATGAAAGATACGGAGTAAAGGAAACTGCCGAACAGAAAGTATACTTAAATGGGATTGCAATGAAGATTACCTGTGTATTCGCTAAAATGTTCAACGACCCAACTCACGCATTTGAACCCAATAACGAGACAGTTATTTTACTTGTAAACTAAAACTAGCAGAATTTCAGTTTTTTCAAAATTGAGATTATTCCTCCGCCTCGTACAAACCAATCTTAACTAAGTCTAAATAATTACAGCAAAGGACAACGCACCGAATTCGTGCGCACCCAGTTGTAATAATATTTTGCACGAGAACTATTTCTTACTAGGCGCTACCAACGCACATGTTTTCTCGCTGATTCTGTGCATATTCATTAAAAATAAAACATTATAACTGTTAAATAAAAAAATTGGTCGAACTTCAATTTAACGGTAAATAAGCTAATTTGATGTTAACAGAGGTATAAAACGCTTGTGATACATGACATATTGAGAAAGTTACTAAACACGTCATACTTTGGGGGTTTTTTTTTTTTTTTCGCAAGTTTGTTTCAAAAAGTGGAAAGAAGTCGCGAGTGTACTGCAGTAACCAACCGGGTCTTCAAAGCTGCAGTAACTGACGTCTCGGCGGGAAATTTCGGTATAAATCTCCAGTGTCTCGTAACAGCGGTAGTTCGCGAAATTTACCATGTTTACTAACGTAATATAAATGACATTCATTAACGTACAGATATAAAACGAGAATGTTATCATGGAGAGTGAGTCGCTTGTGTTATATGAATTATTCAGACAACCACCAAGTGTGAAGATTTCGTGAATAATTAATATACTGTATAATTTCAAGTGCCATCAATTTCAGGAGAATGGTGCATGAAAGCAGTATATTTACCCCGTTTTTCGATATAAGTCGTTTTCTAAAGAGTTTATTGAATGTTTTGGTTCGACAAGACGTAAATAATAATCTCCAACACCTTTTTACGGTGTTAGATTTTCACTGCCTTCATTATTCAGAGAACTGGCGGATGAAATAAAAGGACTTTTTTCTTATCTTCAATCAGAGCTCAGAGATTAACGAACGCAGGGGATTTTTAACCATGCAATAAGATGTTCAAAATTGTTATTTACGTCTTGTCGAGCCAAAATTCTCGAAAAAATTCCCTGTAAAACGAATTGTGACAAAAATTATTTAAATATACGATTTTCGTGCACCATTACCTCTTGATATTATCTTTTAAATAGGGAGGTAACTTACGGAACAAATTTTTGTTACTCTGTTGACATCACTCTAAATACCTCATGGGGAAAATGATCATACATATTTAAAGTTCATAATTTTAATTTTCAAAAAGTAAATTTCAACAGTTCACTATTAACCTCAAAATAACTATGACATTGCTGTATGAAAATTTTTGGAAACAAACAATTTGTTGAACTTATTTTATGCCTAGGTACACCCGAATTTCGCGAAAATATTTCCGCACATGCTAGATTTCAATACCCCACGGGCATGCCAACTGTTTTCTTTTGCTTGTTGGCGGCGTGTCTTTGTGAGAAGATCTTCTCCTACTTAACTGGCCAATCAGGATTAGGTAACTTCAATACTGCGCGTCTTTGATTCGCGGGCATACGCCTAAGAACCGTGACACGGAAACCATCCACTCACCCAAAGTGGATCTAAGCTAGAACGCTATTAAAAAATACAGCTGGTCGTGAAATATTTTCGCAAAATTTGGGTGTCCCTACTAACGCCTTGCTAACAGGCGCGTCAAGATGCAAGACGCTCATACATTTTTTTTTTTTTTTTTTTCACTGCGCGAGGACTACTCGAGTTGGAGTGACGAAGCAAATGTAGGGCCCTGAAGGGTCCTACGTACTGAAGCGTTTTGTGTGACATCGTTGTTTGCGCCCAAACGCGTGTCTCGGCGAACAAGTGCTCTGGAAATACGAAGTTTTACCAGAAAGTATTTTTAAAAAACTGTTGTCTATATCGCTATCTTTTTACTTTGATCATGCTAAGTGTGTTAATGGAGGAAAAAAATAGCGAAAATGGTCAAATATCGCCATTTTAAAGCTCGCCTATGAAGTTTCTTTAAACGGTAAGAGAAAAGTACGATCATACGTAGGTTGTTCGATCTGTATACTTCCATCGCGTGTAATAAAACCCCACAGTTGCATATCTAGTTTACACGGCAAAGCGTTAGGACGGAAACACTGCACGCCTTGCGCGTAGGAGCGATGAGGCGCTAGGCGTGCGTGTTAGTGTCGCCCGTATCGCTCCCTCGCTTCTTGACCTTGAACGCGCAGGTGCATAGGACCCCCTCAGTTCAACTCTGGCCGGTTGGAGTGTTTGGGATCCGCGAGATCAGCGCGGTATCACGAAAGCGGTTCGCCTTCTCTCAGGGGCGGTTTAACAAAAAAAAAAAAAAAAAAAAAAAAAGTATTTGCGTGGTGGTGTGGTAAGTGAGGGGAGCGAGGGAGGGGAAATTATTTGCTCGTCGCGTGTTTGCAATTACCCTTCAGCCCCGGAGCCACGGGGAGCAGAAACTTACATGTCGATGCTCGGAAACGAGAACTCGGACTAGAACTGACGGCACGAGAGGCAACTTCGCTACTAACGATAAAACCGCACGCGAGGTAAGTTATATAAAAAAAAAAAAATCATTGCCCAGAATTAAGAACATTTTCCCTTGGAACCACGCTATTATTTTTCATAAATTTTTTTCTACAACAGTAAGGAGAAGAATTGTGTTGTTTTTAAGACGATGATCTCACAGAACTGAAGAGGAGGGAATGCATGGATTAAGTTTTAAACCGCCAATAATTAAATAAATAACCTAATTTAAATATATATATATTTTTTAAATCAATATTAGTGACAGCAAATGATGTAAAGGCTGTTCACGGGAAAGTGAGCACTTTTGAAATCAGCTTTAGAAAAAAGTCTCTGTCCCTGCCCGCAAATATTTTAACGGGCCCACTGAGTGACATGCGCCCGGTAAAGTTGGTAACACGGGATGGAATTTATTAAGTCTTGGCGTCGAATAAAATGTGTTAGGTTACCATTCGTGATATATTTAATTCTTTCTTTCGGTTTCTGTTGTTTTTCAATGCTCCGACCAGTAACAATTAGCAGATCTGTAAAATATTTTCTTTTCTAATAATTTCACAGTTTCTCTTGACCGACGCATGAATAAAGTGATGAGGCCCATGACAATGTCAATCTTACATAAGGCGGAAGAATACGCAACGTGCATGGAAGTATATCTTAAGCGGGGATTTCAAAAGTGCTCATTTTAGAGTGAATAGCCTATAGCAATAACTTGAAAGTGTGACTGCGGTGATCTATCGGACCTACGGGATGATCTGAAAAGGCGCGTTAGAGGGCGTCCGGGCCCTCGCCAACACTCGCCCAGCTGGAGAAGCCCTACGACAGGAATGGCAACACATTCCACAAACGCGTGTACACTGTTAAAATTTCCCGTATGTTTAAGGCAATTTTTACGAAAATGCACAGCGAATATACTGAAACGCAATCCATAATGACGAAAAGCGGAGTTAAGTGCGTATACAAAGTACGGAAAATCTCCGTATTCCCTATAACTTCGGGTTTCGGGCACGAACAATGCCGAGTCTACACGAAACTTTCTTCGCTTGCCCTGTAACCAGGAAATAATACACTAAGTTTATCAGAAACAAAACGAGTTGCTTATGTGACTAATAGAAATTCCAAAGTTATACCAAATTCACCACGTGAGTATTGTAGGTATGTGGCTAGGGTCGTGAACATGCAAATTTTTTGACTCGGGTCTTATTTAAGTATATAAAATTAAAATGTTTTAAATATCTTTTTTCATACATAGTAGAATACCAACATAATGAAAATTAAGATAATATATATATCTAAAAGCATTTAAATTAGAAGTTTAGAAAACTAACTAGGGAATTAACGGAGAGGTTCTGTGAATATTACGGAAAGTAGATTTTTGAAAATCAACATGTCCGTAATTTTGCGGAGAGTTAACGGACACATCTGGATAAATATTTACCACCAATTTTCCGTAGAATGAAGGACATTTTTTTTAAACAGTGTACACAGACTGGTTAGGAGTATGCCAAGACGCTGTGCTGCAGTGATGCAGGCAATAGGTGGCAACACTGCTTATTTACAATCCCCAGGAGTGTACAATTTCCGCATTCTGTTTCCAGTTTGTTAAATAACCATTTATGTTTTACACATAATCACGTTAATTTATCAATGAGAGGTACAAGAAGTGCTCCTTTACAAATGCTGTGTTGTTTCCAGTTTTAGGAAACCTTGAGAAGTTTGTATGTCTTTCGTTTCAGCAGAGTTGTGCCGAATGGACATAATATATCCATACAAATTCATGACAACCTTTTTATGTTGTGTAGTTTGAAACTGTAGTCTAACAAGCATGTAAACATAACAACTGGTGTAGGCGTCAGGTATTCAGCTAGATGGCCATCATTTTTGCGCATACGTGTATTTTCACACACAATTTTTCAATCCTAACTAAACAGGATTTCCTTAAATAGTCAATTATAGTAAGTGCATACGTGTTTTTATAGTTAAACTAACGTTACATAAACTAAAATAATACGTTTTGAATGTTTTTTTTTTTTTTTTTTCAGTTTAAACTAAGGTGGCCCGTGTCCGCAAGGTGGCCCCAGATAATAAAATCAAACATATTAACACAATATTAAAAATAGTAACATAGCCATGTGTAGAACTCAGAACAACGTGTAAAAATTACCATAGAGTAACATACTGGTGGTTCACATACATCGAAAAATATAGAGAAATGAAAGTGTTAACATATAATATAATAGACACGTGAAAAAAAATTATATTAACATCTAAATAATACGTGAAATCAATTAAATATTACTGTCCAAAATATATGTGTAGCTCAAATGCATATAACAAACATAACCTTATGGTTCTGTGTCCAGTCAATCTGCGACAGGGGACCTCCCATTTTCCCCATCCTTTCATTCCGGCGCTGCACCATACTCACTTCGTTTCACACTCATCGGCTCTCAAGACCTCCATATGAAGAGTCGCCCAAATATCTTCACTCGCTCAATTCTGTAAACTCAGAAGTATATTATTTCTGATTGAACTTAATATCTACTTAAATTCTATTTATCGTTGCGTATGTTGTAAATAAGAAAATATTTTTATGCAGGCTGTACACTTTCCCCCGATGCAGCACTTATATCAGGCAAAGTTCAGTG
This sequence comes from Dryococelus australis, assembly GCA_029891345.1. Taxonomy (NCBI): domain Eukaryota; kingdom Metazoa; phylum Arthropoda; class Insecta; order Phasmatodea; family Phasmatidae; genus Dryococelus; species Dryococelus australis. Next base: position 76,837,287 of record CM057003.1, on the reverse strand, counting down.
TGGTGACATATACTAGTTTCGTAGGTATCCACCCATAATATTTTAAGCAATAATAATTTATGGCCATAGTGAAGGGCTTCAAAAGTGTGTTTCCAATAAGCGTGGTATGTTGAAATGTTTCATTCCGCCCTAGTCTAAAGTGTTATTTATTTTCGTGGATCAACAGATTCTGTACACGTAAAATAGTTTATTTTAAGAACGTGTACTCAGACACTCTACAACCAAGTTCGCACGTAACATCCTTCTGCAGAAGATGGCGAGTTTTTAGCTGCATCTCAGTTTCATATGGCTACTCTGAGAAAAAGGTTTTGTTGAATCAAACAAGATTTGTTTGGTGCAACCAAATTATTTGTTTGTATAGGGGCAATGAAATATTTCGTTGCTGAAAGCAAATTATTTTGTTGTTCTCAATTGGTTGCCCCAGACTGTAAGATTTGGTTGGTGCAACTAAATATTTGTTTGGCTACATGTACATTAAACAGTTTGGGTCGATATAAAAAAAATTACACGTTCGATCGAGTTTCGAACCTAGATCACCTGCGTTCGAGTGTTACGCGCAAGTACTCTCAGCTAACATGATAACTGACGATGCTGCAAATAATGGGCAACGTGCCGAAACAAATATTTCACATTTTACAGCTTTACTTGTCAGTTCCTTGTTGAATTGTTTTATTAATTGGTTTATACGATTGTTAAGCATCAATAGATGCCCTAACAAACACGGTTACTACCCTAAGTGTCACAAAAAATACAAACAAACTCTCCAGCTGGATTTTCGAACGAAGGCAGTAAAATAACTGGCAAAACAAATATATACACTTGATTCAACAAAAGATTTAGTTGACGGTTTAATTTTTTTTTTTGGCCCGATACAGAGAACCCTTCTTTGCAATGTTTTTATTATTATTGCTTATAGCTTTCCCGCTTTCTTTTTCTTGTATTCGTATTTTTATACTAGGCCTAGTCCCACCGCATTTCTTAAACCAAGTCTTGTCCCCTTCGCTCTGTCGGTTGTTCTTACACCAAATATTTTGTCCCTGGAGATTAAAATGAAGAAATCAACCTGAATACAACTAACAATTATTGTTTTATCTATGCGGACTACGGCCTTATATACAGTTTGGGATGTAATTCGACCAAAAATCTTCGTGAGGTAATTCCTTATACAAGTGGGAAATAGATTGCACACATGTTACCTAAAGTGAATATTAAGAAGTACATTAAGTCCTTGAAAATCGAGTTTTAAACTGTATTCTTTCAAGATATCTAAAATGAAGTGAACTCAAACTTTAATTCTTCGAACATTGTTTTATGACATCGGGATCTTCAACCTAAGAACATATTCTCATTAGTACCTCCCACCGTAACTAAAATAACATGGGCGGACACCCTTTTATTGCACACAGTTTTTCTAACGTCAGGAATTATGAAAGTTTGGTGCAGGTTTACTGAACAGTATGACGTATAATAAAAAAAAAATGCCCTGTTTTTGCATCTGCCGAGGACTCTACGTTTTCGTTGAAAACGCACGCAAAGGATTGACTGCAGCGATACAGTCCCTAAAGCATAGGCAATATTATTTAAAAGCTGTTCACGATAAAGTGGGCACTTTACAAATGAACCTTAGAAAAAAATCACTGCCCCTGCATGCATATATTTTGAAGGGCGCACTGAGTGACATCGTCCAGTAAAGTTGGTAACAATGGTTGGGAAGTAGTTCCACATATTAACGTCGAATAAAAAAACGTCAGGTAACTATTTGCGATAACTTAAAATTAATTTCTTTCACTCTCTGATTTTTAACGCATCAAAGTTTAAAAATGAGCAGATTTGTAGAATCTTTACTTTCCTGATAATTTCAAAATTTCACTTGACCGACGCATGAATAAAATGATGAGACTCCTGTCAATGTTAATTATTTTACATTAGGCGGAAGAATACACAACGTGCACACAAATAGATCTTAAGCAGGGCTTTCAAAAGTGCTCATTGTACTGTGAACAGTCTATACATGCGTTTATGGGATGTGGCTGTGTCCACTGCACAGACGATGGTGGAGGATACTTTTATCTCTTACAGTAACCAACATGCATGGTCTATTTGCTATTTCTTCACACTTCTTGAGTCAAACCTTTGAAAAATCACCCCATGTATTACGTGTTTGCCTATTCCCTAAATATACCATGTATCGCAAGAGTTTTATACTTGTGTTGCCTAATTATTTGTTAAGTTGAACTTTTATTAATACTTTATCTATAAATTATAATATTTCATTTAAAATCAATATGCATTACAACAAAGGAAAAATAGTTGTGTTGGTAATGCCTAGTAAGAAATAGTTCTTATCTAGCATAATATTACACTGAGTGCGCACGAATGCGGACGTGGTCTTTTTGGCGTAATTCTCTATACTTAGTTAAGTTTTGTTGGCATGAGGAGGAGGAATGGCGTATAAGTATATCTTTAGCAGGGCTCCAGAAAATTAGGAAGTGACCGTGAATTGATTATAGCGCACATTAACAAGCTTACAGAACTGAAGCTGGCGTTTTGTTTCTGGCGCCAATCAGTGTGTTATTCCCAGTGGTAAATATTGTTATTTCTTATGCGCCTGGAACTTTATCGCTGCCACTGAAAGATCTGTGTGTGTGCTTCATACGAAAACGGTGGGAAACTCGTGCTTAATCCTTGGGTGCTAATTGGATATAGCGCTGTAGGCCAAAGATGAATTTTAATGATTTTCGCCATCTTCGCATTCCCCAACAATGGCTCAAGATCTGCCAAAGCATCTGTCAAGTTCACGTGTTTCGACAATAATGTGACGTATATTTACATTTGATTTTACTTCTAACCCACGTTTTTTCGAGAAAAAAAACATTTTTCTTATAGCCCATTCTCGGTAAAATGAGCACTTTTGAAAGTCTTAAGATCTAACTCTATGCACGTTGTGTGTTCTTCCGCCTTATGAAAAATTAACGTCGTCATGGGCATCATCACTTTATTCACATGTCGATTAAGTGAAACTGGAAAATTATTATAAAAGTAAATATTTTGCAAAAGTACTAATTTTTACACTTTGGCGCATTAAAAAAAATGATAATTTAAGTTATTCCAAATTGTTCCTTAACATTTTATATTCATCGTTAAGATATGAAACTACTTTCCCTCCATAGTACCAACTTTACGGGGCGCATGTCACTCAGTGAGCCCGTTAAAATATATGACATGCAGGAACAGTGGCATTTTATGGTTCATTTCAAAAGTGCTCACTTTATCGAGAATAGTCTTTACCTTGATTATGTAGTATTTTCCAAACATAGACGTCCAAACTGAAGAAGATGGTAGAGGGACCCAGGACCGACAAACATGACCAGTAGGCCTCTACATCTAATCCGATTCTGGACCGTTCAAAAGTTGTATAAAAAAAAACACTACACGAAAAGAATTGCCTGCGAGTGACAAAAGTGACCTGTCCCAGTGTAATGATGTTTGTTGAAATTGTAGGTGACTGGTGTAATCACTTTACCAAACACCACTCACGTCATGTTTGTCATTAAAGTGACGCGAACGATAATAACGATTTTGCAGAAGTTAGGTCTTGCACGGGTACTTTTACGAGTTTATAAAAGTTAGAAAATAAAAATGATTGTCTAACTAGCGCCATTCACTGGAATAACTACTTTATTGCATTCTTAATCAGGTGTATTAACCATATCGATCATGAGCATACTTGAACCATACTTGAAACCAATTGATTTTGTCGTGTGGGGTTACTACAAAGAAATGTTTTGTGCAAATTAATACCAAATCATACGGGAACTAATGCGCAAACTGTCAGAAGCTGAAAATAATTATTTTTAAATGTTGGTGCTTTCAAATCATTGCGAAGTAATTTATTTTACGAAGATGTTGGTTGTATGTACACTGATAGGGAACACATTTTATTTATCCCCACCGCCCCCCTTATTTCTTCAGTCTTTTGACACTAGTGAACCAAAGCAGAACAATAATGCTCTGCGTTATTCAGTAGTCCTGCATTTCAAAGTCAGCTATCACTATGCGCTAAGTCCCTGTCACACTTAAATTTTTGCGTCAAAATGCTTCCAATAAGTTTGGTCAAATAAAGTTGGAGAGTTATGACGTCATGGGAACGTCATAAACGCAGCCATTTTTTGTCTGAGAAAGTTGGATGGCTTCAGTTTCCATTAAACATTTGAAGATTGGACCGGTTCAAAAATTTATTTTATGTTTGACGGTCTCAGCCAATCAGAATGGTGCACTACAAAAATGGACGTCAAGAAACTTATAATAACGAACAACTGCTGGAAACGAAGTAAGTTATGAAGATAATTAATTTATATAGAAGCTATCTGGGCATGAATGCTATTTTAAGTGAATATTGCACATAATATTACGAACTCAGAGACATTTATTTCATTGTGCAGGAAACATATCTTAAAATATAATTTTAATTTAGTAAAGAAACGAAAATAAATTACAATATTACTTACATTTCTTCCTGTAATGGACCGCATGGAAAAACAAAAGCAATATCTCACTACGAAAATAATTCTTAAATAATATTTAAAATTTTATTCTCCCAATAAAAAAATTGACACTGTGACACATTTTCTAACACATTCAAGATTATTTGATAAAATTTGTTGGAAGGAAAAATTTGATGGCCGTGTTTGTCCTCAAATGGTAGGGTCTATTGTCAAATATAGTCGAAGGCTTAAGAGGTGAACAATTTCCATATCCGTAAAAATAATATTTCTCATGTGACTTTAATAAATATTATTTTTGTACTATACTGTACAAGGTTCATTACTGACCGGTTTATTTGCCAATATATAGCCGAGTTGAATGAGTCCCGATCAAATGTTCCTCCCTACATAGAATAACATACAATCCATCCTGTGCATTTGAGTGAGTCTCACTTTAAGTGCTACTGACTTATATATTTTTTTATTCTGACGAGCCCTCAAATCCCGCTAGGCCAGCGTGAGCTCCTTGCATAGATCTGTGAGCCCTCCGGCGTGCATGTTAAAGGCTGTTCGCGATAAAGTGAGCACTTTTGATATCAACCTTAGAAGGAAAGTCTCTGCTCCTACCTGCATTTATTTTAATGGGCGCACAGAGTGAAAAGCGTCCAGTAAAGTTGGTAACGATGGATGGAAAGTAGTTTCATATCTTAACGTCGATAAAACAGTGTTAGGTAACCATTTGTGACGAGTTAAACTATTTATTTTGCTTTATGGTTTTTTTTTCATACATCAGAATGTAAAAAATGAGCTGATATGCAAAAAGTATTTAATTTTAAAATAATCTTAACGTCTCACTTGATCAACGCGTGTATAACGTAATGAGGCCCATGAGAATGGCAATTTTACACAAGGTGAAAGATTACACAACCTGATCTTAGCAGAGATCTTAAACAGGGCTTTCAAAAGTGCTCATTTTACCGTGAACAGCCTATAGTAGCTAAGATGGTTGGAGAATGGGATGCGTTTCAGGGTAAGCAATTTACGCCTTAGGTCGGGTTTATAATAGACGCATGGATCGCAATGGCGTTTATTCCATAGACGCAAGGTAGCAATGCTTATCCTATACATATTGGAAATGTTTCATCCTTTGTATTTATCGTCTTAACTTTAAATTTAAACACATTTAATTCCGAGTTTCCAGTTTACGATTCGAGAAACAGAGTTTTGGTAACTCCCGTACTGTACACTCATAGCGCTGCTATCTAGTATTTATTTCCACAAACGGGAGCGACTAGCTATGAATCGAACTCGCAAGCGAGTAACCCTGCCTCGTTCCTTCGGCAGGGCAAGCAGTCGTTCTGTTTGCGTCCTCCAGTCCCACATTTTTCCTTGGAAAGTGGATGAAAGTGTTCGGGAAAACGGGAGTTTTCTTATAATTTCTAATATGCCTTCTAAATAATATTCACTAATTTCGTTTCCGTTTTTATAAGTAATGGTTGGTATTATAAAACTGTAAATACATGTGGAGGGTAAGCAAAGTTGGAATTTGCGTTTGTTAGTAGAAATGAAAATGGAACCACAGCCCGGCACTAGCAAATGTTATCTAAAACACTTCGGTATGTGAGGCTATTACATTGTTTACCCTGTAAAAAAAAAAACTCACTACACGCCACTGATGCATCGCGAGTATAGCGGTATTGTCTGGTGCCGTGGCCGCAATTGTAGCCAAGGAAACACCCCGAAGGAAGAATGGTCTATATAGGAACTACGTTGCAGAGAACCTAATCAAAATTGCAGGCAAAGTAATATTTCTTCAACCGTGTCTAAAAAGATTGCGGATGTCGAAGTGCTACGGGAAACTCCGTACTATTCAACTAAATATCACGTCGGCAAGCACTCATAGTGTTGACTATTATGTCGTCACGCAAGGAAACGAAGTTAGAGAGCTGTAGCTATGAGCAGGGTTTGAAGACATGAAAGCACGCAGACTAGTGATAGCCGGAATCGAATATTTTCAGGAATCGAAGACTTTGTGTACGAATACTTGTAAGAATCTATAACTTTTACTCGCAACTTGAATTCGAGAACTGTTCAATTTCCGTGGTCGTATTCGTCTGCTCGAATTCGTGATTTGAATGATTTATTTTTCCTCAACGAACTGCTTCAATTCGTATTATTTTATTACGATAAGAAGATGCTATCAAGAGGTGGTGCATGCCAATTGCAGATAACTTTATAAAAAGCAGTAAAATACCAAACAATATCTTAGACGCTTAGAAGTTAACAATAGACACGAAACAGTGTATTTATGTAGATTGAACAAATGGATTTTAAAACTTTATTATGATATATAAATAGGCCAGAAGATATATGTGAATACTTCGACTTCAGTATTTAAAAAGAAACCCATTAAATTTGCAAAAATCAATAATATCTGCAAACATTCGAAAACAAGTGTTGAACGAACCAAATAATATTTGCTTGAAAACCCGAGAACTCGTTCGAGACGCTTGTACTGCACTTGGCTAGATCATCATTCGAGACGTCTCGAGAACTGTTAGGAATGGATTTCTTTGACATTTTTTTAACTCGAATACTCCCATCACTAACCCAGACGATTCTGGCGCCAAGCCGGGACCGGAGACAAAAAAACTGCTGTACCTGTATAACATTTTGTGGGAACTTCCCCCCCCCCCCCCTAATTTTTTTTGTGATCATCCGAAAACAATTTTTATAATCGTCACTAAACTGTTCGTTGGTAAGGTGATTAAGTAAAAATAAAAAGAGTTCTTATTGTGTAACAACTTTGTGGTCAAAGAAACGTAATTTTGTGCTCTCAGCACACCAAAAGTTGAGAGTGCGAATTTCAACTTTTTTTTTTTTTTTCGGTTTGACCTTCTCAGTGGCGCGTCGTGACTTTCGGGTTGGAGAAGGGGGTGGGGGTTGGAGGGAGGGCAGACGGGGATTATCTTCCCTTTGTGCAGGCGCCGGTATAGACTTTTCAATCCCGACGTTGAATGAGCGCACTGTCTCGTTATAGTTTTAGAAAGATTTATTAAATTAATAAAACAAAATCGGTAAACTAGTCAATTTTTATACTGTTTCATTTAAGTTTTAAAACATCCGAAGGACCGTTCGATGTCAACGGTAGGGTTTCAAGAGAGGCCATGTTCCCTGGCTACCACTTATCCCCCCTCCCCTCTCTTCTGGATCAGCTCGTGGCCCTGCTTGAATACCCAACATTCCATTTGTGGCCAGAGGAAATAATGAGACGCGGAAGATATAGGCAATTTAAGGTTACTTCACAAGTTTATGAAGTCATTGTAAAGTTCTGTATTCAGGGTATTCCTCCTCCTAGCGCAAACTAACCTTAAACGAATCTGAAAGATTACACCAAAGGTAGAACGCACCGGATTCGTGCGCACTCAGAGCAATAACATTTTGCGTAAGAACTATTTATTACTAGACATTACCAATACACCTATTTTCTTCCTGTTTTACTCCTAAAAATAAATTAAATGTTATGATTTATAGGAAATATATAAGCAGAATAAGTTCAGTTTAACCAAAAGTAAGGTAGACTACTTTTATTTTAGCACGAGTGTAAAACATTTGTGACACATAGCATATCCAAGGGAAAAAAGCAAGCAAGTCATTCATGGGGTAATTTCTCTAAGGTTTGATACGAAAAATTTGATGAAATTGCGAATACACTATGCAAACGAGTAATAGCGGAGGGAAAGCAAATGGCAGCGATCCGAGGGGAAAAAAAAATCACGACACTATCATAGAATAGTTAAATATATGGAAGAGAAATGGGATGTCGGCTCCTGTCATGGGGGCGTATACACTCGCCGATTGGCTTACGCGAATCTCGTTCCCGATTGTTTTCCGCCTGCTGCGGAAGCTATCCAATCGGCTGGGCTGCCGCCGGGATACCAGGCGCTGATTGGGGAACGGTATTCCTGCATTTTGTTAGCCAGCTACGCCATTTTGCTGGCGGGTGAGGCTGCAGTTCGCTAATTCGCTATTGTATTCTTAGATGTTCTGTGATATGTGCTGTCCACGGTAAAACAAGCGCCTTCGAAAGCCCTGCTAAAGATCTACTCGAATGCATGTCGTGTATTCTTCCGCCTTATGTAAAATTAACATTGCCATCGGCCTCATAACTTTAAATCGTGCGTCGGTCAAGTAAAACTTGAAATTATTAGGAAAGTAAATATTAGACAAATCTGCTCATTTTTATACTTCGATGCATTAAAACACAGAAAACGAAAAGTATAAGTTATCTCAAATTGTTACCTACAACTTTTTCTAAGACGTTAAGATATGTAACTATTTTCCATCCGTCGTTACCAACTTTGCTACGAAAATGTCACTCACGGCACCTATCAATATACGTATGCATTCATGGGCAGTGACATTTTTCCAAAGGTTCATTTCTAAAGTGCTCACTTTATCGTGAATAGCCTTTACTGTCAGCACGTTATCCCCTAGGAAAATTTTCCAGTCCACTCTTGTCGGCATTGATGATGTAATCGTAAGTTGTATACGGACAAATACCGCCTCTCGGTTGATCCGTTAAAATATTTGGTAAACTGCAAACAGTATCATTATCCATCGAGTGATTTAAGAATTGTTGAAAATTTTCTTGTGGGCACTGGTTATAAGTATTTCAGAAAATTTGTTTGTTCGTCGTTACTTGAACGACTTTGGACGCCCTCCTTCGTTTACTCCCTCCCAGTGACACGTGGTGAACTGTTGCAAGGTAAGCTGGCTTTAGCTGTGTGCTGTACCCTGTTGCTCTCTACACTTCCGCCACTAGAACGTAGCTCTGCAGCTGACGCCACAGGACGTGTGTCATGGGTCCCTTGCTGCTCGCTTGCGAGTGTTCGGAATGCATTTATATCCCCTAGGCTGCACGGTGGCTACTGGCTCCTGCTGCGTGCACCGAGAATGTACAGCACTGAGCAAGCACCAGCTAACCTTGCAACACCTCACCACACACCACTGCTTCTCCCTAATTCAAAACAGAGATTTGTTGCTCTTTTTCGGCCACTGTTTATATTGCCGCCACATTAATATCCAACATTGGCACGGACTTACATGCAGATCAAGTGGCGTATTGAAATTATTTAAAAACAAAGAAACACACACTGCATTTTATTTAACGTCATGACTTCAAATATTCCGAAAATTCAACCAAACGTCGAAATCATACTTGCACATATGATTGTACGCAAGTCAGTGGCTCACGAACGAGAGCTTGTACACAATACAGAAAATTCAGAAGACATTACTTTCAGCACCGTGTTAATTTTCTTTTTAAGTGGGACATGAATGTCGCTTCTGGCAAACAACATTAAATTGAAAATACTATTCCCTTAATTTGCTTAAATGTGTATATGATCTGATTTTGTAAGCCCTGAGAAAGCGTAGAGGGAAAATACGGCAGAATACGCATGCAAGTTGCACAGTAGACACTCTCCGCATTCCAATATTGGACACTTTTTCCGTCGCTAGCCCCATCAAAATCAATGTGGGCAAGATTTAAGGATAAATCACTGTTAATCTAAGTGCTTTGAGATATTTGAGCGCTTCCTCTAACCTAGGTTTACTACACCTACACTCTAAAAATCAAGAATTTCGCTATTTAAATCAGTTAACAGCTCCTGACTTATTAGACAGTCACTTTAGTCAATTTAACTGACGAACGAGTGACAGAAATTACGTTTGTTTTTTTTAACTTATAAATTAAATGAGATTTTCTACTGATTCGTTAACCACTTCATCCACTTTTTTTCTGGGATATGCTTTTTTAAATAGATGTTTCAGTTAAACAGGACGCAACAATTAAAATTACAACCCATAAACTGGTAAAACGTAACATATAATATACTTTCTAATTGTAGGTTTCGTCTTTTATAATACTAGTTTAAGAGGCAACATGAAAATGCAGTTTTCATTTTCGTTTCCATGTCTTTTATTTCGTGTAGACCGTGGTGGTTCCGTGGTCATACTACTCGCATCCTACCTAGGCGAACCGGCTTCGATTCCCGGCGGGTTCGCTCACGGACTTTGGTGCGTGGGAATTGTGCCGTACGATGCCGCTGGTCGACGAGTTTTCTCGGGGATTTCCCATTCCCCGTGTGCATTCAGGCACTGCTTCATACTCACCTCACTTCACTCTCATCTACTCTCAAGACCTCGATCTTTAGAGCCGCCGAAATCTCTCCACTCTTCCATTTCGTTTTTACTTAATCATCATAGCGCTCGGTTTACAGATAAGGCGAGTTCATTCATACGCATAATCTGTATTAACAATCCTAATACTACCAAACAAAATAGAAATGACTAGGCCTAAGTGAGTGAAGAGATTTGGGCGGATCTTAAAAGCGAGATGATTGAGGTGAGTATGAAGCAATGTCGGAATGATAAGGCGGGGGAAACGGGGATCCCCGAGAAAATCCGTCGACCAGCGGCATCGTCCCGCACGATTTCCACATGCGAAAATCCGGGAGTGACCCGACCGGGGATTGAACCCGGTTCGCCTTGGTTGGATGCGAGCAGGCTAACCGCTCAGCCACCGTGGGCCCCAAAAACAAAAAGGAAATTGCAAAAAATATATAGCTACAGATTTTCCATCAATTTCATATTTAATACATGTATTTTCCCTTTTAATTTCATTGTTGGCTTGGTAGTTCGATTAGTAACGTGACGAACTGAAATCTGATGAGCTGTGAGTTCAAATACTGGGCACCGCGATTTTTTCGTTTTACTTCTTTAAAACTACATTAAATTGCCAACACAAACAGTAACTATCGGAAATAAGTTTAATTGTCGGCATGATTTTGCTGAATTCAATATTTAATTCTCCGCATTCAGTGAGCTGTCACTTATTCAATTAGTGAATTTTTTTTTCACTGAAACAACCAGTGGTTTTACACTGGTTCTATGTTGAGCCATTTTCACTGATTACGAGTGGTTGAAATTGATTGCGAATCAATGGTTTTCCACTGATTCGAATTTTATGGTGCAAATTATACCTACTAAATTCAGTCAAAGTATTTTATTCATAAAATAGTTCGGCCTGTTGAACATTATATATATATATATATATATATATATATATATATATATATATATATATATATATATATATATATCTGTGTGTGTGTGTGTGTGACTTTGGCAGGTGTACTGACGATGATCAAGTAAAGGACATACGCCGTAGACAAAGATTAGTCCACGTAATCTTTAGACCATCTGTGAAAATAAATTTTCGGTTTATTTTTTTTCTTTTGGAAAATTTCTGAGTTCGCAACGTTATATGAAAGCTGACGTATATGATACTAGCACACACTTTTTCTACTATCGGATACATAAAACATAAAGAAAGTAGTTTCACAGGACACTAACTTAAACTATTTCACTTTTAGTAAGACGTCAAGGCATTGAACCACTATCCTGGACAGGTCTGGACACTCATCTTTACTTCCAGCATGGAAGTGCTGACACTCTTATTGGCTGGTTGGTTGAAAACGCAATGGAGCGCCACGTGTCTTGTCAGTTCGATTCTTAAACATTGAATTAGTTGTTGATCCTTCAATGAAAATTGACCACATCTATAAATATTTAAGTAACTACCAAGAAAGAAATTTCAATCAACAATAGTAAACAGTGACCATTTAATTTCACACACACATATATATAAGCATTATACATTAAAATTATAACAAATGATAGTATCACTAAGTTTGTATGAAGATGGAAGAAGATGCCAGTTTCCGAAACGTCGATAATGGTTCACTGAGTAAACATGTGTGTGTACTTATATGCTGTCTTTGTTTTGTTATCAGGTTTAGAGCTGTCTTCTTGTCAGTGTTCGTCTGTTTCGTCTTCGCAGGGCGTCAGGAGTTTTTGTTCTTGTATCTGTGTATATTGTCTTGTCTTTGTCGCTCGTCCGTTTGTTACTCGTACACTGTTACTTCATTTAGTTTGGTAGATTTCTTGACTGAATTCCTTGTGGAACTATTTATTTGTTGACAACAGGTAGTCTTGGTTTGTTCTCGTAGCCTATATGTGTTTCCCTTGGCGACAACTTTGCAATGGCGTATATCTGCAGGAGTAATTTCTCTTTTAACCTTTTCAGACCCACTTTAATTTACGGCTTCAGGCGTTGCAAACGCAAGATTTAATGATGCATTCTATACGTAAGTTGACACAACACTTGTTTCGTTGTCACAGCCAATGAGCTGTAGGTTATATGTTCAGCTATAGTTATATGAACCAACTATGACCTAGACCTGTAAAACGGTTTGCGAATCATTTAGCCATGGGTAAGATCATTGGGCACTGAGTTTCGCAGTTAGCAGTGCAGACCAAAAATTACCTACACGTACGTAATGCATGCAAAAGTGTACACTGGGTCTGAATGGGAATTTTATCTTCAATACCAGTTACTCGAAGAACAATGTATTTTGTGTTGAAATATAAAATATAAGCAAAAAAAGTGATGGTTTCTGTTTTTCTATATCTCCGTTATAGTTGGCTATGAACACGGCGATAGCACAAAGTCATATTTTAGGGCGATGGGAACATGAAATAAAGTGGGAGGGGTAAGCAGCTGAACTTATGCCATCCGCCATATTGGTCGACCCATTCTTGTTTTCATCCATAAGAAAGCTTAGTAAGGGTAGTGAGGTAAGTTAAACCAGTTATAAATATTGTTTTGGTCAGACAAATAGTACATAACCTATTATTAATATTACCGAAGCAATCTTTGTTCTTTCATTCAGTGAACTTAATAGTAAAGTAAAATTACTAGCGAAGTATTTTTATGTTATAGCAGAATAGTAAAAGAATGGACTAAAGAGACCGAAAAATTAGATATAAAAATATTAATTGTCACAAATAGCTTACTGAAGAATAACTTGTTTTGAGTTACAGGCATGCATCTGTTTATCATGTTTGCACATTTAAGTAGTTATACTCGTATATAGTTAAAGATTTTTTCGCAGTAAAAATACGTTTTCGTGACGGATAAATTGAATAGGAGAATTAACAGTGTTAAACTGCAGAAAAAAAACCTATTCAGGTTCATTGAAAAATGAATGCACTCAGTGTGGTCTTTACCGTCGGAAATAGAAGAGCTCTTCTGAAAATGAGCGGCACTTAACTAGGGCATCTAAGAGCCCTATGATAGTTTATAATTTACAATTAGTGAAACCTCATCTTTCTAATAAATAGGACTATCACCTGTACATATCAGAAATTCTGTTAGTATAGTTTACCTTCCCCTTAAAAAATACCTAAAATTCACATGCCCATATCATAAGTCTTTAAATAGTGACTATTTCTTGCTTGACCAAATTAAATGAAAGATTTCATGCAGTTTAAAGTAAGTGTTTTGTTAGGACCATGTTCTTGGTGGCCATTCTGGTACTGATATGAGTGACTTGTCAGGTTCGCTTGGTTACTCTTTCACCGAAGTATACTACATCTGGAATTTTCCACTATCCTTCATTATGATTACCTCTTATATATATATATATATATATATATATATATATATATATATATATATATATATATATAAGCTGTCTGATTCGCGCATAGTGCAACACTGATTTGCTTAGATTAATCAGTCATTAAGGGTGTCAAATTGTTACCCTAGTATCCAGACATTTTTTTCCAAAGATCAAGAATGGAAAAGATTTTCCATCATCCCTGCCAATATTACTGGCACGAATAAAGCAAATTGTCTATTCATGGTTTCTTCTCACTTTTTGAACAGAATTGTTCAAGAATCACCGCATGTATGGCATGCTTGGTTATTTCCTAAATATGCCATTTATCACAAGCATTTTACACTTGCATTAAAGTAAACATATCTTATTTTTAATTAAATTAATATTTTAGTTTTATTTTAACTATAAATTATAATATTCCATTTATAATTTATTACGGACATAAACAGAGAGAAAATATGTGCGTAGATAATGTCTAACACGAAATAGTTTTCATGCAAAACAGTATTACACTGAATGTGCACGAATGCGATGTGTTGTCCCTTTGGCGTGATCTTTCAAACTTGGTTAAGCTTCGTTCTCATGAGCCAGAGGAATATCCTGGAAGTAGAACTTCGGCAGGGATTTATAGAAGTTGGAAGTAACTGTGAATGGACTATATGCAGTTAAAAGGTAGAGAGCTGTTTAAAGGTCGATTTCTAATACATTAAATGTAATGCTTTATAAACTGGTTCGAGTTGCCAGCAGAGTGTTTTAAAGCGCGTTCTGAATTGAGTGCCATCGCCAGCACAACGTCTGCCGTGAAACAGTACCCCAGCCAACAATCGATTCAAAAGACTCAACAATCGACTCGCCAGCCACGTAAACAATGACAACTTCGTATTCTTCACTCGGGAAAAGAGGAAGTCCTTCGCGGTGGTATCGCGTCACCGCCGAACAGCTTTAATTTATTAATAGAGACTTACCGCGTAAATTTACCAATTTGCCGGCGAGTGCCCTCGGGGAGAGAGTTCCGAAGAAGCCCCGGGGGGGGGGGGGGAGGGGAGGGACGCGCGAGGGCAGAGCCGAGGTCTGAGAACCTTGTTGTTATCAAAAGCCATCAGTCAGGTCACGCCCTTTGTCACTTGGTGCGCTGATGTATGGCGCCTGCGTACAGATGTTCCGGCGGCAACAAAGAGGCCGAGCTCTCGCGCCGCCGCCCGAAACCGGTGGGAACCGCACCAAGGACTTCCCATTGGAGGCTTCCGGGAAAAAGAAACTCCAGTCGAGCGACGATTCACTCGCCTGCGGCAGTTTGTAAAAATTATTTGCGCCTGAAAAATTTTCGTTTCCGCCGACCTGCCCCCCCCTCCCCCCACACACACCAAATACTCAACATTGTTCAAGAACCCCCGCACCCCACCTTCTGCTTCTCCTTTTCGGCTCTTCCAGTGAATTACTCTCTAGAGAGTTAATTGGCCGTACGTTCGCCGAAAAAAAAAAAAGAAAATCTCCTTGGAGAAGGAGGCATTGCGCGCGCCGTACAAAGACAACACTTTGAGTCGGCGTTACGGAGAAAGCCTGTTCTCCCACTCCCTCTCCTTTCGCCCCTCTCCCCCTAGGCCAACCCGAGGGGAAGCTTTCCCCCGTTCGCCGAAAACCTACACGCGACTTTGTGCGCGCCCGCAACTACGGAAGATGATGATAATAATAATAGAGTTTTCGATGAAATATTAATGACGCGTGGCCATGGCTTGGATCTGGTAGACCGGCCATGAGCGAAAGAAAAAGAAAAAAACTTGGGGGAAAAAACCCCGGCTCGACCGTTAGAATTCGAGAATATGCACAGGAAGCCAGCGGTTCGTGGTGTGAACAGCGACTTCCCGGTAAGGCGTTTTTGTGATAACCACGATGTCGCGTTGTATATCGATATATCGTGGATATCGAGCTCAAGGATATCCAAATAATTCCATAAAGCATGTAAACGTGTGTGAGATGATTGAATCGTATTGTAAAGGGCTTTTTAACGTCCTCCGGTTTTATGCTTGAAGGCTTAGCAAGGGACGGCTTACAGACTAACTTATAACCGAAGTTAAATTAACGTCCGCGCCATGCCCGAGATTCGAACCGAAAGCCTCCCGCTCCCGCACCAACCGACTGCGCCACGGGAGGTCGGGCTGTGTGAGATGACTTTTACTCTGATTGGAGCCGACTGCGTTATCCGAGAAACACGACTGTCTTTCTGACCTGAACGCATTTTGGACGATGCTACAGATGAGCCAGGAGTGGAGCAGGGGCGGAATGGAGACGGACGAAGAAACGGGAAAATCCCGAGAAAACCCTCACACCGCGGTAGTGTCCACCACACTGCTCCAAATGAGATCATTGTTTTCTTCTTCTTCTTTTTTTAACTTCTCACCAGAGGGAGAGCAAGAGTTTCTTATGTTTTACCATCGAACCAACCGTAAAACCATGGGGTAGAGCAGGGTAAAGTGAACAGTACGGGTAAAGAGGCCATCAGCTGTTACTCCACTGGAGAGTGCTGTAGTCTGGTGGCGAGGATTTTAAACAGTTAAAAGGGAAGCTATTAGTGTTCTAACAGCACCCGAGCTGGCTGTCTTACAAGTTATTGGTTTATAAAAGTTTTTTTGTGGTTTTGCTGATGAACAATGTAACACGAGTGTTGCGATGCTGTTAATTTTATATTAGTTCGTAGTAGGTTTATGATATTTTCTACGATTCCACTAAAATATTATGTATTAGGCTATAAAAGCACGTGGCCTTGAATTTAGTAGATTACTTAGTTTTTACTCTAGACAAGTTTTGCGTAGTGGCGTCCCAGAGGGCAAACTGGTCGGCGACCTAGTTTTAACTGACGGATTGGAACATTTTCCATCTGAAAGTGCAACGATTGCAGTAAGCGAAATGAGAGGTAACACTAGACATGGGAAGTAACGTTAGGAACAGCGCCGTCGTTTCTACCGCACAGACGGAAAAACAGACGAAATGTATTTATTTTCCGAACGCTCGACAGTCGCCAAAGCGTGTATGTATTGGTCTCCGTGAATGACTAGCATTTAATTCGGTCTTCCGCTGATGGATACAGATTAAAAATAAAAGAGGAGAAACAGTTAAGTGCGAAGAACGTAAGTGATCAGTGAGAAATCACTTAGCCTGACATAGCAGGGCAAAGCGGCCTTCTGCTAAACAAACTTTTCGAATTTAATAAAATAATAATAATTTCACTTAAAAAATGTGTTTAGTTATTTGTACAATACTGACATATAATTGAAGGTGATTTTATATTTTTCGCACCGACCTCCCGTGGCGCAGTCGGTTTGGTGAGCCACCGGTACGCGGTGCGGAAGGCTCTGGGCTCGAATACCAGGCAAGGCATGAACGTTAGTTTAAGTTAGGCCATAACTTACCTTGTATGCCGCTCCCTGATAAGCCTTCATGCATAAAACCGGGGGAAGTTAATAAGCTATTTCCTATCAAATCTAATTTCTTTTCACTTATAATAATACGATTGAAATATAATTTTGCGTTAGACTGGCAGCTTTGCGATGCTCTTCTCATTCGTTTATCTCTACAGCATGCAAAATATATGAACTCCTAGAGGTACTGGAAGGAAAAAAAAAAAAACACTTCTACAATACGGTAGATGTGCAAGCAAGATTTTATAATTCAAACACTTATATTCATTTTAAAAAATCGGAAATAAAAATAAATCGTAGCGTTGACAAATGTTTACCGAACCCTTTCCCTTCAACGTTGAGACATGGAACTTCCCTACCCTTCGTCGTTGCCAACTTTAAAGAACGCATGCCGCTACCTATGCCCGTTAAAAATAAACGCCTGTAGGAACAGTGACAATTTTCAAAGGTTTATTTCAAGAGTGCTCACTTTACCACGAACAACCTTTACTTCAATTGCTGCCCAAGTACAGGCTTGCAGCGGTGCGGTCGAGAGACATGAAGAGAAAAGTGCTATATATTCTATTCACGGTAAAATGAACATTTTTTAAATTGAAAGTCC
The DNA here is from genome assembly GCA_029891345.1 of Dryococelus australis. Taxonomy (NCBI): domain Eukaryota; kingdom Metazoa; phylum Arthropoda; class Insecta; order Phasmatodea; family Phasmatidae; genus Dryococelus; species Dryococelus australis. Next base: position 76,819,256 of record CM057003.1, on the reverse strand, counting down.
TGCTAAAGATCTGCTAGAATGCACGTTGTGAATTCTTCCGCTAATATAAAATTAACATTGCCACCGGCCTCATCACTTTATTCATGCATCGGTCAAGTAAAAATTGAAATTATTTGGAAAGTAAATATTATACAAATGTGCTCATTATTACACTTCGGTGCATTACAAAAATTACAAAAAGCGAAGATGATAATTTACGTTATCACAAATTTTTGCCTACCACTTTTCATTTGACGTTAAGATATGGAACTATTTTCCATCCGTCGTTACCAACTTTACTGGGCAAATGTCACTCACGTCGTCTGTTAAAATATATGCATTCAGAAGCAGTGCCATTATTCCAAGGTTCATTTCTAAAGTTCTCACTTTATCGTGAACAGCCGTTAGCAGCGTTTTGCCTGCTGAACGCGCTATTTGGTGCCTTGACTCCGTGGGATACGACTAAAATGCATATTGCGTTTAAGATCACACTGCTACCGATGACCTACGCTGCGAGAAATAGCAAACATAATTCGACCTGCTGCGTGCTGTGTATAGTGCATTCAAGGTTAATTCAAACATTTCTGTAGCCCTGTCAATAATTATACGTTCAGGATATTCCTCCGCTTCATGCAAACAAAGTTTAACCTAGTATAGAAAATTACACCACAGGGACAACGCGCCACCTTCGTGCGCACTCAGTTCAATAGTATTTTTAAAATGAACTATTTTTTTCACTAGGCTTTTACCAACACACCTATTTTTTTCCACGTTTTTATAAGCATTAAATATAAATGAAATATTATAGTTAATAGATAAAATATGAGTAAAAGTTTATTTTAACCAAAATAAAATACTTTAGTATCAATAGAACTATAAAACACTTGTTATATATTACATTACATATTTAGGAAACAACCAAAAACCTCATGCATGGGGAGATTTGTTAAAGGTTTGATTCCAGAAGTGCAAAGCAACCGCCAATAGGCTTTACATGAAACTCGTCGGTCACAATAATATATATATATTTTTTTTTTACATTTTGTCCTTTGCACACATTTACTGAAATTCAAAACAATCTAGTATTGAGTCAGTTATATCCACTATTATAGGAACTACTGTGCTGTTTATCCCTGCTTTCAAACTTACCAGCGTCAAAATGGTCCTCACGACTTTTGACATGCTTATTCAACTGATATGAAGGTCGATCACTGGCTGGCTCTCAGAAAAAGTAATGCGGAGTTGATGATCCCCAAATCAACACACTTTCATGTGTAACAAGTAATAAAGGCTGTTCACGATAAAAATGAGAAATGTTGAAATCGACCTTAGAAAATTGTTCCCTGCCTCTGCCTGCAAATATTTTGCCGGGTTGACCGAGTGGCATGTGCCCTGTAACGTTGGCAACGATGTAGGGCAACAACGTCGAATAAAAAGTGTTAGGTAACTATTCACAATGGCTTAGATTATTTCTTTCGCTTCCTTTATTTCTCTAATGAATCAAAGTGTAAAAATAAGCAGATTTGTGAAATTATCCTTTTCAAGTAGTTTCACAATTTCACTTTACCGACGCATGAATAAAGTGGCGAGGCCCATGGTAAGCTTAATTTTACATGAGGCGGAAGGATACACAACGTGCATACAAGCAGATATTAAGGGGGGTTGCAAAAGTGCCCATTTTACCGTGAATGCCCTATACAGTCTTTATTGTTCACCGCAGTTGTTATCAAAATAAATTTTTATTCACCGTAATCAGTGTTGATGTGCGAAGTTATTTTAAGATCTTGACACGCAATAACGAAACAATGAAACCTCATCCACGCGAATTTTCTTTTCAGTGGCAAAGAAGTTTCCTCTTTAAGTATAGCCCGAGTTTCACCCTAAATGTAATTATATCAGGTCTGATTGCTCTAACATGCACGCCCCTCTCAATTAAGAAAGCGACATGATTTTCCTTCCCGACAAAAACGTTTCACATTTCAGTTTTTTTTCCACAGTAGGGGCTATTTTTTTTTAACAATTCTAAATAATTTCATAGGCAATTTAAATAATCTCAGAAGTGCCACATGTCAAAGATAAATGTGGTTCGTTTAATACTAATGTCAATATCTAGGGCTCGGTTCTCTCAGTTTGGCCATTATTAACTTTTGGAAGTCAAAGGTAGAATGCGTACTGTACAAATATGATGTCTTCGGCTGCTTACATTAAACAAACAAAAAGTACTATATTTTTGTGTCACAGATACATAGTTTCAAAGTATTGTTTATAGGCAATTCACGGTAAAGTGGGGACTTTTGAATGCCCTCTCATTTTGAATAATAGTCAATAAGTATACTTTGTTTTAGCCTTAGACGTTAACTTTGTAGTGCAGTGTGTTTATTAGGTACACGGCAGTATTTATTTTAAAAGGCTGTTAAATAATTGAAAATGGCTGAAAAGTAAAATTAACTAAGGCCTCGAAAGTGATCTCTCTACCGTGAACAGCTTAAATAGTGTTTTTTTTGTGTGTGTGTGTGGTACACCTGCTACGAACAATTGATGAGAATCTCTAGTGAGTGATGGGAATTGGACGGCTCTTATCTTCGAGGTCTTGAGAGCCGACGAGGGTGAGGCGAGGTGAGTATGGAGTGGCGCCGGAATGCAGGGTCGGGGGGGAAGCGGGAGATCCCCCAGAAGACATGCCGGCCAGCGGCATCGTCCGGCACGATTTCCACATGCGAATGTCCGGAGGCTGCCCCGCCGGGAATCGAGCCCGGTTCGCCTTGGCGGGAGGCGGGTGGTCTTGCCACTACACTACCGCCCCCCCCCCCCACCCCTCAAATCTGATTCTCGATGTGGTGTACTTGGTGAGATGAATTCCTAAAAAATATTTTCGCTACTGCTTAAACAGATTTAAATCGCCTGCCGTGATCGCGTGTTTGCTCCTGTTTCTCAAGGTCACGTTACAAATTGTCGCCCCAGGCGTGATGGTATTTTTTACCGAATCACCTCACGCTTCATTTAAATATTCGATCGGAAATTTACATATTGTTTTCCACGGACAGAACAACATCGGTGAAACGTGGTAGCGAGGTCTTCGTACAGGTGAAGATTCTCGCTGAAGGACGAACATCACGTGTCTGTGGTGAGAGATGACAGGTAGAGGCTATTCACGGGAAAGTGAGCCCTTTTTAAAGCCCTCTCATTTAGAACGATAGTCAATTATTATTATTTTTTTATCGTCGCCTTAGACTTTAACTTTCGAGTCTGGTGAAATATATACACCGCGTCTATTACTTACATGGAAATATTAATTTTAAGAAGCGGTTGAAGGGGGGGGGGGGGGAAAGGCTGATAAAAAAATTAACACGAGCACGAGACTCAAAAGTTCTCACTTTGCCGTGAAGAGCCTATAGCAGGGTAAACGACATAATGACAGAGAAGCGGTGTTGGGAGTTGGAACAAGTTGGATAACTCCTGAAAGATGAACTAGCGTGTTATTACTATCCACATACAGTTTTTTTCCCCTCTCTTCAATTTAATAATAGGCCTATATTTCTTGGTATTCTGAAGTTCAAATACTTTGAGAAAGAGTGACAGCTAACTCCACAGATTAATATTTTAGATTTCGTAAACTTGGTTCCGTATCACTGATAAAAAAATTTAATTAAAAATATGTAATCAGTATCTTGCCAGCCCCAGTCGAATGAAAATATAATCATTTCTAGGATTCGGATTCTGATCAGATTGTGACTTTTTGTTTTTAGTCGTTAATACTTTACGAACAGCCTTCCTTTTAAGGTAATATAACAAGTGGGACTGTTATACAGTTACGTACTGGGTTCAAAAACCCCTGTTAAGGAGCTTTGAATAAGTTGTTTGACATAATAATATAAGGCCGCGCCAATTGTGTTATTTTCTTGTGATGGTTTCCCTTTTCCTTGAAATAATGAATGCTTTACTTAAGCTATATACACGTTATATTTAAAAAAAGTACTTTCAGTTAGGTTATCAAATTTTTGGCAAATTGCCGTCTTTAGTCGTGGTCGTAGACGGAAAACTTCAGGTATAGGAAATCGTTTATAGTCCATTCACTGTTACTTCCAACTTTTCTGAGGTCCTGCTCAAGTTCTACTTCCAGGATATTCCTTCGCCTCGTGCGAACAAACCTTAACCGGATCTAGAACACGAGAGAGAGAGAGAGAGAGAGAGAGAGAAAACCGCAATCTTGTGCACTCAGTTTAGCAAAATTTTGCTTGGGAACTATTTCTTACTAGGCATTGCCAACTTACTTGTTTACTACTTGTTTTCATTCAGATTAAGCTTAAATGTCATATTATTATTTAGAGATGAAATTTTAAGTAAATTTCCAATTAACCAAAAATATGGTATTTTTAAATTAACACCAGTGTAAAATGCTCCTGATACATGATAAATTTAGGAAACAGCTAGGAGCGTCGTACATGGATAATTTTTCAAAGGTTTGATTAAAACGGTATGAATATACCAGAATTATATATATATATATATTTATTTATCATTCGGGTGTATATATATTATATATATATAATACATTGAAAATAAACAAGAGGACTTCGTCATTCAGTAAACGTACACTCACTGATAGAAAAGTCGAATTCCTAGAAAGAAGGCTGGGCATTAAATGTAACGGCGTGTATTGAAAGGCCGTATGACTTTATCGCACTGATCACAATATCAGACACATGGAAAACAAGCTGGTATAGTACGATATATTGCTGATCCCATGTAAGTGGGATGTAGCCCCCCCCCCCCCCCCCCATTAGTGCCTCCACAAATGTTATATTTTTATATTTAACGGTTAACTTTATGTGACGCACTCTACCTTAACGTACAAATTGGGTTAGGCATAGCTGAGATGATGAACACCTTATACAAGTTTGTTCGCCACTATATTAAATTAATATCAATTACATCTCGTTTACAAAAGATGTTAGTTAATCTTTAACTAGGAGGAGCTGTAAATATAATAAACTGGTTACATTGTCATTATTATTATTATAACTAATTAATTGGTTAATTATTCAATTAATTCCACCCCACTCTAAATAGTCGATAAGGAACGTCGTCACCTTATTCATGATGTTGAAGGCTGATGAGTGGACTTATCTCGGCGTACGGCAGGCCCCCATCTCTGGACGTCTTCGTGGTGCAGTGTCTCGATGACAAAGACCTCGTTCACCGTGTTTCCAGCTGTAATATTCGCCCACGTTGAATAAGAGCCGGCCCTGCCTTCGACTCTTCGGAGGGGTTTATTGTTTCTTTTATTCGCTCAAGGCTTTGTCCCCATTCCTCCCGATATGCTTGCGCCCGCAGTCGGGCTGGCAAACCCGTGCTGCAGCTCATTACGATGTCCCGTTTGGTTCGGAAGCAGTCGCAAAGCCATTGTGTCCTCTCCAGAGGCAAGTCGGCCTACAGATGTTGTAGCTGGCCCTCCATATCCTGCAGGTAATGGACTGAAGATGACGTAGACAGATTTTCGTATATGGCGCATGGCCCCAGCCTTGATTATAGGATATTACCTTTAAAGTGAGCACTTTTGAAAGTCGTCTCATTTGCAATAATAATCAATACACATATTTTATTTTAGCACTAAGCGTTAATTTTTGAGCACGGTGGAATATACACACTGTGTTTATTACTTACAAGGCAATATACATTTAAAAAGGTGTTTAAATTATTTTAAAAAATGGCTGAAAGAAAAAGTAACAAGGGCCTTAAAAGTGATCACTTTACCGTGAACAGCCTATACCCATCACCAATACTACTGTTGAAATAGCATGGTAAAAATTGATGAATGAGTTTGGTTACGTTTTCTTTCTTCAACAGACACACTCATTTATTTCAATATTATCTTTTCCGGAAAAGGTGAAATTTATCTGGTTGTATAAAAAAAAAAGTTTCAAAGCACGTAGTTGCAGAAAACGAATTTCTACCCACAAATCCGATCCAATTTTTTTTTTTAGAGCTATTAGCAAAAAAAAAAAATCAGTTCCAGTGTTGTGACACGAAGGGTGGTTACTATGGAGTTGGTATGCACACTCTACTAAATGTTCTTATTATGCTGCAGACAGGCAGCGAGTCGGAGTTGACGAGCAAACTGACTCCATGCACGTTGTATCGGGGTGAGGTCAGAGCGGACCTTGCTGGCCAAGCGAGTACCTCAGCCACAGAACAGATTGAAATGTCGCCAGTCCCCGGCTGAAGGCCATTACTGACCGCAGAATTTAAAAGAATTAAAACAAATTTAAGATTGATATTGGTCGAAACATGACATTTGTCAAGACATAAAATTTAAAGTTGTGATATTTAAAGTTAAAAGATAAATTTTGTTGTATTCTGAAAGTGAAAGCTACGTAAACTTTATAAAATAAAAGTCAGTTGTTAAAATCGGTGCCTCTTTCTCCTTCCCTTGAACACCTCATGCTACCCATTCATTGTCTTACCATGTGGAGACAGAGGGCTGATGTTGTTCGTTTGAGGTGTCCGTGTTATATTGTGTTGATGAATGTGTTATGTTGTATTGGTGTCAATGTTGTATTGTTAATATTGATGTTGTTGCGTTATTGTGTTTGCGGTGTAATTTTTTATGAATGTTTGTGGTGTTGTGTCCAACTATTTGTGGATATTGATGTCTTGGTATTGTTCGTTTGACATCAATACCAATTAATTGTTATCTAATTCATTTATGAATTGTTTTTGAAGTGCTCAAGGGAAAGTATAAAAATATTTTTGACGTGAATACGTCTTTAAATTTGCAGCCATAGTGAGAGGCAATCCAGAAAATCCGATGATAACTAAATTGGGGGATACAGTTTGGCATTGCAGTTCCGAATTAATCGTCTACATTCAAAATTCAATTGCACCATTCGATTGCTAAAGGATCAAAGAATATCGCAGAGTGAGGACTGCGAAAAAACGGGGGGGGGGGGGGGGGGAGGGGGGGGGGAGGCGCCACAATTTTGAGTTCGTTTCGCCGCGTCTCGTAAGTTCCGCGTAGTATAACTTTTGACTAGGAAAAGCTATGTCGCTAGTTTACGTTTTGATCGATAGTTCTCGTCAAGGTCAATCGATTGCGTGTATGAAATATTTGTGTGGCGTGGTTATGGTGTATGCGTTTAATGTAAACAATTAAGGAAATTTAACACAATTTCGGCCTATACGCGTCAAAAAGCCAAGTCGAAATACAGAACTCGTATACGGTTGGAAAGAGCATCTCAAAAGAAATCCAGTGATACCCATAAAACCCCATATGATCGAGTGAAGCGGTGCCGGGAATGTAAAATAAACATCAAGGCGTCCGAGCGCGTCAACGTAAACGTATCCACGCAAAACAAACGGCCGTGTCCCCAACAAAGCCAAACCCAATTTTGCTTTTTCATATTTCGAATTTATGTATATAAATGGCGAAACAGTCGCTTATAACGCCAACTCCTGCCGCACTCGCCACCAAAATGGCATCACTGGTCTGGAAAAACTTTCGAGAGTCAGTTGGCCAATCAGCGCCTTGCCAGCCGACAGCCCGCACATGAGGGGACATTTTCGGAGTATGCATAGAAGCCAGTTATGTATGAAAAAAGGCCCCCGTTCCCAGTGCTTCGCGCAGCCAATCAGAGAACGGGTACGTCCACATCAAAGAAACCACCACGCCGTTTCGTCTCTATGCACTAATCTACTCTGTGTTTCAGCATTCGTTCATTGGCCACTGTTCGCGTGCTTAGCCAGTTTTATGTTTTTGATATGTGGAGCGGGTTTGGGTTCTTATTTTCTCGCATGTTTGTTATATCCCGTTGGCAGCCAACTGAGCGCTTTTTAAAATCAACTTTTGAAAATATTCCTGCCTATAGCTGCAATTGTTTCAGCTGACACACTGACAGGCATGCTCCTGTTTTATTCATTATAAATTTAGGAAAAATGGTTCCTTGTTTTGATGTCGTATTTAAAGCGTGATGTTTAAATTAGTGGGCATTGATAAACATTTTAATAGTACATATTTTTTGTGCGTATAAGTGCAGGAATTAACATATTTATTAAATATTTAAGTCCCTGGCGATTCTTAGCTCATGAATTAAGTGAGCAGGCCCATGACATATGGCGGAAGTGTATAAAATGATACAAGCAGGACTCATAGCACCGTTTGAAATTATTGTCATTCGTGATATGCAATTCTGGTGCAATTTATAACCTAAATTATAGCGACGGCGTATCTGTTGGTCTCTGCTTTCATACACACCACTTCATCCTGGTCCGCACCACAACCGACACGCTCACTTCACCGAGAAATATTTATTACTGACATTATTAAATCGATGTCGTTACGTAAATACGAGTTCGTGAAGGCTGTTCACGATAAAGTGAGCACTTCTGAAATCAACTTTAGAAAAAAGTCACTGCCCCTGCCTGCATTATTTTAACGAGCTCACTGAATGACATGCGCCCAGCAAAGTTGGTAACGATGGATGGAAAGTAGTTCCATATTTTTACGTCAAATAGAAAGTGTTAAGTAACCATTTGTGATAACTTAAATTGTTTCTTAACTTTCTTTATCTGTTAATGCATCGAAGTGTGAAAATGAGCGTATTTGTGAAATATTTAGTTTTCTAATAATTAAACAGTTTCATCTGGTAGATGTATGAATAAAGAGATGAGGCCCGTGGCAATGTTAATTTTTGCTAAGGCGGAAGAATACACAACGTGCAAACAAGTAGATCTTACGTAGGGATTTCAAAAGTGCTCATTTTAACGTGAACAGCCTATAGATAAAAGTCACTGCTCCTACCTGCATATATTTTAACGGGTGCACTGAGTGACATGGGCCCAGTAAAGTTGGTAATGATAGATGGAAAGTAGTTCCACATCTTAACGTCGAATAAAAAGTGTTAGGTAACAATTTGCAATAACTTAAATTATTTATTTCGCTTACAGTTTTTTTAACGCACAGAAGTGTAAAAATGATCAGATTTGGAACATATTTACTTTTATAGTAAATCTACAGATTCGCCAGACCGACGGATGAATAAAGTGATGAGGTCCATGGCATCGTATAATTTTACATAAGGCGGAAGAATGCACGACGTATATACAAAGAGATATTAAGCAGGGCTTTCAATAGGGCTCATTATACAGTGAACAGTATATAGTTTAATAGTTATGTCTTTACTGCTGTGTAAGGCTAATAGCTATTTGGGTATACGGGTTTATTTCGAAATTTTTCTTAAAACTTATGTTATAAAACCGTATTTTAAAAATGACGGGGGAGCGTCTCTCTTAAGGGCACCGCCTACTTGGAGATGAGGTTTCTAGAGCGTTTGAGGCAGGGAAGCGCGGGAGCGTTAAAGGGCGACACTGATACGCGCTCCTGATATCCCTTCGCCCCTACGCGCAAGGCTCTGAACTGGCGTGAAGTGTTCTCGTCTTGCCGAGTGTACCTAAGGAACTCTCTAAGAGGTGAACCTACCATTTTATTGGATGAAGTCTGTAGCAAGTGTCAATGCACCTACTTATAATACTTCCACATGTTTTCGACCATTGTATTATGAGTAGAGACTTGTAAAATTCGCGTTATTATTTGAGGACACTTTAAACTTCAAACTCATGCATACCTTTGCATTAAGCTTGTCATTGGACCATACTTTATTTGTCACGCCTTGGGTAAATCTGCGCCAGTAAATAAACACTTCCCATTTGTCTAGTCCAAACAGGTGCAGTCCAGTAGCAAAGGGAGTGGCTTCACATTTATACAGCAGCCAATGGAGAAACGACGCCGGTTCAGGTATATATATATATGTGAAGTTAAGCTTGATGCCAAATGATAAAGCGAGTTTCGCAGGTCACTAATAATGAGATACAGCAGTGTGAAAAAGTCGTATTTAGCTATGTTGGATGGCTCGGGAATAGTAATAATAATGTAGAGTAGATGACATATTGAGGGTATTATAGGTTGTTCACGGTAAAATGAGCACTCCTGAAAGACCTGCTTGGGTTTTATTTGTATGCACGTCGTGTATTATTCCACTTTATGTAAAATAAACGTTGCCATGGGCCTCACCACTTTATTCATGAGTCGGTCAGGTGAACATGTGCCATTAATAGAAAAGTAAAAATGTTACAAATTTAGTCATTTTACACCTTGATGCATTGAAAAAAAACAGTAAGCGAAAGAAATAATTTAAGTAATTATAAAGGGTTACCTAACAATTTTTTTATTAGACGTTAGGATGTGGAACTACTTTCCATCCATCATTACAAACTTTACTGGGCATATGTCACTCAGGGCGCCCGTTAAAATATTTGCAGCCAGGGCCAGTGACATTTTTATAAGGTTGATTTCGAAAGCTCTCACTTTATCGTGAACAGCCTTTATAAGTAGAGACCTGAGAAATTCGCGTGTTCAATGACCCGTAGGCTTGAATTCACAGTAATATATATAATCATGCAGATTTCAACTGTTCATTGGTCACTTGTTGTGGCAGTACGAGGAGGAGATTATGAGCCTACGACTTATTGCACGTGTGCAATGCGTCGACCAATTGCAAAAGTAATACGACCGTACAAGTTTGTCAATTCCAACTTGTCTCGAAATGAATCCGCGAATTTTTCATGTCTCTGTTCTATAAGTACCTCGCCTGAAGTGTGTCGTCTTTTCGTACACTGGGATCACGGGTGACACAGTTTAATGACTTGGTAATCAAACAACGTATTTCAAAAAACAACACAGCAACGCAGTTCGAGAGGCCGTTCACACGAAGAGACGACCAACGGCGACCTGCGAGCACAAGTTCCGAATGTGCCAGGCGCTTTTCCGATCTCAGCCAGTTGTGTTTCCTACGCGGCGCATTGTGCAGTCGCGGAAGTTATTTGAAGATGACGGTCGGGGGGGAGGGGGGCCGAGTCACCGCGCCCCTCCGTTCCGAAACGGAAATTCGCGCGGACAGGCGAAATAGCGGTGCTGTCACTTCGCGTTGCCCGAGCAGCCTCTTTCCCGACTCTGAAGAGGCCAGAGTTTGGGGGGGGGGGGGGGGAGGAAAAAAGGGGTTCCGACGCCACGTCGTCCGAGGAATAACCCCTTTGCGAAAAACACCCTCCGTTATTTATTTATTTTTTCCCCTAGCTCCCCACGCGAGCCCCTACCCGATCCCCCTCCGAGCGCGGCCGAAATAATGACAGTAATTCCAGATCAGCGCCATCAGCGGAAGGATACGCCCTTGGTGCGAGGTTCGTCGAGGTAGCTTGCCTCAACCCTTTCACCAAGCCGCCACCCCTTCGAGCCTCCCGTGATTAAAGTTGACAGGTCGGGGAAGCCGCGGGGTTCTCTCACTGGCTCGATGCTGGAGTGCCGAGCAGGGGGTGGACACCATAAATTAATTTGTTTCGCCGTTAAGGGCACTGCCTTGCCTACTGCTGGCAGCTGCGAAATTTCAATACGAAATCCTGTGCTAAGGCAATTTCGCCCCAGTGTGTTAGTTTTAAAGATATTCGTTTCAAACAAGATGAATTTTTTATGTAATTTTTTAGGAGAAGTTTCCTACTGGAGATGTTTCCATTACACGTATAGCCTGTTTGCAATTGATTTTTTTAATTTATAGTTTACGAAAAAGTACATGATGCCTAACTATAATGAAAATATACGCTCACAAGGATCTTCTTCTATAAAATTCATGACGAAACATTTTAATGCCTGTCTTTAAAATTAACACACTGAGGTTAAATTACCTTAACATGGCATTTACTATTTAAATTTCTCAGCTGCCAGCCGGTAGGCAGTGCCCTTAAAGGCTTCCACCTACCTAAAGCTTTCTTCCGTGAATGAGGCCGAGAAGCGCGAATCGATAAGGGCGACACTGCCACACGCATCGAGTGCGCCATTGCCGCTAAGCGCAAGGCTTTGATCTGGCATGCAGTGCTCTCGTCGCACTGCGTGTACCAATGGGACTTTCTGCGGTTACAATAATATTTCATTGGTGGAAAGTTTGTAAAAAGGTTCAATGCAATGCCCCTGAGTAGCACTAAACTGTTTTTAGCCATTTTGGAGTACTCAAAAATGACATTCCTAATGTGCGCGACACGTCTTGAAAGCAACCAGCAGCCGTCGTCTGAAGTATGTCTTCTTTTCGTAGAACAGCTCATTGGACGCACGTGTAATGCAGTTCAAAAAACCATGTAGCCAATGGGGCCACGGTGGCTGAGCGGTTAACCTGCTCGCCTCCCACCACGGCGATCCGGGTTCAATCCCCAGCCTGGTCGTTCCGGGCTTTCAAATGTGGGAATCGTGCCGGATGATGCCATCGGTCGGCGGGTTTCCCGAAGATCTCCCGTCCCTCGCCCTTCCATTCCGGCGCTGATCCATACTCACCTCAATCACTCTCATTGGCTCTGGCTCTCAAGACCAAATCTCTTCACTTCTTCACCATGTAGGCAACACGTGATAAGATCTTCAGCAGAAAACGTTTTATAAAAAAAAACTGTCCAACGTACCTGAGTGATGTCTGCTTACGAAAAGCATTTAAGAAACTTTGCGCCTCTGTATACGTTTTGCAGTTGCGCCACTTCACTCTATAGCATGTTTATGTGATAGAGAAAATGGCTCAAACGGGTGTACGAACGGTCATTTTTAGGAATCGACGTTCCGGCACAAAACATTAAAAGAAGGAATAGGAACGTGCATCAAACCTTAATTTGTATTGTAACGTCATAAAAAAGTAGGGTCTCCCCTGATAAAGGCTGTTCACGATAAAGTGAACACTTTAGAAATGAACCTTAGAAAAAGTCACTGCAGCTGCTTGCATATATTAACAGCCGCAATAAGTGACATTCGACCAGTAAAGTTGGTAACGATGGCTGGAAATTAGTTCCATATTTTAACGTCAAATAAGAAGTGTCATGCAACCATTTGTAATAACTTAAAATTATTTCTTTCAATTTCCGGGTTTTTTTTTTATGCCTCGAAGTGTAAAAATAAGCAGATTTGTAAAGTATTTACTTTATTAATACTTTTACAGTTTCACTTGACCGACTCATGAATAAAGTGATGAGGCCCATGGCAAAGTTAATTTTTCATGAGTTGGAGGAAGAGACAACGTGCATACAAGTAGTTCATAAGCAGGGCTTTCAAAAGTGCTCATTTTACAGTGAACATCCTATAGTCTCATAGAGGCGCGTTATCGACGGCAAGACTGCATACCAGTTCAGTTCTTTGCGCGTAGAGGAGATGAGTGAGTTGATACGCATGCCTCGGTCGCTCTTAGCGCCCCCATGCTTTCAGGCATCACACGTGCAAAATTCCTTCAACTAGGCGGCCACTTTAAGGGTATTATGCACCTGCGCGTCCAAGGTCAAGAAGCGAGGGAGTGATGACTTTTATTTACCGAGATACGTGTTTGCGAGCAAAGGACGATTTCACAGAAAATGTTCCGGCACATAATCCCCTTAAGGACGAGGTCCGGGGGGGGGGGGGTGTAGGCCAGGCGAAAGGACAGAGTTTTAAGTGTTAAATGATCTTAGGCGTGTCTCAGGTATCTTTCACAATAACGCTTTCTTCCGGACGATGCCGCTGGTCGGTGGGTTTTAAATGGTCACCTCCCTTTTACCGCCCTTGCGTTCCGGCGCTGCTGCATACTCATCTCGTTTCACCCTCATCGGCTCTCAAGACCTCGGTGTTAAGGTTGAATCGAAGTCAGATTTAAATTGTTTCGCGCTCTACTGGCAGTTGCTGGAGGTAGTTTTCTTTCAAATGCAGTCTGAACCATGAAGATAGCCTAAATATATTTTATGCTAAATCGATTTATAATTCGTGTGGTGTATAGGGGGATCGATGGTTGTGGAGTGATCAGGATTTCAGCTCCCATTCAACCTGAACAGCAGCCCAAATCTCTCCACTCCACGATGTCGCTTTGAAACAAAAAAAAAAACGTGCGATTTAAAAAGGAACCATGCTACAAGTGAGCAAGTAAAAGTAAATTAATAGGAGTTCATGTTTTTGCGTTTTTGCTGTGTCTATAAATCTTAATTTACTCAAAATTTTCAGGGTATTAAATTTTTTTACCAAAAATGTTTCGATCTATGTGGATCTATGTGGTCTGGGTAAAGATGGACAAAGTGTTTTTGGTCTGAAGGAAACGTCATGAAAGGAGGCCAAGACATGCCTAAAATCACAGACACAGTGTACACAGCTGTGAACATTACGCACGTGTAAGTAATTTTTTGTCTGTACTGCACACTGCGCAGCTCAATGGCCAGTGATCTTACTTGTGGGTAAACGATTCGCAAACCGTCTTATTAGTCTATGTCATAATTTGTTCATGTTACTGTGGCCTAACATACAGCCTGTAACGTCTGATTATTTAACACGTGCGATTTGCATTTCAACACATTGTAAGTTAGCATGCAAATTTATAATACTAGTACACGCACGTTTATTTTGTAAACAAATATTATTAATGTCATAGGTTTCACATGTAATATTGTTATATCATGATTTTATTTTCTTAATTCTACGTAATATTGAAGTACACGCAGCAGCTGAAATGTTAATTTTCCATATGTGAATTGTTGAAATTTTATTTCGTTTTATCAGGTTTCAAGTAACTTGTTTGTTGTGTGCAAGTTGGCAACATTTACGCGCACTCTTTTGAATCGTCACGGTATTGGAAAGCACCCTCGGTTAAGCCCTATGTATTCTGTGTTAATCTGAATATTTAACCGCTGCCGATAATGGATGGTGACGGAATGTTCCATACTCCATCTTGAATTAAGTGGTCATAACGGCAGCAGGCCAGTGAGGCCTTAGTTCTACGTTAAAAGTATAAATTAAATGTTTTAAGGTTAATTAGACCCAAAAAGTATATTAAAATTTGAGCAATAAGCCAACGGTACACGGTACTACTGTCAAACAGGTCTACATATAAAATAAGTGTGAGATACTCTACATTCATGTAAGGTATGACTCCACCTTAATGTACAGTGATCATTACACGTTCTTGAGAGTGTTTGATAAACTTTTAAAGTAAGCAGCATCATTTCCTGACACTTTTCAGTGGTCACAAAGTGCCTGAGATTTAAATAAGTATCTGATTGCTCTACCAACATAAACTGTGCTAGCCAGGAGAATTTTAAATATGTAATTATACAGGAGCGTAATTTATTGTAATAACCAAGTGTGAGAACATTAGAGACTTTCATTTAGAATTGAATTAAATCTACTCTGCAAAACTTGAAGTGTGTGCAACATTCAAGATGTCCAGATAATATATATATATTTTTAAACTTTCAAATACTGTATTCACTTAATTGGCATTTGTAGCAGCCATAATAAGAGATATCTTTATAGACCTAGTCCAGCTGCTGCGTACATATCCGATGCATTTTTGACACTACCAAGGAATGAAACTTTCAGGCAATTTATTTCTATGATATTTTTCCACATTAAATTATTGCTTTGAAACTGTAAGCCTTTCATTGCTGTAAATAAATACATAGTTGGTTCCTATGTATTCCGGTGTGTTTTGTAGTGTTATATAGCTATGCAGGGGGCTGCACAGAACCTGTTTGTGAGCAGGGCTGGCCAGGTAATTGAAATTCTGTTTGTGTGGAATACCAGCAACTTCGACGATGGTTGGCGGTATGCAAAATAACTGCCATTTGGCTAATGTTTGATGTTAATGTTATTGCTATGGATTTCTCCCAGATCGTTGCACATAAATTATGCAGTTCTGCCTGTATACATTACATTTGACTGGAAAACCATAGCAGGGTTCAGCCGTTTTCTTACAGGGCCTAATACTCATACGGAGGGCATACGTAAACTGTATCTCTCTCCAAGTTTTCCCCGCACAGTATTTCTTACAAGCCTACAGCTCATTGCCTGTGACAACGAAACAAGTGTTGTCTGCTTAAGTACAGCACGTATTAATTTTTTTTTGTTATAAACACCTGAACTTTAAATTAAAGAGGGTCTGAAATAGTTAACAAGTAAAAACCGCCCATTATATAAGAATTTAATTTTTTTTTACAGTTCGTTCGGTAAATCATTTTTTCCCTTCGAATTAAATATAATAAAATTAGTGTTATTAATTTTTTTCATTGGCTTACAAGATGGCCGCTGACACCCGAATGACAGAGCGTGAACAGCTACATCGCACAACTACTATGCACCCTTGTGCCAAACTTTCTATTTTCTTCTACTTAGCGTGAGTTAAACTACTCGCATAAGAGCTTCGTGTCATGTTTTGAGATATAACTTTGATATTATTAATACTTACTTGATCAATTTTTCAGTGTTGGCGTATTTTATCTGTCGCTTAATGTTATAGACGCCTGACTTTACTTTTTGATGTTTGAAGGAATACGTCTTAGTGACGTAGAGATGCTAAGGGCCTGTATTACCGCCGTCTGATAAAGTCCTGAATAAAAGTTATCAGTTAGATAGCCCAAAAATGCGTATTACGACTCGCTGATACTGCCTATTCGACAGGCTATAAGCTTATAAAGCTATCAGGTACTTCGTCCACTTGATAGCTATCTATCAGCATGTCAAATTGTGTGCTTGAGCAATATGGCTGCAGGTGGTAGGAGACGAATTGTATTTGATAGCGATGTTTCGCTGCGCTAGAAATGCAAAGGCGACACATCAAATAACTTACCTTTTCCTTCCATGCATTTGCATCGATTTTTTTATTTTCTAGAATTGTCTTTTCTGACGGAATAAAGTTAACTAGTTTGGTGAAATGCCGTTGCAATTGAGTTCTCTTCCGTCAAAATGTATGTATACTTATACGAGAATTTATTGCTAGTGTTATAGAAATATTATATATGCAGTACATAATTTTTGTATCTCATTAAATGTAGATCGTCGTAGGTGCCTTTTTGGAACAATTGCCTTAATGAGATGGATTGACACCTGTCTGCCACTTCGTAAAAGTGTTGTGTGCTGACTTATTCAATTAACATAACACTTTAGCTATTTCTTGAAACCAAGATATTTAAACTTCACAATGTATATACTACTTTGGGTTCTGTTTATTTTATTGGTGTGGTGGGGAAATAAAGTTTAGTTTCTTTCGTGATATGTGATTGTTTTGCCGTTCTTATTATGAGAGAGTGGCGATTGGAACGCGCATTGTTTCGATGAAACAGTGGAAAAGTTTATATGTACGGAAATATCGTTCTATTTACTATAACTCAAAAGCTTTTAACTTCATCGGAAGAACTGTATGCGATTGATGTGTCGCTGTCCGTACCTATGCGTGAAGTATTCAACACATGAATAGCATTGCATTGGTTTTATGTAATGAACTACACTAAAAGGGCGTTTATTTAGGTCACGTACATTTGAAAACATTCCGCAAGAACACAACGCAATAAATACGTCACTGGTAAACCAATGTACGAAATGCACAATGTAAACATGTTCAACAAATTTAACTTTCCACGTACAAATCGTTACAAAATCAATACAGTAAATTAGGGTAAAATAAGGTTACTTTAACGCCAAAATACATTTAGAATATTGTAACAACAATTTAAGAAAACATTATATATATAAAACACGCAAGCCTTCTTCAATACTGTAGGCCTAATTCACAGACACCACTCGTTTTTGCTGGGAATCGGTCTTAGCCATCGTGTCTTGCCCAGTAACCTCTTTAAACGTTTTTAACAGAAAAATCACATATAAATTGTAAACATATTTTGTTCATAGAAGACTAAAACAGAGTCAATGTCGCCATCGCAACTAACCCAACTGTTACTATATTTCTAGTCCTAATGGTGATTTCTATTGCCAACAAACAGAAAAGAATACCAGGCATCGTCCGGACTTCCTAATAACTTGCTGATAGCTATTCGTGTGCAATCAGGTGGTCGTAATACACAAGAGCCGGCAACACACTACTTATAGCCTTGTCAGATGATAGTTATTCAGCACTTATATCAGACGGTGGTAATACAGGCCCTAACTGCCGCAAAAATTGGTAATTTTCTTTACAGTGCCAAGGAAATCTTCGGGTATACTCGGCATTCTTCATTGTCAATTGGAACACGGCCTGTGATTCCAGTAAGAACTATACTTGTGTTCTCATGGTCAAATAGCGCAGAAAAACCGTTTATCAACAGTCCTCGAGCGCCCCAGGAATTCCAGAAACTAGCTTACGGTTACGCGATTCGCAATTGTTTCTTTTCTCTCTCTCTGCCCTTTCTTCTCTCTACCCCCAACCCCGTTCCAGAGAGAGGTAATATGTGACGTTGCGCGCATCACACGGCTGTAGCTCTCGGAAACCATTGGCTGATCGAATTAGACGTGTCATTGTGTCGAGTCAACAAACGCTCCTGATCAATCCCTCCCCGTGTACCCCCGTCCTCGCGTAACTTCGCCACTCCTCACCTATTGTTATTAAATCACAGCAAGGATAGGGCACGAGGGAGAGGGAAGACCATACTTCCCCCTTATCCTTACCTTTCCATCCCTGCAAACACTCGCAATCTGAAACAGTCGCTGCAAGAGTGGCACACGTCCGCAGAAAACAGACTGATCTCTAACCTATTAGCAAAACAGGTCATTGCGAAGGACACGTGGCAGTAGCCCTAAAGTCACTAGCCTTGAAGTCACTAGCCCTGACGTCACTAGCCCCAAAGTCACTAACCCTAATGTCATCACCCCTAAAGTCAGTAGCCCTAAAGTCACCATTCCTAAAGTCAGAAGCCCTAAAGTCACCAGCCCTAAAGTCACTAGCCTTAAAGTCACCAGGCCTAAAGTCACTAGCTCCAAAGTCACTAGCTATAATGTCACCAGCCTTAAAGCCAGTAGCCCTAAAGTCACCAGCCCTGATGCCACTAGCCCTAATGTCACCAGCCCTGATCTCATTAGCTCTTAAGTCACCAGCCATAAAGTCAGTAGCTATAAAGTCACTAGCCCTAATGTAACCAGCCCTTAAGTCAGTAGCCCTAATGCCACCAGACTTAAAACCAGTAGCACTAAAGTCACCAGCCCTGATGTCACTAGCCCTGTCACCAGCTCTAAAGTCATTAGCCCTAAAGTCACTAGCCCCAAATTCACTAGCCCTAAAGTCACTATCCCTAAAATCCAAATTCTCGGGAAGGAATTTCCCCGTCCTTTATCAGCAGACAGGGAGGGGCCCTAAAACCAGTAGCTCTGAAGACACCAGCACTTAAATCAGTAGCCCTAGAGTTAGTCGCCCTGAAGCCAGTAGCCTTGAGGTCACTATAGCTCTAAAATGTACCTTCGAAATGTGTTACTGTCCCTACCTGCAAGTACTTTACCGGGCACTGGCAAGCGCCCAGTAAAGTTGGTAACGTTGCAGGAAAAGTAGTACAATATATAAATTTGGAATTTTAATTGTTAGGTAGACATTTGTGGACACTGGAATGGTTTATGTTGTGCTCAGTTTTTTTAATGCTTTTAAGTGTAAAAATTTCGCCGCTTTGGAAAAAAAACTGTATATACTTTTCTAACAATTTCACAGTTTCATTTGACTGACTCTTGAATAAAGCGACCAGGCCCGTGACAATTTTAATTTTACATATGGCGGTAGAATACACAACGTGCATTCAAACATCCTAGTAGACCTTAAGTGGGGGGCTTTCAAAATTTCTCAGTTTACCGTGAACAGCCTATATTAAAACTTGCGTAGTGTCATCAATCGTTAACCACAAATATGAATAAGATACTTTTTCAAGGGCCTTACTGATGACACGAAAAATTCGTAGTCATACGACATTAGAACAGAAGATGTCAATCTTGCAAAAGAGAACTGTTGAAAATATTTTAATTATTGCTCGTCAATAATCGCCGGTTGGCATTTATACGCTTTCAGGTTTGCAAAATTAATTAATTTTGGTGTATTTTGTCTTACAGAGGGCAAGCAAACATGGGAAATGAATAATCAAAATGTTTTAAGAAAATTACAGGAATTTTAAATTTAAACACTTTCCCGTACAAAATGTTAAAATTTTTTAACAAAATCCGTTGGACACAAAATTTGTTTAGCCGCAACGTAGATACCATCTTGGAGTTTACAGTAACTTACAGGAAGGATATAATTTTTTTACGTTATTAGATCAATGTTACATGAACATAATAACTTAAAAGTGCATTACATTAACAGCAACATTAGTTACTGACGACTCACAGATAGCAAAATATTAATGATAGTGACATTAATACTGTTGGTACAAAATTATAATTTCTTTTGTCCTACTGGCATCAAATAAAAGTTCAGCTATCGTGATGCAGCAGAAAATTTTTTTTGGCAGCCAGAAAATTCTTTGTAGAAGTTGACTTTGCCAATTTTTTTTACAGTGTACACAAAATTGTTACCAATGAAAGCCGTGGCCACACAAACAATTTTTTTTTGGGAAGTAACGAAATTAATACTCGGCTTTCCTGTCTTAAAAACTCGCTTGGCAGAGAAATCAGAGTGCTAGTTCATCGAAGTCACAAGACATATTGCGTAAAAATTCTCGCCCACGCTGGAAAACAACGCAGGACGCTGCGCTTCCCCCTCCCCCCCTCACAAGCATTCGAGCCTCACGCCAACTCAAAGACATGCTCACATCGTATAGCCTGTTCGCGGTTTCTTCGCATTTTTTGGATCAGACCTGTGAAAAATCACGCCATGTATGACGTGTTTAGTTATTTCCTAAATATGCCATACATCCCAAGCATTTTATAAACGCTCTTCACGATAAAGTGAGCACTTTTGGAAGCAACCTTAGAAAAAAGTCACTGCTCCTACCTGCAAAATATTTTAACGGGCACACTGAGTGACATGCGCCTAGTAAAGTTGGTAACGATGGAGGGAAAGTAATTCTATATTTAATGTCGAATAAAAAGTGTTAGGTAACCATTTGTGACGACTTAAATTATGTGTTTCGCTTCCTGCTTTTTTTAATGCACCGGAGTGTAAATATGAGCTGATTTGAAAATTATTTACTTTAAAGTTATTTTAGTTTTACTTGACCGATGCATGAACAAAGCGATGAGGCCCGTCACTATGTTAATTTTTCACAAGGCGGAATTTTACACAAAGTAGATCTTAAGCAGGGCTTTCAAAAGTGCTCATTTTACCGTAAATTGCCTATACCTCTGTTAACATTAAGGTAGGTATACTATGTTTCGTCAAATTAAAGTTTTACCATATATATTATTTATAAATTTTTATATTTCGTTTTTAATAGATATGAATATAAACAGTGAGAAAACATGTGTGTTGGTAGCACCTAGTAAGAAATAGTTCTCATGCAAAATCATGCAATCATGCAAAATCATATTACAACTGAGTGCGTACGAATTCAGTGTAACTATGGCAGGGCTTCAGACAATGTGAAGTAATTGTGAATGGATTATAGTCATATACTCGATCGAAAGAGTCCACAGTTATTTCAATCGTGGCATTAGTCACGAAGTGTGGGAATATATCATCTTGCAAACGTCACATCGCCCATGTGTCGGTCTGATTGTAAAGACGTATTGTTGCCGAAACGTGAACTAACCTTTGTCGAAACTACGTGCACTCTAAATCTGAATCAGTGAGAATTTCACTGTTTAAATCAGTCAAACTTATCTGACTGATCCAACAGTCACTTCAATGAATTTAACTGATGAATCAGTGAAAAAATGCCAGATTTCCTTTACTTAATGATTCAGTAGCTCATTTTTTCACTGTTTACTCGGTGGTTTATTTTTTTATTGATGGATCAGTTAAACAGCGTGTAAAAATGGCTGTCAAACAACGTTTAAAAATGGCCGCTAAACAAAGTGTATCACGTTGGTATGTTCACCAGTAGCCAGGACTGGCAGGCGACGCACGAGAGCGCAGGATGGCGCGACCTCGACGAGCCAGCCCGGCTGTTTTGAAAACACCCCAGCCAGGGAAAGGTATTGAGGCCGGGGGTCGGCCATATGTAAGTCTGGGGCGATGGCGGCTCGCGGCCATCTTGAATCCAGCCGCCAGAAGGACGACTCCTGGAGAGGACCACTAGTCCCGTGGTCCCGCTTTGATCCCAGACTGCTGCCACAGTCGAGGAGGTCTACACGTAGACGTCGAAGCTATGACCAGGGTAATTATATTCCCATTAGGGCGCCCTAGGTCGTGATTTACTAGGGATATTCGTGGCACAGCTCGGACTCCATCTGAGTCAGAGAGCATCTTAAGTATCCTAGCTCTAGCCTTGCCGATTGAGAGCTTGATGCTGATATTAATGTCTGTGGAGTAACGCAGTGAGCGATCCATGTAAGAAGTTGCACGAGTGTTTTGAATTGAATAAACGTAGTGTTTTGTATACTGGAGTGCTCTATCTATCTTGCGACTACCTTCCCCCTTATTGCCTTACCTGATCGCCTCAGGACAGGCGACAGCAACGTGAAATAACAACGAATTAACTAATAAAACCAACACAAAATACTTTCGAAATTGTGTTTCATCTTTCGAAACACCATTTTATTAGGTAATGTGGTTTTGGCCGTCATCGTGACAAAGACAGCAGCAGTTCAGTGTTGCAAATCAGAAGTTTGTAAATGCGCAGATGAGGTAAGCCCTCTACTCCATTCGCGCTTTTACTAGTCACACATCACAGCGCATGCGCGGACTTTAAAACCAAACGTCTTGTTATACACGGCCCCATTGTGCACCGCCTGTCAAAATAATGCCTGTGAAGGAAGCCACAGACGAGTACGGTAAACTAAGAAAGCCTAACAGCGAGCCGGGGTGGAATGTTTAAACTCTCATGGCAATGTGCAAAGAACACTAGAAAATGTTGGCCCAGCAAAACACCAGGACATTCCTGGACAATGATAACAAACTAGTCACACTCCAAAAAATATTTCTGGTAAACTTCCTAAACTGAATCGGAAGTTTTAAACCCATACCTATATCGTGTGGAAACAATACCACACTTCTTGCTAAAATATGGAATGTTTAGAGTCGCTACTATACAAAGTTGGGAAGTTTCATACACATTTGACGGTTTCCTGAGCAAATGTAGGAAGGCTAGCATGACTATGGGAAAGAACTTTACCATTCTGGCTTTCTCACTCTACGCATTCACTCGTTCATTAAATTTGCGAATAATTTCTTAGAGTGCAGACTCCGCCTCTATTTCACAACGGGAGCCAATCACAATGCATTACGTCAATCCACACACGTGGAGGGGCTACGAGGAAGGACATCGGGGCAGTCGGCGATTGTCAAGGAGCGAGGTCAGCTACTAGATCAGGTGCGGCGACGTCCTACCGCGGGGCGGCGAGGCCAGAGTGTGAGACCGGGTGAGTTTTGTGACGGGCAGCGCCACGTCACGGCACGTTTATGGATAATTTTCAACTTGCAAATGATAAAAACACTCTTGAAATTAATGGGGTGGACCACATCGCACACACCCTCGAACAAGTAAAAATAGTTATGTACTAGAAGGCGGACCTTGTCGCCGTTTATCCGTTCGAAAATTACTCACTGTGTTTGGTTGCCTGATAATTTGTGAGGCGCACTGTCCAATACGCACGGACGCTTTCACACGTTGATTTTGAGGTTTAGAAACCTCCGATGCGACTTGAAACTCTAATATAACTCACCTGTAATGTTCTCGCCGGCTTCACGGCACTTTAAAAAGACTGAAAAACCTGGGGCACCGAGAAAATAACTGGTAATGTCTCTGCATATTTTCACGTGCGGCAGCAACCAGACCTGGCAGAGAAGTGTGTAGGGCACTGGTGTTTCAGCGATTCGTCACCGGATCGCAGCACTGCAGCGCGAAGAACAGCCTGCCATGGAGCGTGCATCGCACCAAATAGTGACGTTTGGTTACGCCCTTTCCGGAAATTTGGTCAAGAGATCGGAAGTTGAGGGAATGCTGTAATATTATTGATGTT
Source organism: Dryococelus australis (assembly GCA_029891345.1). Taxonomy (NCBI): domain Eukaryota; kingdom Metazoa; phylum Arthropoda; class Insecta; order Phasmatodea; family Phasmatidae; genus Dryococelus; species Dryococelus australis. Next base: position 76,795,384 of record CM057003.1, on the reverse strand, counting down.
TAAATTTTCAATTCTTGAGACCCCCTAAGGGAAATTGGTGTCCGCTGCGTCGGTCACCATATTTGCTAACGCCAACCACTATTGGTTGTGATTAGCTTGATCCATGCCAGGAGTAATTGAAAGCCCCAACGATTTCTCGGAAATTCGGGGTTTTGAGGGAAAATTAATTTGATTGGTAGCCCAGGAGGGCGGAGCTGTGTATTTAATGCCTGTGCACGCTGCCATTGGGGTCAGTTCAGAGGCCTCGAGGGAGCAAGCTTCTACCAGAGATAAGTAGCATTCTTATTTGATACACACATGTAAGCTCCTCAAGCGTCACTTTGACGTTAGGCGAGAGCCATGCTGGCGGGAAATTTTAAAGTATTTTTTAAGGTTTGCAAAATGTTGGCCTTTCAGCCAAAAATCCGATAATGTTACCTTCTGTAACCAGATGTTCTGTAAACCTATAAGGAGAGTAGTGACCATGTCGTAACCAAGAAGTTAGGTGGTTGTAACCCCTCGAAACCACTTGTAACCACTTGTAACCAAAACTATTTGTAACCAAAGGCAATAATTATGGTCTTAGCCTTTTGTAACCAAGTAGGCGATATGCGAGACTCTGTGTATTTATGATTGGCGAATATCTTTAAGAGAAAAACCTTACGAATCTTAGGGTTTTGCAAAAATCACATTTACTCGCAGGAGTTAAGGCTGGCATTGCTTAGCAGTTGCTCCCATCCACTTGGGATCGCGAGTAGATATGCAGTAAACAGTGAGGTTACCAAGCTCACTTAGTGATGACAAGGAATGTGTTACCAAAATGGTTAGTTCCTGGTGTAGGAACTAAAAATTATTTAATAATATCCACAGTAAATGTAGGTGTGACAGAAATAAAGCCGCCATTTTGTAATGTTGGTAATTTAGGGTCACTTGCCCATCATATTTTGTAATGGCCTTTTTTTTACTCATTAAAATGGCCAGAAAAGTGCATAAACATAACCTCTATGAAAATTTTTGCAAGTATTAGCTGAATAACAGCGAATGTATTTAGTACCTGAAGTATCTGGTTGTATTTCACTCTATATTTTGGTAACCTGTATTTTTATGTAAACGTTTTAATAATTTTATTATATATGGGAGAGGAAAATAATTTTCACTTTTCAAAATATAATGTAAGAATAATAAAAAATTGAAGGTTTTTTTCCATCTGGAAGAAATAAGAAAGAATTGAACAAAAAAATAATAAAAACACAATATTATTACACTATTTTGTTTCTGTTATAAATCGTTTATAACTATCAACTTATCCTTACGCTGTACAGGAAAAAAATGTGTTTTTTGTATGGCTTTTGCCATTTGTTGTGGTCTGATGGTTTTGCTAAGTCTTATGCAAATCCTGCCTTGCCACGCCCTTGGTTTAGGACGCAGCAAGGTCAGAGTTCCTTCTTTATCATGCTCTCTCTGCAAGTTACTTAACTTTCCTTACCACCCTTTCTTCCGTTGGCCTCATGTTTCCAATTCTGTGTAACAATTGTATAACTGCTGCAGATGGAAATTAAACACTTTATTTACTCTTTCTATAAGTCATCTCCTTCTTAGCTTACCCTTCTACAAAACTCTATCATTCCTTTTCATGTTCTTATTATTAGTGGAGTCAGCTCATAACAGCCTGTACTGGTGGCATTTAATGAAACTAACCAAACCCGGCCAAACTCAAACGAGTCCAGGACACAGAAGGCTTAGTAACACAGAGGTGGAACAGCCACGCGTACTGCGAAATCCATCCGCACACGGGTATAAAACGTCATCGCTGGGCATCTGAATGTAGGAACGCCGTTCGTCAATCAACGCCTGGTAATATACTCGCAGATGGCAGCAGCAACCACCGTTATTTGAGCCCTTTTGAAACCAAGCTTTGAACGAGAATCACTTCCCATAACCACAAACCTTCTGTAGTACACACTGGCACGCTGGCTCCCGCAGTTAAGTTGGCAGCGAAATCAGAAAAATATTTCTGTGGTTAGAGAGTGCAATGCTTTAATTTGTGGCTATTGAAGTCAGTATTTGAATTTTTCTTACCCATGAGAGCACCAGTTAGCATTTATTAACATATGCACTTAGTTAACATGTTCACAGATTCACTTGGATGACACATGAATAGAGACCTGCAAAATTTGCATTATTATTCGGCATCAAACGAAACTTCACAGTACTATATATATATACTCGAGCCGGCGTCGTTTCTCCATTGGCTGCCGTATAATTTGAAGTCACCCCCTTTCTGACTGGACTGCACGTGTTTGGACCATGCAAATGTGAAGTGTTAATTTATTGGCGCAGTTACCCGGGGCGTTCCAAATAAAGTATGGTCCAATAACAAACGTATTGCAAAGGTACATGTGTTTGAAGTTTAACGTGTCCCCAAATAATACAGCGAGTTTTACAGGTCTCTGCAAATGAATAAAGTGAGACAGCCCATGACAATGTTGATTTTACATATGCCCAAAGGAAACAAATATGAACATGAAAGTATATACACAACAGAGCTTTCAGAATTGTTTGGTTTTTTTTTTAAAAGGAAAGTGTAGTACCACGAAATATTAATATTTATGTATGATATTCAATCAGAAGAGGGTTACAGCATGCTTAATTAAAATGACGCTCAGATCGAGTGACCAAACAGTGATCTGTTTGCACACAAGTAGGATTTCGTAAAAAATTAATTTCGTCAGAGAATTAGATGAAAATTTTCTCTCCGAAATTGATTTATCATCACCCCTTCTGGAAAAAGAAGAAGATTTGTTTCGTCGTTCCGGAGGACAGAAAAACAAATATCTATTCTTCAATGTATGATTACCGCGTGAACTTCAATAACGCTTTATTATTTCTAGGAAGTTATGAATGCTCCAGGAATAGGCATGCAAATCTGGCTTTGTTGATCCGATGTGGTATCGATAATGCAGTGGCTGCACCCAAAAATTATGCTTTATTTTCCTTGTGCAACCTTGCAGCGACAAGAACCTGTATTAGAAGGTCGTGCAAGTGGTTCTTGTTTCTCCGAGTTTCCCAGAAACGTCACACGAAAATGTGAACAAATTAATAGCTCCTATATCATCCGCTAACAACAAACGTTTGACTTTTATTTTCTGCTCAATCTTTTTAGTAGGTAGTTCTGCGAACTCGTAAAAAGAAACTGTGCAGTTGGAGCAATTCGCCAATATACCTTTGCAAATGACTGGCAAACATAATTTTTATAGTTTCTCAGGCCATAAGAAATGCACTACTCGCAATTGAAAATATTCGTCTACGTGTCAAAAATGTCATGTAGGAACCTTTCACACAATTATTTAAATATTCAACACTGTAAAATTTGTAGGCATAAATAACTTTTTTCTTAGATGGTTTTTGCCGAGATGTTAAAATAATAAATACTATAACTACTACAATAAAATGGCCTGCAGAAAGAGCAAGAGATTTTTTAATATATTTTTTTTAGAAAATTTCCACCATTATTGTAGCAACTATACAAGAAAATCTCCTTACATAAAATGAAATTATATGACTTTAGACGACGGCTGTAGTAGATATAAAGCTAAGTTTCTGAGTGCACGCCATTCAACAATCTTTTAAGTAAAAATATCATCATAGTCACAAACGCAATAATTCGTTGTGAATAATTAAGATGCGGACGATTTTATCACAACCCCGAAAACTACTTATTAACGGAGTAGCAGGAAAATCCTCATAAACAGTCCTTCTTTATTAGTTGTAGAATTAAGACTGTCAATTTTCATGGAAGAAAAGTGAAATAATTGCACATATTTATGTGACGTCCGGAAGGTCTGGCTTAGTTCCAGGATGACGCAGATAATAATGTGTCGTCCAGGTAGTGGTAGCAGTGGTAGGTGGCACCAAATGCAGGTTTAATCAATCCGCGGTTACTTCACACTTTTCTGAAACCCTGCTAAAGTTCTACTTCCAGGATATTCCTCCGCCTGGTGTAAAACAAAGCTTAACTATGTACAGAAAATAAAACCAAAGGGCAATGCACCGAATTCGTGCGCACTCAGTTGTAGTAATATTTTGCATGAGAACTAATTCTTACAATTCTTACACACATGTTATCTCACTGTTTTTATTCATATTTGTTATAAATGTCAAAAATTGTAATTTATAAATAAACTATAGATAAAACTTCCATTTAACTAAAAATAAGATACTTATGTTAACAGAGGTGTACAACGCTTGTGATGCATGGGTAGAGGCCCGAGAATTTCGCGGGTTCATTTCTAGACAAGTTGAAATTCACACACATGTAGGCCTACGTTCATGTTACGTTTGTAATTGGTCGACGTGTTGTTTGATACCTCCTCGAGATAAATGAGCCAATAACTAACATGCAATAAATTGTGCGCCCAACCCCTGATTTTTACTACCCCAACAATCAACCAATAAACAGCTGATATCGGCATGAGAGTATATAAGACTGTGAAGTCTAGCCTGCAGGTCATTGAACTCGCGAATTTCTCGGGTCTCTGTTATAGGCTTTTCACGGTTAAATGAGCACTTTTGAAAGCCCTGCTTAGCATCTACTTGTATACACGTTGTGTATTCTTCCGCCTTATGTAAAAATAATATTGCCATGGGCCTCATCACTTTATTCATGCGTCGGTCAAGTATAACGGTGAAATTATTAGTAACGTAAATATTTTTCAAATATGCTCGTTTTCACTCTTCGATGCATTTAAAAAAAACACACAAATCGAAAGAAACAATTTGAGTTATCAGAATGGTTACCTAACACTATTTATTCGACTTTAAGATATAGAACTACTTTCCATCCATCGTTACCAACTTTACTGGGTGCATGTTACTCAGTGCGCCCGTCAAAATATATGCAGGTAGGGGCAGCAACTTTTTCTAAGGTTGATTTCAAAAGTGCTCACTTTATCGTGAACAGCCGTTACTAGAGCCACGAGTATTTCGCCGATTGAGTTGGCAGCAAGCTAGGCTGGACAGTCCTGTATACACTCGAGATATTATCGTTTGCTTATTGGATGCTGTGATCAAGTGGGGCATCTGTACAGGATGTTAAACACTCACTCACACTACTGCTTTCTGCTTATTACTGGCTCGCAGTTAAATGGGGCGTGTCTAAAGAACTGTTGTCCAATTACAACAGTAGAAGAAAAGAACAAGTGTTTGGAGTCTACCTCGCCTCCGAATAAATTCGCGAAATACTCGTGGCTTGAACTATAACTTTATTGGCGGAATGCCTGTAGGATGATTCAACAAAGGGCTCGTAAGGATTGTATGTGCCTCGCGTAAATTTTGAGATGCGGCGCTTTGAAAAGTAGTGTCCAGTTGTGGTTGAAGCGTTTGGAAATTGTGTTTCTAATATACTGATGCCTTGAAAGAACTTAACAGGCATCGTCTGAAGTGTGCGTTTTTTTCGTAGATCAGTACATTGGATAAATGTTTCATGGTTTTGTGGTGAGGGGGTGGGGGGGAAGGTGTCTTTCAAACACACTGCAACTTAGCTCAAACGCCAGCTGTATGGACCCCTCACGAGTAAATCTTTGTGAAGTAGCGTATTTCATAGTGCAAATACATGTGTACGCAGACGTGTGTGTCATTAAAAATAATATGTGCAACAAATTTGGTATATTTTTAGAATATTTAAGTTGGTGGTCATAGCTTGATATCATAGTCTCGATTACAAAAGAATAAAAAAATACAGCATGGAAATGTTTATTCTAATGACTACTTTTTTTGTGGGTCTAAAACACAAGAGATTCGCAAGGAACATTAAGCTCGGAGCTGCAAGACTTCATTTCTAACCAAGGCTTCACTGAACTGATCCTAGATAGAGTCTGCTCATTACATATTCACGTCTCCAATTTTAAGTCGAAGGTTACGTTATCAAAAATTAATGGAGATTATCGGGTTGCTATATTCCTTGTAGAGACGTTGCTTATTAGCGTGAAAGGCGACTTCATTAGTCAAGTTTTCCTAACGGGCAGCGGCCGCGATGGTGTAGTGGTTAGACTACTCGCCTCCCACCAAGGCGAACAACGTTTGATTCCCGTCGGCGGGGTCGCCCTCGGATTTTCGCATGTGCGAATCATGCCGGACGATGCCGCTGCTCGGCGGGTTTCCTCGGAGGTCTCCCATCCCCCTTTGCATTCCGGTACTGCTCCATACTCAACTGGCTTCACCCTCATCGGCTATCAAGACCTCGATGTTAAGATCCGCCCAAATCTCTTCATTCACTTTGTTCTAGGTTCAAATCCTGAGTAACCGTTGAGATGAGTGCGCTGTTCTTAGGTGGAAGTTTTGATTAATCTAACTCGTATCCACCTGTCGATATGCATACAGGAATAATGTGAGCATGCTATAAGTAGAGACCCGAGAAATTCGCGAGTTCGGAGACCTGTAGGCTAGACTTCACAGTCTTATATACTCTCATACCGATATCAGCTTTTATTGGTTGATTGTTGTGGTATTAAAAAGCGGTGGTTGGGCGCACAATTTATTGCATGTTTGTTATTGGCTCATTTATCTCCAGGAGGTGTCAAACAACACGTCGACCAATTACAAACGTAACTTGAACTTACAAGTGTGTGAATTTCAACTTGTCCAGAAATGAACCCTCTAAATGCTCTGGTCTCTAGCTATAAGTAAACAATTAAGACAAAATAATGTGAAAAATTATTTCACAAAAAGTAATTCGTGCTAAGTGCGTTGAACCAATGTTCGGGTCATCTAACTTTAATCAATGCTATCTGCTTCTCTAGAAAGTTGTGCAGTTACTTCAAAATCTTTCACATTCTTCCCTCCGCTGTCCTTTCCTTGGCAATTATTTGCTCAGAATAATTAAGCGTTTCGCGCTGCAATAGCGATGTCTTTAAACGTTCGGAAAGAGATAATCAAGAAAGTTGGGGAAACATCTGAAAGAATTTTATTTGTACACATTTGGAATATTTTTAAAGCATGTATTAGGCTGGTGCACATCTGAACTCAAGCCTGTATGAGGTATCGCTGCGATGGTCTTACATGCTCAGACTCTTAGATACTTATACGAATGCAGAAAATACATCGAGGTTTCTTCCAAAACTGATAAGCAAATGGGATGTTTCCCAAACGTCCCAAACGTGCTTGGAATAATTTCGGTCCCGTAAACTTAGAGACTCATCTCGAAAGAGCTACTAGAGAATACTTTGAGGAAGTAACGGCAGTTCAACCCGACGAGGTACAGCAGAAGACCCAAATATCTTTGCTCTGGGATATCTGCCCATACATGATCAATACGAATGTCTTTCCCTAGTCCGTGGCACGAAACTTCTTCTGCACTTGTGCGAATACAAAAAAAAAAAAAAAAAATTGATAAGGTCAACTTTGTTTTACTCCACGTCAATTGCAAATGCACTGCTATCCAGAAACCGTTGATATACTTGGATCTCGTATGAGCACAGTTATTCACAGAATGCAGCTTGTCCAACATAGTTATTGGGAAAAAGTCAAGGCGTGTGTCTTTCGTCACTCGGTTATGTACGGGGCCTGAAGTTGAAGGAGATGCCTTTGATAAACTGGGCTCCAATGTAACGAATAAATGCTCAGCAAATTTTTAGGTCATTCCGAGAGCTATACTCGACCCATTACTGGTTCGACCCCTCACCACATAAAAAGGAGGAGCAAAGGGGAATTAGGAGTCAAAACTACTGTCGATTTTTGGATTCCTGGTTTATTTATTTAAGCTGTGTGTATCGCCATGTAAAATTAACTTTTACTTCTCAACTACCGGTGTAGATTTTTCAAAGAAGGTTTTTATATACAACTGCTTTAAAAAATAGATGCTTACGTGTATACTACCTTCTATACTAACCATCACACCTGTAATCATACCTCCTGCCCTCCTGTCTAACAGCTATACAGGCACGCCACACTCAGAGACAAAGCTATTCCATCAAAATAAACATCCTCCTAACATCAACCCAAACTACTACAATGTCTTAATCACACATTTCATACATCGCTGCCACCATACTGATAGGCCATACAAGCAAGACACAAACAACAAACCATTCAACCAATTAATATACCCATATAATATTCCGACAAAATAACATATTTTTGTTGGCACATATCTCAGTTATTTGGTTACATTCAACCTTAAAAACAGCGGACTGTAGTCAGTGATAAATTATTAAAAAATATTTGGCCTTGTTTGGACGTATGACGCAGGAAAAATGGTCAGAAATACCAGGAACAGGACGCCTCCGTAGTACATAAAATGCAGTAAGTTTAAAGCGTTTTTCAGCAAAACGGGGACGCCTCCGTCCCCCTGTGTTGAATTTATCGTCGGCGACGTATCGGCGCCGCGGCCTTTGTAGCGGCTATAATTTCTTGTTTAGTGCTCGGTGTTAATGAAACAGAGAGCTTGTCTCGAGCACACTGGAGGCTCGCCTTGACGCGCCGGAAAGCAATAAAATAGCGGGCGCCTTCGGAGCTCGTTTATTTTCTATTTATTTTATTCTTATTTTTCCCCCTCACGCGGCTGCGTGCGCGGGAAAAAAAAGGGGGGGGGGTGGCTCCTTCGCGGACTGCGAGCTCTGCGCTGAGAAAAAGGTTTAGTTGAATCAAACAAGATTTGTTTGGTGCAACCCAATTATTTGTTTGTATAGGGGCAATTAAATATTTTGTTGCTGAATCCAAATTATTTTCTTGTTCTCATTTGGTTGCCCCGAACTGTACGATTTGTTTGGTGCAACTAAAGATTTTTTTTGGCTACACGTACATTAAACAATTTGGGCCAATACAAAACATTTTTACAAGTTCGACCAAATTTCGAACCTTGATCTCCTGCGTCCGCGCGCTACGCCCCAGTAATCTCATCTAATATGGCAATTGATAGCTTCAGAAAGTTTTTTAAATTAATATACTACACGTACAAACAAACATTTCAAGTTGTACATTTTTACTTGTCAGTTTCTTATTGCATTGTTTTATTAATGTGTTTATACGATTGTTAAGCATCAATAGATGCACTAACAAACACGGTTACTATCCTAATCATCACAAAAAATACAAACTCTTGAGCTGTATTTTTCGAATGAAGGCAGTCATATCAGTGGCGAAACAAATACATACAGTTGATTAAACAAAATCTTTTCTTGACAGTCTAGATTTTTTTTTTTTTTTTTTTTTTTTTTGGCGCAACACAGAGATTTTGTTTATTCAAACATATATTTTGCTAGACGAGCAAAATAAATTTTGTTGCTTTACAAATATGGTTTACTCCACAATATATTTTGTTAGGGGAACTAAATATATATTTGGCCTTATACAAACAAATATTTTGATCGGTTTTCTGTCAGTGCGCGCGATTATCTCACGAACGGATGGAACGTCGACGAAAATGGGCGCAAATCGCGAGCTGTGAGCTGGATAAACTTTCCGGAAAAAAACTCCTGCTGCCAGATTATTGGCGAGTGCTGTACTGCATATACTTTTATAACGCTGGTCACGGTAAACTGAGGGCTTGTGAAAGCCCTGCCCAAGGCCTACTTGTGTGCACATTGTGTATTCTTCCACCATATGGGAAGTTAACGTTGCCACGAGCCTGATCATGTCATTCTTTCGCCGATCAGCGAATCTGTGGAATTGTTACAAAAGTAAACATTTACAGAAATTTGCTTTTTCTTGCACTTATATCCATTTAAAAAAAAAAACTCAAAGCAAAATAAATAATTTCAGTATTTATGAATGTTTGCCTAACGCATGTATTTGTACGTTAAGAAATGGCACTAATTTCTCTCCGTCGTTAGGTATCACCTTCATTGAGCACTTGCCAGTCAGTACACCTGTTAAAATAGATGCAGGTAAGGTGAGTGAAGAGTGAAGAGATTTGGGTGGCTCGTATCACCGAGGTCTCGAGAGCCGACGTGGGTGAGCGAGGTGAGTATGGAGCAGCACCGAAACGAAAGGGCAGGTGAGACAGGAGATCCCCGAGAAAACCCGCCGACCATCTGCATCGTCCGGCGCACGAGCGGCACCGCTGGGGATCGAACCACACATCTGAGAACACTGCAGGGAAAGCAGCCCTTCGTTTACAGCGGGGTAAACTAATTCACTGTTGTCTTCTGGAACAGCGAAAATGCATCCCGTGGAGTGACGAATCACTATACGTGTGGGCGGCGATCCTATTGACGTACGTAGGAGCGAGCGGTGAATGTCTGGGGAACAATACTTACAGTGGTGTATAGGCTGTTCACGATAAAGAGAACTTTTGAAATCAACCTTAGGAAAAAGTTACTGCTCCTACCTGCGTATATTTTAACGGGCACACTGAGTGACATGCGCCCAGTTAAGTTGGTAACGATGGATGGAAAGTTGTTCCATATATTAACGTCGAATAAAAAAGTATTAGGTAATCATTTGTAAAAATGAGCAGATTTGTAAAGTGTTTACTGTTCTAATAATTTCACTGTTTCTCTTAACCGACGTATGAATAAAGTGATGAGACCCAAGGAAGCTTTAATTTTACATAAGGTGGAAGAACACACAACGAGCATGCAAGTATATCTTAAGTAGGGCTTTCAAAAGTGCTCATTTTACAGTGAACAGTCTTTACTTACACTAGTGCGTTCACGGTAAATTTCTGATAAAAATGGGAACATCGTATGGTCCTCTTTTTCGTGGTTTATTTTGATCCTTTTGTCTGTGCGTGTATCCAAGAATTCCAAAACCCCTGGAGCAGTTTCAGACTCTTCATTACTACCCACACTCTGGCAGAAATTTCGGAATATCCTATTTCATTTTTAGCATGACAACACACCTGTACATAAAAAAAAGGGAAGCATGCATAACCCAAGGGTTTGAGGGCGCGTGAAGGGTGAACTATAATGACCAGCCCAAAGTCCTGTCCTCGACTCCGTTGATGAAACCTCAAACCTTCGGAATGAACTGACTTGCCGATCGGAAGCCAGACCAAGCCGCCTGCCACGCGCCTTATAATTGTTTATAATTTTGAAGGAGTGGATCCAAATTTGTGCAGACACCAACGGAAAATTTGAGGGAAGTCTCCTCCGAAGGGTGGGACTGTGATAGCGCGCAGAATGTTAACCTACATCATACTGACACACCACCATGTGTTGGTTAATACATCACTTCAGATGTCCTGTGTTTAATGCAAACCTCACCTGCTGTCTCGGCGATATTGTCATATACCACTGCATTGTCGCTACACTAAAAAAGAAATCTAAATAAAATTTTCTGCACGGCAAAGGAAATCATTTCTCTGGGGCTGTGTTGTAGACAGTAACAAAGTATTGCTTTTAATTCATTGAGAATATTACATAAACATAGGTTTGTGTTGATAAATGTTTCCTGTCTAAGTCTTTGTGTTATGTCAACATTACCTTCCTTTATAGTAAAGAAATCGACATTCTCTGAGCTGATTTTGTTCACAGTAAAAAAATCTACTACTTACGGAAGGAAACGTTTTAGCGATATTAAAGGTTTTCTGTCGTTCATTGTAGTTTTCAATACTTCATTATTGTCCCGACGCAAATATTAATAAAGGCTGTTTACGGTTAAATGAGCACTTTTGAAAGTTCTGCTTAAGATCTACTTGTATACACGTAGTGTATTCTTCCGCCTTATGTAAAATTTACGTTGCCATGGGCCTCATCACTCTATTCATGCTTCGGTCAAGTAAAACTGTGAAATTATTAGAAAAGTAAATATTTTACAAATCTGCTCATTATTGCACTTAAGTGCATAAAAAACACAGAAAGCTAAATAAGTAATTTAAGTTATCGCAATTTGTTACCTAACACTTTTTACTCGACTTTAAGATATGGAATTACTTTCCATCCAACGTTATCAACTTTACTGAGAGCAATTCACTCAGTGCGCCCGTTAAATATATGTAAGCAGATGCAGTGACTTTTTCCCAAGGTTGATTTAAAAAATCTCACTTTATCGTGAACAGCCTATAAACCAATATATTCCGCAGTTACGAAACTGCAACTGAGCAAATACACAGTACTCTTGCAGACGTTTAAAGTCATTCTGAAGTGTAGTGATTCTCCAAATCACAATCACAGTTCCTCCCAAGAGGTGGCATATTATGTTACCACCAACGTACCTTTCAAAATTAGTGTGAACACAAGGAGATAATCTGGTCGTTCTGGAGACGGGTGTTATACTAGTAACGCGTGGGTTGAGGGTTCGGCTCTTCGAGTCACCCTATTTTTTTGTGTATGTAATTTCGAAACATTTGTTTACTGCTTTCTTGTTTACTAATCACGGTTGTTTTCCAGAACACAAATTGGTTTTAGTGTGTAACTGATGTTACCACGAAGACGTCTGCTGAAGCACTGAGAAACGCCGAAGGCTGGGTGTGAACTATCACCAAACCCTCCTATTGACCTCATGAGCGTAGTGCTTCAGCTAAGAGAACGTAAGAAACCTCATTTGGCGATTTTCCAGTTTGTTGGCTTATTTCATGTTTTAAGAGAAGATATTATTAGAAAATCATTCATGGCACGTAAGTAGATACCATATTATTTGGCGTAATGATCTGGTGTGAGACTGGATGCTATAAGAGAGTGATACTTTCACGTGTGTCATTGAGCTCTCATCTCACCTGACATTCATCCTTTTGGACTCTGAACCTGTGGTAAATATTTTGCACTTGAATCACTCAGTTTCACAACATCAAGACGAATAGGACGATGAGTTCTGACTCTGGTGGTAGCCAATGAACAAACGACCTCTGCTTTACACAGAATTGTTGAGTCTACCATGGTAACTTTCTTGAGATCTGGGGCGCTCTGCATCAAGTGTAAGCCACATGCTTGTCATTAAGCATTAAGTTTTAATTCTACATATAATTGCCAGTGCTTATTGGATAGTCTAGCCAAATGCTTTTTAAAATTTCGCGTTACCATACAAAGTGTAAATATTAACACTGCTTCATTAAAAAAGTAGGTAATTGGTTTCAAGAATAATCAAATTCTATCAAGAGTAAAATCAAGCTACAAAAGGGAAGGGCATGTCCTCAAGGCTTCACGATAATTTTTTATTTCAATATCTGAAAGAGTTTTATATAAGGACCACAAAAAATATATATTTGTATTCAAATTAATATAGTTTTCAAAATATAGCACCTGAAAGAGTCGAAAATTTCAGAATATGGGTGCTCAAGTTTCTAGGTTCGTAATTAACTTTGCCAATTAAATCACATGTCATGTGATATATATATCATTTACACTACATATTAATTAAGTATCGAGGATATTTAACAATCGGTACTTGGATACTGGCATCATGAATATATTTTAAAATATGTAGGTATTTATGTTTTTGCCAGCACATTTTTATTCGTCCGAGAGAAACTAACAAATATTAATATTAGTTTATCTCCGACGAATAAAAATCTGTTGGCAAAAACATCAATACCTATTTAAAATAGATTCAGGATGACAGTAGGTAACTCCAGTACCGGTTGTTAAATATCATTGGTACTTAATTAATATGTTATTTATATGACATAGATCACACGACATGTGATTTAGTTGGCAAAGTTAATTACTTAGGCTCCCATGTTCCGAAATGTTCCACTATTCAATGCTATATTTTGAAAACTGTAATCATTTGGCTACAGATTTTGCATTTATGTGGTCCTTATATAAATCTCTTTTGTTGATAATGGACTAAAATTTTATCGTGAAATATGGTTTTTAATAATTTTTACCACCCTCACTCCAATTGGATCCTTCCCCGCAGTGCATGCAAGATCTTAGACCTTGTAAACCGGTATGGAACAAGAAATTAATAAATCACCATTAAAAATATCTAAGAATTTCTCACAGTCTCACGATCAATAAATACGACAGAAAGTAAATCTGTCATCGATATTTGTTACAAATTACTGGACCCAAAAATGAAATTCCGAATACTTGCTCTCCCCCAAGGAAAACTGCACGAGCGAAACTGGGATTTTCTACCCAGACGTGACAAGACCTCTTATGAGAATGTGCCAGGATTCGCGTAGGGATGGGGCGGGGAAACCACGTGGGAAATTCTTCCTCGTAGTGCAGCCGGCGGGGATCGATCTCGCGACCTGCCGAATGCGAGTCAGACATGCCATCTCCGGAACCGCAAACACGCTCGGTGATATGAAAAGGCGAACACTGATGTCAGCTGCCAGTAACGACGATTGCAGTACACCCGAGTATTGTTCATTTCGAAACCTTGCAGCGGCACGTGGTTAAAAGTGCTCGACGGGACAATTTACTGAAATTTTTTCACCATGAATGCAAAGAAAATAGTGTCATTACCTTGTTTTTATATACATTCTGGAGTGATTGTTGAAGATTTATGTTAGGGTACAACAGCTCTTAAACTATCTTTTAATGGCGATAACTCAGTAGGCTACTTTTAAACTCGACCTATAAAAACGGAAAACTTTTAACACATATTCAACGTGCATTCTGAGTGAAGTTTTACAGTAATTTAGATAACAAATCAGAAGAAGAATCTGCTTGCCGTTGGAGGGATAAGGGCGACGTTTCTACGCGCATCAAGTGCCTGAGGTGGTACGAACCAAAGGCAAAATCGTAATGATAGAGGTCACGGCGTATTCAATGCAATTTGACAGAATGAAGTTTTACTTGAATTCACAACAAAGGCGCGAGTATTCATGGTTTAACCGGGATTCGAACTTTGTAACGCGTGGTTTTAAGGTACTGAATTCACCTCATCATCCTAACTGAGGTCGGCTCCCGTCGTTTCTATAACACTAGAATAAAAACTGGCGTAACTTCTCCATAAGTCACTTTAACGATACGTGAATATTTGTCACTAAGCCCGGATCCGAGTACGGATACATAACCTAGCAGTTTTAAAAATGAAACTAAGCAGAAATCTCAAAAAAGGTTCGATTATCACAATCAATGAGTTCTTCGTGGTTTAAAAGCATTTTAAAGTCCATTTAAAAAAAAACGAGAAACTGATTGTGACTTCGTTTTATTTTTTCGTAAGCACATAATTGGATACGAATGGTAAATTTGACAGCGAACTAAGAGAAGTAGTTCCTGATATTAACACTATGATCTTTGAATTTGTGGACGCTGACCTTACTTAATTAAGTTTCTCTTTGTTTTATGCATATGAGATTAATATTTGCTGTGTCGGAAACGTATTCATGTTCGTGCCGATTTCAAAGATATATTCGATCGGCGCATGAATAAAGTGAGTGAGGTTAATTTCACATGTGGTGGAAAGACACTAAACCGGCAGATAAGAAGTTCCTAAACAGGGCTTTCAAAAATGCTAAATTGACCACTAGCATTTAAAAGTATAATCTATTCACGGTAAAGTGAGCAAGTCTATAAACATATTTTATTGTAGCCTTAGACGTCAACTTCAGAATGCGGTGGGATATATACACTGTGTTTATTACTTACACGGCAACATTTATTTAAAAAGGTGGTTAAATGATAATAAATGGCCGGACGGAAAAAGTAACTAAGGCCTCAAAAGTGCTCACTTTATCGTGAACAGACTATAGTTTCTCTCCTGGGAAGTCAAAATATATTTGCGAATTTAAGGTAGGCGCTGAATAATAAAAATTAAGTATCTTAATAAAAAGAAAGAAAAAAATACTGTGTTCGGTTAAGTAGTTCGCATGTCGAACTCCAATATCAAGAATGTATGTGTTTGATCTTGGTTTAATATTGAACGACTGTGTGTTACGGACAATTTTCGTAAAGTACATGTATTTTCCTCTCCTATTTGAGGTGAACATCAGTGCGTTTCCATTAAATAAATCTCCAAACTTAACCGTTGCATTAAGATTCGAATGAAATTTTATGTGCAATGGTAATACTAGTAAAAGAACGAACTTCATCCCCAACAGATTAGGTTGTGTCCGAATTCAGGTATATTCTGTTGTACTTGCGTCCTTGCATAATTTGCTTACCCTTGGCACCAAACTTGGTGAATTCGGACAGTCTTGTTGGCTTCGGCAATAGCTGTTGGTCAACTAAAGGCCGTTATTGATAAAGTGAGCACTTTAGAAATCAACCTTAGAAAAAAGTTACTACCTCAGCATGCATATATTTTAACGGGTGCACTGAGTGGCGTGCGCCCAGTAAAGTTGGCAATGATGGATGGAAAGTAGTTCCATGTCTTAACGCCGAATATAAAGTGTTAGGTAACTATTTATAATAACCTAAATTATTCCTTTCGCTTTCCGTTTTTTTTATGCATCGAAGTGTGAAAACTAACCAGATTTGTAAAATATATACTTTTCTAATAATGCCATAGTTTCACCTCACCGACACATGAATAAAGTGATGAGGCCCATGGCAATGTTAATTTTACATAAGGCGAAAGAATACACAATGTGCATACATGTAGATCTTGAGCAGGGCTTTTAAAGTGCTCATTTACCATGACCAGCCTATAATCAGTTTTAATGAATATATATTCCTACGAAAAAAATTGATAATTGCCTAAAGGAACAGGGCTTAATCAAGGAATAAACAATATTTCAATTTGATTTACATAACATTTATTGTCTTGCTGATTGTACACAAGTTTGCAATTTTGATTTATTGTTTTACCTTAGCCTTTGCAGGCTATTACCATACGCCAATTTCGAATTTATTGTTTAGACATTTTTTTAAGGTGCACCTAGCGATTATTATTAACTCAGTTCAAAATTCGATGCTACGAAGTAGTAATGGTACCCTACTAAAAATTTAAATAAAATAATACTGTCGAAAATCACTTGTAACCTACAAATTGCTTCTCAAAATGGCCTCACTTACATATTCTATGTATGTAAGAAGTAAACATCTTCGTGTACTTGTATACATGCATACTTCACTTGCATTTTGGACACCATTTAAGATGCCACTTCCGGGGACAGGTACGCACAAGTATGTACTTCAGGCGAATCCGGACGCAGCCTTAGTATGACTTCACCTTTCTCCACTACGCCCTTCGTACATTTTTGCACACACGCAGCGGATGATGTCTGGGGCGTTGTGTGTTTTGAACACGCCATCTTGTGGAGAAAACGCGATGAGACTGCGTGGCAGTAAACAAACTGGCATCGGTGACGAGATGGCTTTCCGCCTGACCTTTCAAGCGACGCTTAGACATGAGCAAGGACCCCCGAAAAGTATGTCCTCCTCCGGAAAAAATTTCCCAGGTCACCCCGCGTATGACGTCAACATATCCGCTTCCGATATTTTCAAAATTCCGTGCCTAATTTTTTATTATTTTTCCACTGGTGGTACTTCCAACAACGACCCAAATTAACTGACCAAAGAAAATTTTATTGTTATAAGAAAGAACAATTAAAAATACTATATGCAATGTGCAAGTCATCATCAATCAACTTTTTATATGCACGTATGCGAAAAAAAATGTTTGGCATAACTATAATCACAATTCAAAATTATTTGTATGTCTAATTTAATTGACTTTAAAATAGGTGATACCAACTATACTATAGGCTGTTCACGATAAATCTAACACTTTTGAAAGACCTGCTTAAAATCTTATTGTATGCACGTTGTGTATTCTTCCGCCATATGTAAAATGAACACTGCCATAGGCCTCATCACGTCATGCGTGCGGCGATCAAGTAAAACTATAAAATTATTAGGAAAGCAAATATTTTACAAATCTGCTGATTCTTACGCTTAGATGCATTAGAAAAACAGAAAGCGATATAAATAATTTAAGTTACCACAAATGTTTCCCCAACACTTGTAATTCGACGTTAATCAATGGAACTACTTTCCCTCTTTTCGTTACCAACTTTACTGGGCTCGTGGCACTCAGTGCGTCCGTTGAAATATACGCGGATAGAAGCAGCGATTTTTTTTCTACGGTAGATTTCAAAAGTGTTCACTTTATTGTGAATAGCCTTTACCCGCGTGTCACAATTAGCTTTACACATTATGCAGACACTCAGTATTCCGTCTCCAGTAGTTCTAATGAACTAGTAATTCAACTCCAACTCTGCTGGCCTTGACCTGGAAAGTTCGACGCATCTGAAAATTTCTCAGATAGACGCAGGAACTCAATACAATAAGGGGCAGCAGCGCCCGCCGCGCAAAGGATTATTGTGTCGGCTCGCTTTCTGTAACATATACGCGGCCACCGGCCTATCGCCCTCACGTCATTCAAAACAACTCATTGGCGTTCTGCCACCGCTATCATATAACTGGTGTCCTTCACTTCCACTCGCTCGAGCAGGATGAGAAGCAGCGAGCACTTAATATGTACCGCTCTTGGGATTCACTTTACACTATAGGTCGTATATATATTTTCATCTTATTTATTCGTGAATAACCTACAGTCTAAGTAACTCGGTCTAGTTCGGATACATCCTGTATATCTTGATTTGTCATCTTTAAAAATGTTTAGGCAATCAACTTTATGTTTCCTAGATGTATGTCTCATTACAAAGACTTTGAAAATTTTTTCATGAACTTTTATTCCGTTCAGGTACGGTACTGTATTTTATTTATTTTTACATTATATGTAATAAACAACTTTTCTTCTCAAAAGTGCGTAATTTAGGTCACAATAAACTTATATTTCAGCCTGACTTTCTATAAACGCTTCAAGAATATGTTTTAGGTAAATTATAAAATATATTTGTAACGGTTATATTAATTAAATTTTTGTTAGTTGTTTCTTGTTTTTGTGCATTGTTGTAAATATTTATGTACTTAAAATGTTTTGATCTTTGCATCTCTATAACTGTAATTAGTTTATCTAATCTAGTTTGGTCCTGAAGAGGGAGATATTTTGCATACCTTCCAGGTGTTGATTTTGTAGCAGACTGATGTACGTAATTCAAAACTCATGTAATGATAAAAATGACACTTAATATCTATTTTATAACACCTACAGCTTGTACTAATTTTGCGATTAATAGTTTTGTTAATCAGCCACTTTCTTCCTGTAGCGGTTTCAATAATGCAATAAGTAATAAAAAAGAGTAAATTTTACGTTCACTTGTTACATAAATGGGTTATTGAATTGTATGGGATTCATTAAAGTAAACTTCCTTAACTCAACACACTTCCAAGTAGCTAACCCTAAACAATTTATCGACTCTTCTTAAAGAATAGCTGTGCCTGCTCAGTGTTTAATTAAACGAGACTGATTTAAATATGCGATCGGTATGGTTTCATGAGGAAGTAATAAAAGAAGATGTATGTATAAAATGTACTCTTCTCTGTATCATTTACGTTCTAAATGTACTGTTATATTACTAATATCGCGAACGAGAGCAAAAACGCGAGCGGCGGGTTATTTGTGTCGTCACAGTCGTATATCAAGCATGCTATAGGCTGTCCACGGTAAAATGAGCACATTGTGTCTTCTTCCGCCTAATCTAAAATTAACATTGCCACAGTCCTCAGCACTTTATTCGTGAGTAGAGACCCAAGAAATGATAGGGTTCATTTTGGGACAAGCTAGAATTCAACATATTTGTGTTTATGCAACTTTAGCCATTGGACCACACGGTGTTTGACACCTCATGGAGAACGCGGGCCCAATCGTCGCCTTCCACTGTGACAGCAGACAACCAATGGGCAATTGATATCGGCATATTTGTACATTACGCTGTAGAGTCTAGTCTACAGGTAATTGAACTGGCGAATTTCTCGGGTCTCTTTTCACGAATCGGTCAAGAGAAACTGTACAATTATTAGGAAAGTAAATATTTTATAAATCTGCTCATTTTTATACTTCTATGGATTAAATAATGCAGAAAGGGGAAGAAATAATACAAGTGATCACAAATGGTTACCGAACACTTTATTCGACGTTAAGATATGGATCTACATTCCATCCTTCGTCTCCAACTTTACTAGGCGCATGTCACTCAGTGCACCCGTTAAAATATATGCAGGCAAGGCCAATGACTTTTTGCCATGGTTTATTTCAAAAGTGCTCAATTTATCGTGAACAGGCTTTAGGAGCACGGCGCGTGCGACCATGATGACGTCATGCTCAGTAGGGACTATCTGTAACGGACGGACAGTTTCGCCTCTGTTTCTTCCCAGCACGGGTTCACCCACCTACATGAAGCGAACAGCCAAATCATTTCACCTCTGTATACTCATCTAGTCTATAACTTTGGTGTAACGGCAGACGTCTTATAATCTGTGTTACGATGTGAAAGCCCAACCTTGTCGGTTGGGAATCCGTACTCGGGTGTTTGAGTCATACGTTAACATTTACAAACACAGCCCATTCGCGATTATTTCCAACTTTTCTGAAGCTCTGATAAAGTTCTACTTCCAGGATATTCCTACGCCTCATGCAAACGCTTAACCAAGTCTACAAAGATACGCCAAAGAGACAGCACACCGCACCAGTGCGCACTCAGTGTAATAACATCTCACATGGAAACTATTTGTTACTAGGTATTACTACCACACCTATTTTCTCACAATTTTTATTATTATTGATTATAATTGAAATACTATAATTTATAGATGAAACATAAGTTAAATTATAATCTAACAAAACAATTAAAGGTTTTTAGGTTAAAAGAAGTCTAAAACGCTTGAGAAACATGATGTTTTAGTGAACAACGAAAAGCGTAATCAATGGTGTGATTTTTGAAAGGTTTGATTTAAAAAAAAAAGTATGAGGAAACCACGGATAGACTCTATCTATAATATAAATCTTTTCCCCTTGAAATTCTGCCGGATCTACATGTTGCCCATCCCGGAAACGGTGGCCGTGTCCACAATCCGTAATTTTGTAAATTGTCATTTCGTAAGTCTCAATTCGGACGTTGTCGACAGTCAAATCTAAATTTAATCCTAAATATGGACGTAATATTTCTACAATGTTGCGAAATATATAAATAAAGTATAACACTTTCTTTTTAAAACATACGTATAAATAACTAGATGACCCGTGCGAGCGACTTCGTTCGCATGACATTTAGGACTGCAACCCCTCTTGATATATATCTATACACTGCGGCCCCACTATTCGGTTCTCTAACCACCGAGCTACTGCGGCCCCACAATTGGGTTCTCTACCCACTGAGTTTCTGAGGCTCCACTATTGGGTTCTCTACCCACTGAGCTACTGCGACTCTCGGGAAGGAATGGATGACAGCCCATAGACAAAGAAGAAAGGAGAAATGATGGAACTTTTTATTTTAACAGTGTTTTTATGCAGTAAAATTACAATAAGAGTTTTCATGAAGGAACGATATAAAATTATGATAGTTATTTTTTTAAGGAAATGAAATACTTTTCCGGTATAAAAAGTAGCCTATGTCACTCTCCGACCCTACAACTAATTCTGTGCAATAATCACGTCGATCCGTTGCTCCGTTTTGAAGTGAAAGGACAGACAAACAAACAAACAAACACACTTTCCCGTTTATATAGTAGTAAGGATTTTTTTTTTTAATAAACATTTTAACTACGCATTCGCGCATGTGTTTTGAATGTCAAAATCAACATGGCACTGATTTTGTCATTTTGCAATTTTGCTAACATCCGCTAAATACGAAATACCAATACAAAATACGAAATACCAAATTACCAAATACGTCACCATTTGTGTATACAAAATCGGTTCACGTGATCATTTTGTCAACAAAATCGGCCATTTCGGACACGGCCTGAGTCAGGTCGACGCCCCTGAACAAATACTGCTGTCTCCCTTCCGCGACGTTAGGTTTGCAGCGAGCCATCTGCAACTGAGTGTACAAGGCCGTTCACTGTTACTTCCGACTTTACCGAAGCCCTGATGAAGTTCTACTTCCTGGATATTCCTCAGCCGCATTGAAGCAAAGCCTGATACTCTGTTTAGAAAACTACACCAAGGGGACGACGCACCAGATTCGTGCGCACTCATATTAATAGTATTTTGCTTAAGAACTATTTCTTACCAAGCGTTACCAACATACATTTTTCCCCCTGCTTTTATTCGTATTAATTTTAAACAAAATATTATAATTTATAGATAAAATAAAACACGAAACACGTTATACATGGGGCGATTTTCCAGAGGTTTGATTTAAAAAGTGCGAAGTAACCGCGAATAGACTATAGACGTGGCATCTACTCCAGTTGTCGGGGACTGTACTATATGTGCGTGTGCTGCAGACCGGAGACTGCTGACGTCACAGATGTGTGAGCATCATCCGCCCGCCCTACTGAACTTGTGAAACGAGCTGCGTTGCTACTGGGGGTGCTGTGGGGTGGAGAGGGGGGAGAGAGAGAGAGAGATAGAAAGAAAGCGAGAGAGAGAGAGAGGGAGAGAGTAGATGTGGACGAAAAGCGGAGAAGCTATAGTGCGTCTCACTCTTAGGTTGTAGTATAGAGTAAACGCCGCACTCTGTTGCCACATGGCTACAGATTACCAACAGTCAAGAAGTTACACTGTGTTGAATGAATAAGTACATATAGGATGTTAACGGTAAAATGAGCACTTTTGAAAGCCCTGCTTAAGATCTACTTATATGCACGTTGTGCACTCTAAATCGGAATCAGTTATTTTTTACTGATTGTCAGTTGAAACTGCTCCATCCGGAATCTGTTAAAAAAATATCACTAATTCATCAGTTAAACGAAGTCTACTATTTAAATCAGTAGAATACTACTTATTTATAGTCGTTATTAATAAATAAGCACAGAGCATGCCTGTGTGATGTAAGTTAGGTACGGTTTATTTTGTCGCAGAACACAAATATTGTCTACACAAAAACATTTTTGGACGTGGTTGGGCTCGAACCTCCGCCCATAAAGCAAAGCATGCTGAAGTTTTCATGATCAGCCATATCCACTGCCCTACTTTACCATTGCCAAATGTGTGCTCGTATTATGGGTGCTGAACCACGAAATGTAATATCAAATATTGCTGCGAGTTTCGTGATGTGGAAGTATTTCTTGTTGTCGAAATATACAGATTTTCTGAGCAAGTACATTTCTTTGCAAAGTTCGAAAATCAATCTATAATTAGTTTAGTTCAGATTCTGTGCTTTAAAAGATAAATATAGTGGTTTCAATGTACGAGGTTATCGATGTCCACTAGTATACACCATTTTATAATGCAACGAGACACTACAGATTTAAACTGTTATTTTTAGTGACAGATAGATCAGTGATAATTTTACTGGCTCGATAGTGCGGTGATTCAATAAGAAAGGTGGATTTACACCAACAAAAGTTTTGTGGTCTGCAAGTTAACAGATCAAATAATGAGGAAACGACAAATTTGATAAAATATTGCACTGTTTCTAACATTCCACTGTCTAATTAGCACAGTTATTACTAGTCAATCTAACTCTTCAAGATAACGCTTTCATTCTATAAAATGTTGCATTGTAAAATAGCAGATACATAGAAAACACCGACAACACCGTTAAAACCACTATATTTCTCTTTTAAAGCACACAATCTGAACTAATCTTAACGTAGAATGACTTTCGAGCCTTACAAACACATTTACCTACGTACGCATAATATGTGTATATTTCGACAACATGAAGCATTTTCACATTACGAAACTTACAGCCGTTCGCCATTGTAACTTTATGTTACTACGCAAATGCGAGACCGTTTATCTCAGTGGCAACGTAGCAGAGTTGGTAGAACGTCAGCCAAAAGAAATAAAAGAATGTGTTGAGTTTTGGGGTGGCGGTTCGATACTAACCACTTACAAAATTTCCTTGTACATGTAATAATTTTGTTTTGCGACAAAATAATTATATACCTAATTTATTTCAAACCGTAATGCACGGTTTTCATTCCTTGTGTTTTTTAATAATCGACATTTAACTGAAAAGATTAGTAGTTTTCTTTTTCTACTGATTCCGGTTGGAGCAGTTTCAACTGACAATCAGTAAAAAAATAACTGATTCCGATTCAGAGTGTAGGTAGGAGCAGTGACTTTTTTCTAAGGTTGAATTCCAAAGTGCTCACTTTACCATGAACAGCCTTTACATTCCGGAATACGTAGCAGAAATTATCACTAGAGACCTGCAGAAGTTGCGTTATTTTTGGCATCAGGCTAAACTTCACAGTGCTCCGTAATTTTGAGTTCGTTTCGCCGCGTCTCATATTCCGCGTAGTATAACATTTGACTAGGAGAAGCTACGGATCTCGTTTAAGTTTCAATCGATAGCTCTCGTCAAGATCAATCGATTGGGTGTATAAAACCTTTGTGTGGCTTGGTAATGGTGAAATTGAATGAGTTTAATGTAAGGAATTAAGAAAACTAAACACGATTTCGACCTATGCTCGTCAAAAAGCCAAGTCGAAATACAGAACTCGTATACGGTTGGAAAGAGCATCTCAAAAGCAATCCAGTGATACCCATAGAACCCCGTATCATCCGAGAGTGAAGCGGTGCCGGGAATGTAAACATCAAGGCGTCCGAGCCCGTAAACGTAGACGTATTCACGCAAAACCAACGGCCGTGTCGCCAACACAGCCACACCCCATTTCCCCCCTTAATTATGTTATGTATTACAAGCATTTTATACGTATGTTATCTTAAATGTATCCTATTTTTGGTTAAATTGAGTTCTACTAATTTTTCATCTGTAAATTACAATATTCATTTATAACGAATATGAATATGGACAGAGAGTACGTAGGAGTGTTGGTAATTCCTATTAAGAAATAGTTCTTATGGAAAAATATTATTACACAGAGTGCGTACGAATGTGGTGCGTTGGCCCGTAGGTGTAATTTTTTAAGCTCTGTTTGTATGTGCGAGGTGGATGAATACCCTGGTAGTACAACTATAGCAGGGCTTCAGAAAAGTTGGAAGCAACCATGAATGGAGTATACCGTACAATCATGGTCATTATTCTCATAGACTAAAGATGGGGTAGGCCGATCTCGTTGGCTGCGCACAACCAATTTCCGTGTCCCAACATTGAACTGCTTTTCTGCCAACACGTCTAGCAAAAATGGCGTGATTTGGATTTTAGGTTAGAAAACTGATTTGTAAACAAATGCTTTGAGATGAATGTATACTTCCTCTAACCAATTTGTAATGCAGTTTGATTATGTTAAAACTGGTAAAACTATTTTATTAATATAACAGTGCTTGTCGTTTAAAATTTAGATATATACAAACACGTACATCACTTTTGACCATGTGACTTATACAGTTTTATAGGACTGGGGTAGGTCAATGTTGGGTACATGCGCAGAAGACGAATAAGCGGTCTACCTCATCTTTAATCTGTGGTTATTATAGGGGCGGACCGGCTGGGCGGTCGCCCAGCACGCCCGAGCTGTAGGGCATGCCGCCAAGAGTGTTACGAAAGCAAACCATGTTGCTGTTTGAAGCAAAGAGTAATGGTAAATTGAAATGACCAGCGAATTTCTATATGCCTAACCAGGTGCCGTGCTCTGCAATATGCTTCAAATTGGAATGTTTCTCTTTGCGGTTTTAATAGCATATATCTGCATTCGCTGTGATCACAGACGTCAGTTTGCCATTTAATTCACTACGCGATGCCTTTCACAGGGTTTGGAAGTCGGTCGCCGACCACAAATTAATAAAAAAAAATGCAGTTGAACCGTACCGCAAAGAAAATATTTTTGCGGAACATTTTCTCTGTTTTGTTTTCTCTTCTTTGTCGGTATATACATATAATAAGTACACAAGAACATTTTATTATCCAAGGTAGGTATTTTCTAGCATGTTTACAAAGTGTTTACAGAAAAATGCACCTAGAATAACAACAAATACATTTTTCAATTAGGTTGGAAAAATATTGTTGACTTAATACCCATCAGACAGATATATTCGCTATACCTGATGATTACAGAGTCAAAAATTTCGCAGATTCATTTAGTAACCGTCTAGAATTCACAATGATTTGTGTACTCTAGCCTAAGTTAGTTGTTAATTGGCTGATGATCCTGTTTTACAAGAGACAAAATGGCACGGGACATGGCCCTCCTTTTCTTGCGTGTTACTTATTGGTCCGCACCCAGAGCGTAACTTACAAAATGTAATCCAATTAAAACGAAAGTAAAATGTGTATAGATTTGAAGTCCAGCTTGCCCCCAAATGAATTCGTAAAATCCCTGGGACTCTAATGATGTTCCAGTATTATAGGCACAAACTGCAGGCGCGTGCAGAAGGTAATGTAATAGTGACAAAAATTGTACTAAACCCAAGGTCCGAAAACCGATCGTTTCCGAGACGTGACGTACGAACATATGCAACCATTGTATCATTACATTGTTCATCGCTTATGTTCCAGGTCCCAGAACCGACATTGAATGTCAGCAGCGGGTCTGCACTCGTGGTGGCATGCGAAGGTGTTGTCCTCGCTCCACACACGGCTTTCAGACGAGCAGATTGCCGCCGTCCATTTCATGCATGGACCTGCTAATAGCAATGCATGATCGTATGGTTCATTCACGGCTACCCTGATGAAGTTCTACATCCAGGATATACCTCCGCCTCTTCTAAACAAAGCTTATCCAAGTCCAGGGAATTACACCAATGTGACAGACAGCGCACCACATTCGTGCGCACTCAGTGTAATACAATTTTGCATAAGATCTATTTCTTACTATATCAACACACATATTTTCCCCCTGTTGTATTAATTGTAATTATATATTTAATTTTTAGATAAATACATGGGATAGTTCAATTTAACTAAGAGTACGATAATTTCATGTCAACACAAGTATAAAACGCTTCTATTAAGCGATATTTTAGGTATCAAATCAACACATCATACATGGAGTGGTTTTTCAAAGGGTTGATTCAAAAAGTGTGAAGAAACCGCTTGTAGATAGAGACCTGAAAATTCGTGAGTTCAGTAACCTGTAGGCTAGGCTTCACGATCTTATATAAACACAAGCAGATATCAGCTGTTTATTGGCTGTGTGTTGTGACAGTACAAGGCGATTAATGGACCTACAGTTTAATGCATGTTTGTTATTTGCTCATTCATCTCCAGGAGGTGTCAAACGACGCGTCGGCCAATTGCAAAGGTAATGTGAACGTACAAAATTATGAATTCCAACTTGTCTCGAAATGAAACCGCGAATTTTTCAGGTCTCTACTAACATACTATACCACGAAACGTTTCTTCACAGAAGACAGCCAAGCAGCCGAGTTTTCACGACGTTACAATGTTTTTTTTTAAGTGGACTTTAAAAAATACCGTGTAATTTTATTTTGTAAGTCGCACTGAAAGTGACGTAAGCAAAAGCAATATCAACCACCGAAAATCCATCTCGTCTGAAGAACGGCTCGCAACCACCTTGATGTTCTCATTATATACTAACATGAACATCTCTCTGACAAATGTATTAATTTGTCTTATGAATCAAAATTCAAGGATTAATTCGACTAAACAATGTCAGTCGTAATCATTATTCTTATTTTGACAAACCTTGTTGATATCACATTCGATTTTTCACGCTTTATTTCCTATTTGTGCTTATTTGAGTGAGTTTTGGTTTGGTTTCGGTATCGTTATTGGTTAACACGAGTGTTTATGTATGACGTACGTTATCTCGATCATGCTTAATGCAAATTCTGAAAATTGCGATGGTTAAAGTACTGTCGACAGATCAGAAATGTTGAGTTGCTGGGTACTCTTACAGTTACAACTTGCAAGGAAAAAACTCAAGAGAAGTTAAATAAAAGCCGTGCAGTTTGGAAAACAAGCCTAACCCTCTAGCAGCCTGCACGTACATACACGGGACTAAGTTTATATAGAAATTTCTTAGCCCTTGAAAATAAAACTCACCCCATTATAACTTAAATATTTCGCTTGACTTGATCAGAATCTAAGTGAAAACTTAGAGCTAGTTCATTTTAACACGTTCTCAATTGAACACGATGGATGGTGAAACCTGTTATATCCGCCTAGACACATTAATTGGTACACAGTCAACGCATAACTCCATTGGCGAACGGCCAGCCAATAATAAACGTTGCAACGTAAAGTAAGCGTGTCCTGTGTAGCCAGGACAAATAGGACGAAGGTAAGTGTATTTAGCTGCAGTGGAGAATATAGGCAGCTCACTCCAACCTTGTCTTCAGTACTTGTAAAACTGTGCCGTCCTCAAAGGGTCGATTTTGGACTAGGTGGTGTGTTTGGTACCACGACGGTATATTATTATCTTCCCCCCTTCACACACACTCGTCCAGATTCCATTTTAAATAAGGACAGCAGCGTAACGTAAGGGCGCCGTCTATTTCTCCCTTCCGTGCTCGTGTGTTCCAGCGACTACGTGACGGAAGATCTGGACGCCGCGAGCCAGAGAGAGCGTCGGGACGCGCCGGAAGCTTTGCCAAATGTGAGTGACGTGCAGGAAGCCGAGATGATTTTCGCGCGTAGGAATATCGGACAAGAGAGCGGGGCTCTAAACCTCGCGCGTGTTGTAAAAATAGCGAGGGTTGAGAGGGCCATAAACCCCTCCTCCTCCTCCTCATCACGAACTCATTCCAGTCTGAGGACGGAGACGAGGAGACGGTGGCTGAGTCAGCAGAAATAAAAAAGAAAATAGATAATTCTGGAGTGCGTCAGCCACCATTTGTAGACCACCACCACCGCCGCGCGGCCGCGTTTAGGATGCTGCCAGGGACGTACCGAACGATGGTCCATATCGACTGTTGGTGGTCCTCTCGCGAAATGTTACCCCAAGAAGCGCGCATGCCTTGGCAACAGCACAAACCTGCCAGTTCTTTACACACTCGGGCCATAATTACGCTTTTTCGAAAATTCACCGATGGATACACCAGTGGTGAAATTTCTGATGCGCATCCTTTTGCAAGTTTGGAATTATTGGTAGGAAAATATACGAAACCAAAATGAATAATAATGAGAACTGATGCCGATGAGTTTCTTTCAGTGTAAATCATCACAGGTGTAATGTTTCATATGGCGATGAGTTTAATAGGAAGCTAAATAATTTGTCAGTTAAAATTGAAGGGGAGAGGGGAAGGTCAAAATTTATCCACGTGAGCCTGGCTCCCTTGTCCACTCCCCCTTTGGCTACAGCCTTGGATATAGGGCTTATCCCAACTGAGCAATAACCAGTCTGAGCCTTAAAGCTGAACGGCTATTTGCCAAAATTATTGGTCAGTACAGCATGCCCGAAACGGCGAGGGCTCGAATCCAAACCTCTGTCTCTATTCGTAATCAATTTAGGGGTGCCGAATCAAGGACGTTCACACTCAAAAGGTTTCGTCGTCTTTAAACGCTGTGCGCGTGATCCTGTGACGTGCATCTCAAAATACAATTTACAAGGCTAGTAGGTCCATCGCGGCGATGAAGGGAAACTGGTGACATCTGCCGTCAAAGTGCGGCAATGTCATTGTGCTGCAAGCGATGGCCAGCCACTGGGTTCTTATCCCCTTTTTTTGTCTTGTCGGAAGCCGATTGACGTGTAAACAATAAATGGTGTGGAAGCATAGACTAAAGATGTTGTATATCAATTCTTTGTCTTCTGCGTACGTAACCAATATTGACCCATCTCAGATCAACACAACTATCAAAGTCACATGATTAACAGTGATCATCGTGTTTGTCTATATCTTAATTTTCAAAAGACAAGAGCTTTTATATGAGTTATATATAACATATATATGCATACATTACTAAGTGAAGTTTAACCAAATTCATTAGACTATTCGCAAAGAAATTTGGAAAGTGATAGAGAATTATTATTTGTAGATTATTAGCATAACAATAAGCAGTAATAAACACTATATAATCTGGAAATGGTAACAAAATTAAGGCAAGAGTATTCACAAAAATTTTGATTAGTGGAAACAATTTAGGAAAACAGTAATTGCAGGGTTATTTGTTTTCTATACAAAACACTTTTATTAAATTTAATACATATTTAATATTGCCAGATTTTGGCAGTGTAAGTTTATTCGCTGCATATGATTCTATAAACAAAAACGCACTTAATTTGAGGTAAAGAATTCAGGAATGGATATAAAACACGTAAACATTCAAAATTTCCAAAAATTATCAAAATTATGAGTTACGCAACAAACTATAAGAACTCGGCTGCAAAAATAATAATAACGTATGAAACATATTTTTATGTTTATATTTTCAGAGGTTTGATTTTAACAGTTTGGCGTTTATTTCAGTATGTTTGCTTGAATACGTATATTTCTTTAAATAAGAGCTTAGTAGTTCTATTCTCCCTTAAGAGAAGTATGTTGTAAGGAAAATAGCATTTAAACCATCGATAATAGTAATATTACATATTGTATAGATATAACATTTCGAGAAATGCAATTTTCCGCGTATTTTAGATTATGCTGATACTTTCCGTTACTATCCCTAACAAAGCATTTTTCCACTGCAATACATTTTTGTTTTGTTGCTTATTTCGTAAGAATACCACCTCAACTACTGAAAATTATACACTTTGTTAAACGTAAAACACCAAAAATTGTTCTATAGACTGAGCCAGCGGAGCAGAAGGTCGTTATAAAGTCAGAGTATCGAGATAATTTAATCTAGATATTCCTGACGACGGATAATGCGTGGTGAAACTTGCTGAAAATTATCGAGATAAAAATCCCAGTTAAACTTCTCATCTGGATAAAAATTACCTCGATTTCTCGAAAATCTAATCTTGGTCGGTGAAACCGGTCGTACGTAAAACGCGCAGTGTCTATATATCCTTGGTCACTGACGTAAATACGCGAACGGGACGATGCTCAAGTAGTTCCGCCACCAGCCGCTTCAGTGCTGCCACCTGCCACCGCTAACGAGATGACACACCACCATCTGTTGCTTCATCAGCCGTCGCAGACATCACACGAAGCGTGCTGGTGCCTCAGACGATTCGCCCGTATTTCTACGAGAATTGTAAGTCGTCTCGATGGCTACCATAAACGGTTCGTTCCGAAGGATCCGTTTGTGGCGACGGTTCTCCCCTGATTGGTATTTCGCAACGAAATATCGTTATTATGTCAATTAAACATTTTTTTTTTTTTTACGTATAATGAGATGGAATGCGTGAGCGCTTAAAATTCTCCCGGCCTTGCAGATAAGTCTCCGTAATAGTATAACATTGAAAAAAGTGTTACAATTATTTATTAAAACTGTTTCTAATAAACATTTCGTGGAAGTCTATTGAAGAAATGTAACAAAATAATAAAAAAAAAAAAGCTCACTCGTAAGTGCCAAATGAAGAATTACGGCATTGCTTCTCAATGAAGTTCCTAGTTTATGGTGTCGTCGAAGAACGAGTAACCGATGCGTGTCATCCTATATAGGCCATTCACAATAAAGTGAGCACTTTTGAAAGTTCTCTCATTTGAAACAAGAGCCATTAAATTAATGTTATGTTAACCTCAGATGTTAAATTCTGATTGTGGTGAAATATTTGCACTGTATTGATTAATTGCATGACAAGTTTTATTTAAATAAGGTGGTTTAAAGCTAAAAAAAAATGGCCGAAATAAAAAAGTAACTAGGGCAGCAAAGTGCTCACTTTACCGTGAACAGTCCATAGTAACGAAGACCATAACGTCATCCCCTATCGGCGAACCATCAGCAGTGGTGCTCAAACATTCATATCGTTGCGTTTCAATTCCATTTCGTTTGCTAATGTCGATGTTACCTTCGGGCAGGTGCGCCGGAAAATGTTCGTCATTAGAGGGTCAAGATTCAAGATTAAAAATGATAACCTATTCGCTTATTTTACATATTTTTTTAAAAATTAAAAATAATACAAGCAAATATCACAAAAAAATTCTTGCTATAGGCTGCTCACAGTAAAGTGAGCACTTTTCAAGGCCCTTCTAAATATTTCCTTTCATCCAATTTCCATCTTCCTGCTGCTTTTTAACATAAACATTGTGACCAATAAACACAGTGTATACATTTCACCGCCCTCAAAATGTAATGCCTGAGGCTGCAATAAGATATATTTATTAGTGGTTAATGCATGTTGGGAGGGCCTTAAAAAGTTCTCACTTTACCGTGAACAGCCTATAACGTTTTTAATATTAAGGCTTCCTAAATACTTACATTATACATATACAGTTATTTTTATTTTTACGTGATAACTTATGTAGTTCATATACAAATATATTCTAGAAATACTGTACTATCATGCTAGAAGCAGGAAATAAAAATAATGTTTGAAATTAATTCTCGATTTTTTTATGAATTAATTTAACAACAAAGGTCATAGTTTCAGTACGTGTACATTATTCCTTCCGATAATCTGCCTCTTTCCGCTGATTATCGGGGGGACATATGACCCCACTGACAAACTGGTTTCGCAGCCCCTGCCTTCAGGTGTCACGCCGGTGATTGGTTGCTCAGAATTTCTGGCATGCCTCGGAGAGCACTGAGATGGCAAACAGATATTTAGGAGTTCGCTTCACTTGCTTTTAGCGATGAGCTTAATCGAATATTTCCAGGAATCGAATAACATTACATTCGAAAACTTGTAAGAATCGAGAACATTTACTCGCAACTTTAATTCAAGAACAGTAACGTTAAGTAGTGGTATTCGTCTATTCCAATACGCGATTTTTTTCCCCCTCTGAACGAACTGCTTTAATTAGCATCATTATACTAAGAAAATAACCGTCAGGGCCAGCGAATGCTGAATCCAGACAACTACATAAAAGAAAATATATAACTAAAACAATATCATATGAGTCAACAATATGTGTGTGTGTTGAACAAACAAATTTTAAAACTTTATTATGTTTAATAAATTGGCCAGAAAACACGTGTAAAAGAGGCCAACATTATCACAGCTATCGATGCCATCCCGCAGCATGTCCTCGCCCGTGCCTTCCACAGCTTCTGGTGTCATCTGCACACCTGCCTCGAGGTCAATGGCGGCCACTTCCAGCACCTACTCTAGGTATTTTGTTGTCACACTGGGTTGTATTTCCTCATTCCCTCGCTCCGTTACACACACGTCCCACGGGGCCTCTTTTAAAAGGACTTGCCCTGTACTTCGACTTCAGAGAATTAACTATCAAACATTCTCGAAGAAGCATGGAACGAACGACGTTAACATTTGCACCTGAACTCGTATACCCGCGCGAGACGTGACGTGATTAGGTCTGCTGATGAATCACTCGGGTAGCTTGATCGTATTAAAGTATTGGAATACAAGTGGTAACGATACCTCCAAAACTCCTAGGATACGAAATTCTTTGACATTTTGAACTCGAGTACCACCATCACTACTTGCTATATAATCAGGAAGTCTTCTTGTCTTATGGGCTGCTATAGAGCAGAGGGCGATCCGGGTTCGATACCCGGCGGGTTCACTCCCGAATTCTCGCATGTGGGAATCGTGCTGGACGATGCCGTTTCCCCAGCCCTTGCTTTCCAGTGTCGCTCCATCCTAGAGTCTCATTTCATGTCATGTCCGGGGATGACGGACACCTACAGGTCCCAGCTGGAAAGCCCGTCACTCGGAGAGTGTTGCCTCGCCGTGGGTTTACTCCCCACTTTTAGAGTAGTGGGCCAGACAACTCGCTTCCAAAAACGGCGAACTAGGTTCGATCCTCGTCGGCGCAAAACTTAGGATTTTCGCACTCGGATCATGCGGCGGGCAGCGGGTTTTTCCCGGAGTGCTCCCTCTTCCCACGCCGTTACATTCTGTCACTGCTACATTCTCCTCCTCATTTCACCCTGTTACGAAAGACTCCGTTGTGCACCCGTCCAAACAGCGAGCTGGGAACGAGGCCAGAGGCGAGTTTATTAAACATTAAAGCAAAACAGGGAGGAAAAGTTGGAATTCGTGAATTATCGAAGAAATGCGCCGAGAGCGACAGAAAATGTGGTTCCGGCGAACGTAAGGACGTCCCAGGGTAATAAAACAAACTTGTAGACGCCTCCTCCGGTGCACGACGGGAGCCAATCAAATTGAATTACTTGGACTCGCACCCGTGGTGGGGCGAGAAGAGTGGACAAGGCCACGAGGGCTGTCGAGGACACAGTCGGCGACTGTCATCGGACTGAGAGGCTGAGGGTATGGGCAGCGTGTCCAGGGTGCGAGACCTGGTGAGTTCACTTCTAAAGGCTGTTCACGATAAAGTGGGCACTTTTGAAATAAATCTCAGAAAAATGTCACTCACCCTGCCTGCATATATTTTAATGGGCGCACTAAGTAACATTCACCCGGTAAAGTTGGTAACGATAGATGGAAAGTAGTTCCACGTGTTAACATCGAATAAAAAGTGTTATGTAACCATTAGTGATCATTTAAATAATTTCTTACGCTTTCTGGTGTTTTTTTTTTTTTTTTTTTTTTTTTCGCCTTAGTGTGTAAAAATTAGCAGATTTATAAAATGTTTACTTTTCTAATAGTTACACAGTTTCACTTAACCGACGCTTGAATAAAGTGATGAGGTCCAATGCTAATTTTACATAGGGTGGAAGAATATAGAACGTGCATACAAATACACCTTGAGCAGGGCTTTCAAAAGTTCTCATTTTATCGTGAACAGCCCATGTCATGATCTATCTTTGCTAATATCTGAACTTCTCGGTCTTCCTTTCTACTCCTTTTGGCCGCCCTTTAATGTAATTTCAGTAAAGTGTAATGAGTATAATGGTCAAGTAAATGCCTTATCCAGTCCTTAACTAATTAGAATTCTCTTTTATCTTCATCTACTGCCTTATACCATCTATATATATCCTAACTATTTATTATCCTAGCTGAGATCATAACAACCAGTTTCGGCACTTTGAGACCTCTCCGCTAACCCTTTCAGCCCCCCGTGTCCATGATAGAGGAGGTGTTGCACATGGAAGGACATTTATGATTGGCACTGTACATAACACGGAATCATTTGACAGTGTTACGGGCGTTTAATTGTGTTCAATGTGATTTGTTGAAGTTTCTGCACCTCTCATTATTTGAATGGTTACCGCAGACATCAATAAACACGCAGTTCGTCGTCCACTGGTTGTAAAAAGCAAGCTCCGCCCAAGTACGACGCACCTCAAAGAATTGAATGATCGAAACACTACCACTGGTAAATTAAAAAGGTAATAAGAAAAAACACACATTTCAAACCATGGTGGTGTTTTTTAATACCGCGCCCGTAAGACCATCATTTCTTAGCCCTCCGACATAACTAAAATTTAATTTAAGACAACTGTATCTCTTCATACACATAACACCGAGCGAGATGGTACATGAGGAAAATCGCTATGGCGTTGAAGCGCTTAATTCGATTATTAATATCACCGTTAGTGCTCCCTTGGTTCGCTGCCTGAAAATCTTTAAACAGTTCTCTCGCTCACATCTGTTGTCTTTATATTTCTGTCCACATCTGTGCGGTGCGACTCGAAGCTTGATGTTTTTTGGTCTACAGATTTTGCCGTGTAGGGAGTTCGCAGGTGCGAGTCGTGTCACTGGGCCATTTATTTCGCCCCTCGAGTTGTGAAAACGTCCGTTGCTTGAACAAACGATTTGCCAGTGACCTGTCTCGACACTTTGGTAAACTTCCCCTGGTAAGAGTTTTAAAATCCACTGGTATGAACTGAGTTTACAGAAACTATATGCATATTTTTAAAAATCATAAAACACAGGTGATACGAGAAACAAAAGGTAAACAATCGTCCACGTTTTCTCTGGTCATGCAATTTTTACGGTTATGAGAGCAGTTTTCGAATCAGAGTTGAGGGAGAGAGCAGAAGATCCAAATCAGTGTACGTCTTCATGAGGTTTGAGAAAACCCATCCATATTAGATGTTTTTTTTTCTTTTTTTCTTTACAAATTTTTGTAATCAGACTTCATGACCGAACATTAAATATAAAATCTTGACATGGCACGGAGGACTATTTAACAGAATTTTAGAAGTTTTTATGCTTTCAGTTATATCCATATATCACCATGTGATAAAAAAATTTCAGCTAATGAGTGGATCTTTAATTACGATTATATATGTGGAACGAATACTCGGAGAAAATGAAGTAAGATTTCGAAATAACTGTTGAGATGCGCAATGTGCCTTGATAAGCTTGGTTTTCAAGTTTTTAATGTGGAAATTGAGTTACAGAGGAATACTAGATGTATCTAAACTATTGTCACAAACATCGGCAGGTGATTACTGGGATAAAAACAAGCAGAAATGTTCCTGTGAACACATTATTAGTGCTGCCATGTACGAACTGGAACAAAATTTATTCAAAATGGCAGCAGGTGCACCGTGCAAGTACATACTCACCAAGTGCATACTTGGTAAGTATGTACTTGATGAGTATGCACTTGATTAGTATGTATTTGGCGAATATGTACTTGGTGGGTATGTGCTTGGTGAGTATGTACTTATACAGTGCAGTCACCGCAATTCTGAATAAATTATGTCCCAGTACGTACTTGCTCGCACTACTCACATGTCCTACGACACGTTATTGAGTTACAGGACGTACATTGATCACATCACAGGCGATACTCCAAGTGTCCGTCATGGGCAGCAATGCATGCGTGGCAACGCCTCATCATAGACTGGCGAAGCCACTCGAAGGTACCTGGGCCGTGCCGAGCAGCTGCACAGGCGTTATTGATACGCTGTTCCAAGTCGTTGATGTAGTTAACTGGCGTAGTATACATCACACGTTTCAAGTGTCTCCACAGCAAATGGTCCAGTGGATAGAGGCCAGGAGACCGGGCTGGCCAATGCACTGGACCGCGACGCCCAGTAAAATGTAACAACAAAGTTATACATGTTACCATAATGTGAAGCGCTTGTAACTCAATAATAACGCTTTGTAGAACATATGTTAATGGGACCATTTTTGCTTGTTTTGATATCAGTAACTACCTCCCGAAATTTATTACAATCGTTTAGATACATCCTGTGTATGTAAATCCAAGTCGACGGTGATCTCTCCCCTTTAAATCTCTGGGTGAGTGCATAATTGCATTTCAGCTCTGATATTTTCTCGGTGAGTGCGATGAAGTTAAGTGGATACGACTACGCTATAATCTTCCCTTACAAGGCCAGATCGTGGCTTACGTTTTAAGGGAGGGATTTTTTTTTCTAGGGGGCGGTTTCTGTAGGGCGCTCCTGTGGTCTGACTTTGCTTTGAAAGGGCTGTATCATTTAGGGACGAAGGGACTTCCTGTGTGCGCGCCGCCTCAAAGCTTCCTCGCAGTCATTATTCGACACAATGTAAAGTATAAGTCACGAGTATTTTTTGTTATGCGAACATAAAAAAATGCCAGGCACCCTCTGCAAGGGTCGACGTCCCCACACGATTTCACCCCACACCTGTCAATCAGTGTAAGGGTTACATGCAAAGGAAATACGACCAACCTGCAATCGATTCATTTGGTGCACCACCTCTAATTTGATTTTTTTTTGTTGTATTTGTTACTTCTCGTCAAGGGGAGCCTTGTAATAAAGTTTATTATCCCAACTGTCTAGCCACGACGTCTTTAAGTGCTCGAGATTCGTTGGGCCTCAAAACAGTCTCTGAGTTATGGTACCACACAACCGTAGTTTCGGTAAGCAGAAACTTTTTAAATTACTGTAAGAAGTTTGCATAGACTTTTAATTCGGGGTTTTCTGGCCATATTCAAAGTCAATTTTGTATGATGCAGGAAAGCCATTTTTTCCCCATTTAGGGTAGTATAATTTCGTAATGACCTTGCACAAAAAAAATTTCAAGTCAAACATTGAACATCAAATTATCTTTTAAATGTGTGTACTAAGTTTTTTCCTGCATGTTTTTCCTCACAATAAATTGGCGTAAAGTGGCAACAAAAGTTAAATAATTGGGCACATAAGAAACTAATTTTCGAGTAGTTCAAAACCCTTAAAAGAAGTTCATGAACAATCATATTTAGTCGATGTGTAAAGCCAGTTTGAAAATTGAAATGATAAAATTTACAGGCACGCGGAATCGGTTTCTCTGCTGTGAAATAGTTGCGTTTGTGTAGCCAACTTTAAAAAATGTACTATGAAAGAGATGCAAGTAAACTATCACACATGTTACCGAGTACGCACGTTATCAAGTACGCCTTTTGAGGCGATGTATTATGTGGTATATGTTACAATGAAATAAAGTATGGATAAGAACAAGATCATAATAAAAGTATTTGTTTCAGAGGAGATTAAGAACTTGCTATACGTAAATCATTTAAAATAAAACTTAGTTAGAAATTAACCTCTTTTTTTTTCCAACTAAATCACTCCACTGCGCAGTACCGAAATTTAAACCAAGTAATTGGATTTCATCTTAACCGCCCATTTGGAATACAATTAAAATTTTTTTTGTGTCTGTATTACGTGGAACAGCAGACGTAGCACATTGGCGAACGTTACACTGATACTAAATGTATCTGATGCTTCGACGGTGTACTCATTCACAGCACTTGTATCATATACTAAGATGAGGTGGACCTTTCTCGCTGGCTGCACAGAACCAATCTCCGTGCCCCAACAGGTCTAGCGCAAACGGCATGGTCTGGATTTTAGGTTAGAAAAAATATTTGTAAACAAATGCTTTGAGATGTATGTGCACTTCCTCTGGCCGATTTGTAAAGCAGTTTAATTAGATTGTGATTGGTAGGAGAATTTTATTAATTTGATAGTGTCATTTAAAAATTAAGATATAAACAAACACTTTCATCACTATTGACCATGTGAGCTTGACAGTTGTGTTCTTTTGGGGTAGGTCAATGTTGGGTACATGCGCAGAAGACGAATAGGTCTATGCTTGATACAAGTGAGCACCAGATACTAAGTAACAGGTTCATACTCTGTGACGCCGTCTAGAATGAACCCAGATCTCTCTGCGGACAGATCACAGACGGCGCGAATAACGGTATGACGCGGGTGAGTGTGTTCGAGATTCCCGGAGGCCGAGGAGGTATTCGTGGCTGACCCCGGACGGCCTTGGTGTGCGGAACAAAGGAGCTGGTGCAGGAAGGAAGGAAGAGAGGAAGGAAGGAAGAAGGTGGTGGGAAGACGTGGAAGAGAGGGGAGGACGCAGCGCTCACGTGAACCGCGTCCTCCGGCATGATATACGAGCAGAAAACGTTTTCGGCGCTCCCGGCGTAGCCTCGCGTTCCGGGAAAACTGTTTCGGGTTTTGGTTGGAAGGAACGAAAGATGGAAAAAAAGGGGGGGGGGGGAGAAGACCCTCCAGGCGCTCGCTCTTCGGATGTCGAAGCGCACACCGGGTCCTCCGCGGGCAATGGCGTGCTGGAGAAACTGTTGGTGGCCTCTTCGGCGAACGCGCCACAGCCGGGATGCCCGTCTAGCGGTATCGACACCACCCCGTTTATAGCAAAGCAGCTCTTTGAGGGAGTGAACGTACGGGAGGCAGTGTAGGAAAGGGCCTCCCCCGAATGCTTGTCGCTGGAGGGAGGGTAACCCCGTGACACTGCCCGTGCTAAACAGACCCAAACTGATAACATCGCTTTCTAATACCGCGCTGTTGAATACTGCGCCGCGCGACTACGTTTTCCCGACAGATAGTATGCCAAAGCGGGGTAGCTCTCGCCCAACCGCACTCGAATGCTGTCACTACTGAACTCAACAATTCCACCCCTTCGTGCAGCGGCAGTGGACTCTCCCGACTCGACCGACGCGTTTTGGACTTCTGCGCATTATTTTCTCATTCCGATTTCACTCACCCCCCCCCCCCCCGGCCAACCTCTTTACCAGAATCGTTTCTCTCGTTGGCGGGGGATTCGCGTTACCGTTTGTGAGAACGGGGAGATCTCCAATCGTTTGCTTCGGCGGAAGCTTGTCCCCGATCTGCGAAGGCAATGACACGCGTGGAATGCCCCGCCAGAAATTGCGTTTCTTTGTAACTCAGCCCGAAAATTAAACCAAAGGTGCGCCGCGATGAAGACCACGCCTCCAGGGCGTCTATAGCCACTGCCAAAGAATAGCTAAATTCAATGAATAAGTTATTTGAAAGGGCCGCGTTGGCGTGGTGTTTAGAATACTCGCCCTCTCCCCACCTATGCGACCCGGGTTCGATTCCCGGCGGGGTCGCTCCCGGATTCTCGCATGTGGGAATCGTGCCGGACGATGCCGGTGGTCGGCGGGAACCTCCCGCTTTCCCCGCCCCTTTCAATAATGCGCTGCTGCATACTCACCTCGCTTTACCCTCATCGGCTCTCAAGACATAGATGTTAAGAGCAGCCCAAATTTCTTCACTCATTCACTCACTTATTTGAAGGACATGAGCGAACATTACTTAGTTTTGAGAAAATGAACCACATGTGTTTCCTTGCCATCCCCAAGAACGTAAGTATTTAATAATCTTACATGTAGTTATGTGCATATTCTGATATTGAACGCATTAAGAAATTGACATTTAACTGCAGTGTGTTTGAAGATAAAAATATACATAAGTGGTGGACTCGCGCCATTTTTTTCTACTTTAATAGTATTTTTTGTATCAACACACTACACTACTATTTACACATGTAATAATGATATAGTATACATAAGTAACATTAATCTTACAATTTCAGAGGTAATGAAGATAAAACAATATGTAATCATAACTGCGCTGGAGATAACAGTATGGCATAGGTTAGTTGTTGATATTGCGGTTTATTTTATTTCTACAAGTAATACATTATAGTTTATCTGTTAGTATCAAGAACGCTACACTGTTTTTGTACCCAAGAAGTAAATTCCACATAAGTAGAATAAATCTAACAATATCAAAGATTATACGCTTAACAAGTTCCATTTCAACCACCCCCCTGTAAATAAACATTATGGCGATGATAATGTTTTCAGGAATGGAACGAGTATTACTTGATAATATATAAATTATAGAGTGCATGATATACAGCCAGACACCTAAATACGGAGAGATGCAATAGCTTGCCTAAACGTGTCAAGTTGGACCAGAAAACTTTTGCCTTGTCTGTCTTGAACGTATTTATAAATTGTGAATTAGGAACATGCAACATATAATCCCTTCGTCTCGCGTATTAACATTAGATTTTTCATCCCATTCAAAACATTTACAACTGGAGACATGCTGAAACCACTGAAAATTGCTTAACAAAACAAATAATAAAGTTAACCAAGAATCCAATCTCGAATTTTTCTGAAATAAAATTAATGCAGCTTGGTTTTGAACTGTATTTGATTGCCGATGAAATTAGTTGGCGAAACACAAAGATTGCTAAATACAGATTCAGATATAATGGTAGAATAAATAATAGTACGTTAAATGTAAATGTACGATAGTATAGGTCGGTCCTTTGGCTGAATGCTTCACACACAAACGTATCGTTCTGACGTCATCAGGCCGCGGCGAGAGCCGCGCTGCGACCCTCTGATTTCGAGCAGTTTAGTTTGGCTTAAGACCGCTGTAGCGACCGAAATGCTCATCCGATCGGAGAAATTCTGGTGTCAGTTTGTGCATAAAAAAAGAGCAGGTAACTAAAGCATAACCAATAATCAAATAATAAACACACATCGTGACTTTCTAACCAATAATCATTTTCTTTGCAGATTACAAACCAAAAATAGTTAAACAAAAAAAAAATACGAGTTACGCGAAAAGGGCACTAATGATATTAACATGAATTGTGCTCGACAAGACAAATCTAATACTGAAAGGATGACTCGGCTACCTCAATCGATTCATGGGCTATATGAAGAAGGTGACAGTTTTACGCAGCAGCGAAGTGCCACAAAACTATTAAACGTCCGTCCGCTATGCTGACCTAGGGACACACACTCCAGATGAGGGCTGTTGAGTACTTTCAGAATGCCACGCACGTTGGGAAACCAGTACACCAAAACGGCTAAGAACGGCCATTTCAAAGCGCTGTAGGAACGTGAAAACATACGCATCAGATACATGCATGACTACTCAAGGGCCGTGCACTGAACCTTCAAACACCCTTTCCACCAAATTAATGATAGGGTCACAGCTGAAAGTTCCATAGTATTCATTCACGGTTACTTCGCACTTTCATGAAGCCCAGCTAAAGTTCTACTTCCAGACATCCTTCCGCTTTATGCGACCAAAGCTTAACTAATACTATAAGCTATTCACAGTAAAATGAGCATTATTGAAAGCCCGGTTTAAGATCTACTTGCATGAAGTTCGTGTATTTTCCGCTTTATGTAAGATTAATATTGTCATGGGCCTCGTCAATTTATTCATTCTTCGGTCACGTGACACTGTTAAATTATTATAAAAGTAAATATTTTACACATTTGCTCATTTCTACACTTCATTGCATAAAAAAAACTGAATGCGAAAGTAATAATTTATGTTATTACATATTTTCATCGCGAACTATTTCTTACTAGGCGCTACCAACACAATGTTTTCTCACGGTTTTTATTCGTATTATTATAAATGAAATATTATAATTTATAAATAAAATATCGGTAAAATTTTAATTTAACGAAAAATAAGATAATTTTATGTTAACATAAATATAAAACGCTTGTGATAAATGGAATATTAAGGAAATAACCAAGGTTTGATTCTAAAAGTGTGAAGAAACCGTGAGTTGACTATACACGCAGTGCGACGAGAACACTACGCACCAGTTGAGGGCCTTGAGCTTAGCGGCGATGGGGCACTTGATGCTTGTGGCAGTGTCGCCCTTATTGGTCCCACGCTTCTCGCCCTCAAACGTGGGTATGACTGGAGCCTTGAGGACTGACGAGGGCGAAGTGAGGTGGGCATAGAGCTGCACCTGGAATACAAGGGTAGGGGAAACGGGAGACCCGCGAGAAAACCCGCCGACCGGCAGCATTGTCCGTCACAATTCCCACGTGCGAAAATCCCTGGAGCTACCCCTGCTATTGAAGTAAAATAGCTTTAAGTCTAATGTAATGTTTAAACTTGACATATCATGTTGGTGTTTTCTGTTTCATTCTCGCTAGAGTATGAAATTGGCTTATCTCGACACATTTAGCTTCGTACAACAATTTCCACTTTTCACTTGACCGGCAAATGGTTAGTAATTATATCCAGAGCAATGTAAATTAACATTTGGCAGCTGGATACAAAACGACTTAAAAAGTATTGCTTAAGCAGGGCTTTCGGAAGAGTTCACTTTACCGAGAACAGCCTTTATCTCGAAAGTACTGTTGCGTCCTCGTCTAGAACTCCTTTTCTTTTCGTAGGTAAACATATTATTACAGACCTGCAAAATTCGCGTTATTATTTGGTGACACGTTAAACTTTTTAACACGTGTATCTTTGCGATACGTTTGCCATTGGACAATACTTTATCAGACACTGCCTGGGCTACTCTGCGCCAATAAATGAACGCTTCACAATTGTGTGCCCCAATCACGCGGAGTTCATTCGAAAAGGTTGTGGATTCACATCTACGAAGCTGCTAATGGAAAAAACGACACCGGCTCCGGTGTACACAGTACGGTGAAATTCAACCTGGCGCTAAATGATAACGCGAATTTTGCAGGTCTCTACATATTAGGGACACGTTTAATAAGTTCGTAAAAAAAAAAAAAACTATTTCAAACACATTGCAACGTAGCTAATGTGCTAGGGAAGCTACCACCTTAAATACCAAAATATGAACTTAACGGAACCCCAAAATTGAAGGCTCGCTGTCTCATTATTCTTGCTGTTGAAGTTGTTGAGCCACCTGCCACTGCATTCCCGTTATCTGCACTTGGGGCCCGCCTGCCCTTTACTATACCACTACTGGAACGGCAGGCTATCTTGGGCTTCGTTCTGATACCATACCAGCTCTCCCAGACATGTGTTTATTGTTTCTCAGTTAACTA
This sequence comes from Dryococelus australis, assembly GCA_029891345.1. Taxonomy (NCBI): domain Eukaryota; kingdom Metazoa; phylum Arthropoda; class Insecta; order Phasmatodea; family Phasmatidae; genus Dryococelus; species Dryococelus australis. The sequence goes on along the minus strand of CM057003.1, from coordinate 76,751,608 downwards.
TGTTTCTTGGGCAGGAGTTAGCCACCAAAGTTCAATAATTTTGAATATACGTGATGAATATCTTTTTATTACGAAAATAGAAGCTGGTAATATATTGTAAAATAATAATAATAATAATAATAATAATGAAGAGAGTTCGAAAATGTTTATTAGAGAAAATGGGTTTAAAATATTGACTATTACACGTTCTTAGTAAAAAATTAATTTTATCGCACGCACCCGTGAAACATTAAAAAAAAAATCTTAGTTGCATCACTAATTTTTTTCATGGAAATTGAAAAAATTAGGTTATGTGGGGAATTTAAAAATTAAATTTTTTGTTTTGAAGATTGTCTTTATTCTGTTCATCTGAATCAGTACCAGTTTTCGACAACATAATCGATAGTTCAACCAGATTGGGTGTACTCAGAACTTTTTTCTGTGGCATATCGGGGCATGCATATGCAGTAGACGCTTATAGAGACAGTCCGAATAAGGTTTTACTGTATAAACTACAGGGCCTAGGCCTTGTGGCATTACAAGTATTGGGCAAACATAATAACCTATCTTTCCTAATCATTATGGATGGCGAACAAAAAAAAACATTATTTTATATTTTTACGAATGACTGCTCAGCTTGTACACATTATTTACAAGCACTGTGTATTCATTCGAATAAAAAAAATAGGCCGCATATTTGCTGCATAATGGCAAGCAAAAATTACAATTCAAATGTTTCTAGAACGTATTAGCAAAATATACAAAAACCATTTCAGAAAATTTAACAAGGGTGACTGAAAGATGAGATATTAATTCATTTTAAGGTATGCTTAAAAAAATATATTTTACAAGAACTTATAAACTGCTATATATATATATATATATATATATATATATATATATATATATATATATATATATATATAGCACTTATAAACTTATTCGAATATTTCTCGAAGCAAGTCATGGTACGTCATTTCAAAGTGTATTAGCTCATTTCGGTAAGTGAGTAAGTTTTTACTATGTGTACGTCCCAAAAACACTAAAAATTGTGAATTTGGCATACCACTATGCAAAAATGTATGCTGTCTGTTTATTTTATCCGTGGAAATAGCACTCGCAAGACACAATTTGAGCATAATTTCGTACACATATAAACAATGATTCTTTTTATAACTCCAATTCTTGACTAAAGGTTGTTAACGATAAAGTGAGCACTTTTGAACTCAACCTTAGGAAAAATTTACTGCTCCTACCTGCATATATTTTAACGGGTGCACCGTGTTACATGCGCCCAGTAAAGTTGGCAACGATGAAGAGTACGTAGTCTCGTATCTTAACGTGGAATAAAAGGTGTTAGGTAACCAGTTGTGATAATTTTAATTATTTCTTTCGCTTTGTGTTTTTTAATGCATCGAAATTCTTAAATGAGCAAATTTTGTAAAATATTTACTATCGTAACAATTTCACAGTTTCTCTTGACCGACGCGTGAATAAAGTGATGAGGTCCATGAGAAGTAGGGGAGTGATTGTTTCGTTTCACTTTTGATTAATCGGATTACCAATTTGATATCAAAAGGTCAATTAAAAAGTGTTAAGCCTTAATCCGATCAAAAATGGTTAATCCAATCTTAATGCGATTACAAATTTCTTAATCTGGTAAAAATGGAAAGGGCTAAATTTATTGAAAGGGTAAATTTTTTTATTTTTTTAAATATTTTTTCTTGTACTGCTTTCTTTCTTTTTGTGTGTGGGGGGAGAGACTAGTAGGAGCTCTACACGATGGTGACAGTGTGGTGTCTAGAGGTGACTGGACAAAGTGGTGGGTTGCAATGTCGTATATATGTGTAAAGTTTAGTTCAAAAATAGGCTAAGGCTCATTTTTCCTATTTTTTTTTTTTAATTTTGAAGTGTTTGTAGGGATTTTGGTGGTCGATAGCCGATTTTTACGAATATATTTAACACATGAGAGAATTCCAGATTGTTTAAACAATTTCTAAGAGTGACATACGTGTAAATTTTATGTTTGGGGGGGGGGGGGAGGGATATTGCTCATAGACGGTGGTGGGAGATAGGCGAGTCTGCAAGATTCGATTTATGTGTTAAATTATATGTTTTCCGAATGAAATTAAACATTAGTGAAATTGAGAGTGTTCTACATATGAATAAATTACATGCATCGAATAGCAAATTTCAAACTACGTGAATAATAAGTGTAACTACGTGAGTCTTAAACATAACACAAGTCTCGAGCTTAGAAATATAATTTAAACAAGAGAGAATTTTAACTATGTGAATAACATCTGAAGTCGACAAGAACAAACTCAATAAACAAAATACAGCTAACCAGTATGGAATTACACAAGGCAGAGTCTTTAAACGAGTTCTATGTTTGAATGAATAACATGAATGAGAGACAAGTATAAGGAACAATTACTATCCTTAAAAGAAATCAGACTAGTCATTATGAATAATTAACACATTAACATGATTCAGACTGGTGAATGTTATCTTCTGTCAAAAAAACTCTGAAAACGATTTAAACAAGACACAATAACATATGTCTATTCTGATAAGTAAAATATATAACAATAGAAAATCTTACCCCAAATGATTTGTTCCAAAATAACTAACTTACATATAGTGTAATCCACATCCCTTTATACAAGTAATGGAAAAAAATGCACAAATATCCTCGAAGAGAAAATTATTTTTAAAATAACGGACATACTACAAATTTCCATAAATAGAACACACTTGTTAACGCGAACTGTATTTTCATCTACCAAACACAGAAATTGAAAATATCATCACAATATTGACTTAACACACAAAAAAATTTATATTTTCCCGATAAAATACTTTTAAATTAAAATGTTAATTGCAGCTATCACTAAAGATAGTCGCTGGTCTGTAGTTGAGGTAACCCGCAATCGTAAGCTCGTCGTACGCCAACTGCCTACCCACCCGCTGAAGACGAGAGAGAGAGAGAGAGAGAGAGAGAGAGAGAGAGAGAGAGAGCTGTACACATCTGTCTCCTGCTAGATTCTATCACCAACTGAAGATGGTGGAGACTGGATAGCTGAGTTAACTTCACTCCATATCTCACTATGTCCCCTCACACCACTACCCTCCCTCCCCTCTCTAATCTGTTACCCCAGGCACCCTGTGATTATCAAAGTTTTCACCACTAAGGTTAGATGGCATCAACTGCCTACGTACGATCAGATCTGGTCCTGCTCGCCTGTAGGCACCCCCTACACTCCCATCACAACCCAGCACCCCTCAGAACAGGCCCGACTCCATATTGCCAGCCACCCTGCATGCTTCCCTCCCACCTCACCCTCAACCCCTCACTAGAGTGATGTGTTCTGGGGGTCATTCACCTGCCTGTCCTCGATTGTCATTTTTCGCAAATGAGTCAAATTGTGACAAATGCCTAGTTGTGAGCGGCCCTCCCCCTCCAATCTACACAACACAGAGCCTGCCCTTGTCCATAGGAACATGCCACCTTATCCATGCACTCCATTCCACCCCTACTGTCGAAGCTGACTTTTCTGAAGAGCTCCGTTTCTGATCCAACCTGCTGTTCACGAAAACAAATTTTATCCACCTCAGTGTCAGCCCTGATAATGCTTTTTCATGTTTTTTTTGAGTTGGTGCTATTGCAGTATCTGTTTCATGACAACGTGCCATCACCACTAGAGTATTCAGAACACGTTTTTTCTAGTGTTGGCTACCCTGCTTCGACCTGTAGCCCTCTGAATGCATACCACAAGAGATTTTACCTGACTTGCTGTTCCTTCAACCTAATGCAAAAGGTTGACTATATGAGTAGGGAAAATCAAGCTCCTGAAATCAAGTTCCCTTAATAAGTCCCAGATTTAAAATTCCAACAAAAAATGTACATCTGAATCAAGCAAACTATGATTTGTAAAATAACACAGAAATACAAGACTTATTTTATTCTCTTAATTAGAAACGCTTCTACAAGTATTCAAAACAGACATTTAATTCACTTGTTAAGAAATATTTTTACTATCAATTCGACATATAGGAGAGAAAAAATATTGAGAGATATTATGCAGTTCTTAACATCGATGTCTTGAGAGCCAATGAGGGTGAAGCAAAACAAGAAGTGCCAAATTGTGCATGTGAGTCTAGGGGAAATGAGAGAGAGAGAGAGATCTCTGATAAAACCCACCGACCAACTGCAACATTTAACATGACATCCACACATTATGAAAATAATATGTTTTTATAGTGTAACTCAACTGAGGGGACAAGCCTGCTAACCGCTCAAGCAACACACTCTCTTTCTTTATGGCTAACCAAAAACTTTCCAACATCAAAATGTATTCCATGTAATATAATATGTATACATTTGAATTTATTTAATATCTGAAAAGTTTCCGATGTAAGTTTAATGAAACACTATGAATACGAGCAGAAATCATGTTTTTCGGAGTTGGAAAGTTTTTGGTTTCAGCGTTATTCTTACTTTTTTACTAAAAGGTCCACATGCTTGCACATTCATGGGAAAATATACTGATATTCTTAAAAAGCTTGAGTTGAATTTTATTTATATACTAGTTCATATGTATTATATTATGTTTGTCTTCTTCTCTAGACATCATTGTGTTGTATCTTGAAACTAAACTATTGTAATTTGTAGGCTTATATTTAAAATGAAATATTTTAAAAACTGTTTGCTGGACTATGTTTGGTGCAGATATAGATTGAAGCCAAGGAGAGACAAAGGTCTTTGCTACCTGCCTCTGTAAAGGTATTCGGAACTTGCTTTCCATATGTTCCCCGGGGTATTACAAAAGTTGGTCAGCAGAGTATTGTGTCCTACTCCAACCTTCAACTTGAGCGGACCAAGGTTCTCTTGGGATACTAACCTGTGGCCTCATTTTTTTTACAAGACTTCATTAATTCATTCAGCTGTGTTTGATTTTCTCCATATTTTTTTATCTCATCAGACATTCAAAGTTATTTTAATTTAAATGATTGAAAGTTTTTAAGTAAAGAAAATTACATTTTATTCTTTGTTAAAGCAAGAAAAAAAGTTATACTGAATTTTTAAATACATTTCACCAGCTCACCATTACTGATGTACACCTACTCATTTTTATTCACTACTATTTAATTATCACTCATTATACATAAAACTATATTGAAAAAAGTTAGTGACCTGAGCAATTAAAAAAAATAACAAGTCACACAATTTGTTTCTAACATGAAATAAAATGTGTTATTAAAAATAAATTACGATAACTTTCAAGACAGAATAAATTATACATCTGATGTTAAACATATTACATCACAATCTTTAAATGAAATGCTACTGTTTTATTACAGTTGCCTTCTGAAAAACATCAGAACTTAAAATCCTTATTTCAGGTTACATTGCAACCTTAAATGAAATACAAACATTATTTAGCACAGACTTCTGAAAAACGATAGATACCGAAATCATTTATGTATATTACATCACAAATTATGAAATAAATACTTTTTTTTTGTTTTTGTTCATCATGTTAACATTTACATGTGCAAGTCAAACTGACTGTTTTTCAACCAAACATTCCAACTTAAATCATTAAAACCTTTATAAATAATTGCATCCTGTCCTGATACAACTTCAAAAATATTCAAACACTCTATAATTTACATGTACAAGCCAAAACAGACTTTTTAAACCAAAAACTCCATCTTATGTCATTAAAACTGTTAAAAATAATCGCATCATGTTCTGATACAACTTCAAAAAAATATTTAAACACTATCATTTACATGTACAAGCCAAAAAGGCTTTGTAAACCAAAACTCCATCTTACATCATTAAAACTGTAAAAAATAATCACACCAAATCCTGATACAACTTCAAAAATATTCTAACATTTGCATGTAGAAGCCAAACAGGCTTTTTAACCATAGAAACTCCCCTGTTCACCATTATGATGTCAAAATGTGTTTAGAGTGAAAACTATTTACATCATTTAATGGATGAAATAATAAAGTTTATTAAGAAACTTTCCAACATGAATGAAATATTTTTTTGAAAATTGTTACAACTTAAAGAATTTTTTTATCAAACTGAATGATTGGTCTTTAAAATCGATACAACATGAATAATTATGCTTTAAAAATTGTTACAACTGAATGGTTTTTCTTAAAAAAAAAAACTGTTACAATACAATTGAAATTTCTTTAAAAATCGTTAGACCTGAAAGATTTTTCTTTAAAAAATCATTAGAACTTTATATTTTCAATTATTAAACTGTACAAAACTTTTCATCTTATTACAAGTAAAAAATTATTACAATTTTTTAATAATCAAAAAAATGTTGTGAAAAATGTGTGAAATTTTACCACAGAAGGAATCATTCATCACTGAAATGATTAATTTTCAATACAATTTACATCTATGGTTAAGACCTAAGTTTAATTTACATTTCTTAACTAGAAAAGCAACTAGTGGTGAAGGAGGTAAGGAGATTGGGCTATAAATTATTTCTTGTGGTGATGGTTTTAATATAGGCATATGTGGAGAAATTAATTTATCTTGTGGTGTTTCAGGTGACAATATTTCAATAGATGTCTGACTTTGAGCAGGTGATACAACAAAATTAGAAATTTAAAAATTTGTCTAATTCCTGTAACAGATTATCATTGGTAAATACAGCTTTCAGAGACACGTTTAGAAAGGGAGATGTTAAATCTAACGGTTTACAACAGGAGCAAATCTTGGTTATTAGTAGTCATTGCTCATCTGTTTATATTCTTCTTAAGTCTAAAGCTCCAAACTATGTAGGTGGGAGCACCATGGCGGACGGTGGTGCAAACTTGGAAGATGTGGATGCAGTGGCTGATGGTGCTGTAGCCACTCTTGTAGACATGGGCACTGTGGTGGACTGTACTACAAACTTGGAAGATGTGCTCGCAGTGGCTGATGGCTCTGTGGACAGTCTCTTAGAAATGGGCACCGTGGCGGATGGTGCTACAGACTTGGAAGATGTGGTCGCAGTGTCTGATGGTGCTGTGGCCACTCTCTTAGACATGGGGACCGTGGTGGACTGTGTTGCAAATTTGGAAGATATGCTCACAGTGGCTGATGGCTCTGTAGACAGTCTCTTAGACATGGGCACCATGGTGGCTGGTGTTGCAAACATGGAAGATGTGGATGCAGTGGCTGACGGCACTGTGGCCACTCTCTTAGACATGGGCACCGTGGTGGACAGTGCTGCAATTTTGGAATATGTGGACGCAGTGGCTGAAGGCACTGTGCACACTCTTTTAGACATGGGCACTGTGGTGGACAGTGCTGCAAACTTGGAAGATGTGAATGCAGTGGCTGATGGTGCTGCGGCCACTCTTGTAGACATGGGCACCATGGTGGATGGTGCTACAAACGTTGAAGATGTGGACACAGTGGCTGACAGCGATGTGGAAGCTCTTTTAGATGGGGATAATGATGCCATCACTGGTTGAATATGAAGGTAAACTCCTCTTCCTCTAAAGAAGTTAAGAAACCACTTAATAAAGCATCCAAACCATTGATTAGTCTATTGAAAAACTACCAACCAAAATCATCAAGCTCTTTGTTAAAATCTTGCATAGATAAACCAAGAAAGTAGTCTTCATACGACCACGACATGTGAACCGAACAGACAAACAACTGGAAAATAGTGGAAGGGATGGAGAGACTGAAGCCCTATTTATAAAAATTTAAAATTTCCAGGTAAAACATTCGAGAAGCCTGATTTCTCCCCTCCAACCAGAAGTCAGACATTCATACACTCATCCCTCTCTCTTCCCGTACCCTATATTTCAAATATATTCAAACCAGCACCCCCAACCTCTGAGACATACCTCTCTGCTAAGTTTCTTGCCCGAAGAAATAAATAACATTTATTTATCAGTAAAATAACTTTTGAATCATAACAAATAAATAAAGTTAAATTAATAATCCATTAATACAATTAACAATGTATTAGAGATCAACGTATTTAATAAGACAATATATAAATTACAGAAAAAATAGAGTGTAATATTATTCATAAAAAACCATGGTATAATCCCTTTTTAATATTGACTAAGTTTATATTAATCTTTTAAACTAAGCATTTTTTTTATTCACAATATACATTATTTAAATCAAGAGACATGATATGAACTAATTTTAGTAAATTATGTTCACGTTTTTCTTAATCTGTATATTGATAACCATATTTATGCCAAGCAAATACTGATATTTTTCGTTAATGTGTCTGAACATGTTTCCAATTTGGTTAAAATTCTATTTTATAATATATTTCCATGGAATTTTTTGTTTGGTGCAGGTTAGTATATGTACAGAGAAGTAAAATTTCCTTTGTTAATATTAGTTCATTTTTTAATATATGTCTCATGTATATTTTTCGCCCTGTATAACGGAGTTTGCAAAGTGAATATTAATTTATATCAAGTAGAAGACAAAATATTTTTGCTTGAGAGGTTTCAAATAGCTAGTAAGATGTTTTGACCTCGATAGTCTCTATACAGTTGAAAAAATTGTAAACCTGAACTACCCTCCCTACGAGGGGATGGGGATGTTCTTGGGTACTTCCTTCATGAAAAGTTAGTCACCTGGCCGGCCTCCAGAGTATAATTAAACCAAAAGGCCTTTTGCAGGGGTTTTTTGGACTCAGGCTGACAACCTCTGAAATCTCGGTTTCTGTAGTTCGTACCATTTAAATTTGACCTTGAAGGTTTATGAAACTGGACAGGGAGTGGTTACAAAGCTAAGAACTCAGATCTCTAAACATAACAGTTTTTTTGAGATATTGGCAAATGTTACAAATAAAAGATTTCAAAGCTAGTACATAATTTTTTAGCTAATAATGATTGATCGGAAATATTCCATGTGATTCATTTAATTTTAAACATCTATAAAATAGAATATATCAACCTTTTTCATGTAGTGAACTTCTTTTATTAGTTTAATTAACAGCTATTTGTTCTTTATTCCTTTTATGTTTACATGGCTACAATCATACCTAACCGAAACTCGAAATCAGTTTATATAAACCATGCCTTATGCAGGATCGTATATTATATTGTTAGTTATGGAAAAGCTGTTAGAGTGCTCGATTCTTGATCTTTTCTTTGAAACGTCTCTGTGGAGAAAATATTTTTCTTACCAAAACAAGTACTCTTTTAATAAGAAATAGGGTATATAAATTTTAAGAAATGAATTTATTTTACAGCATAATTATTGATAAAAAAATATATTTAAACTCAGGATGATCCAAAATTTATGTACAAAATTTTAACACAAGCAAGTACAGATTGCTCCAAAACATACATGTAACTATAGGGTGATACTCATCAAATTATACAATTATTTTTAAAATATACATACAAATACAAGCTGTTTCAAAAAAAGTTGCTAAAACTATTTCTTTCTGAAACAAAGACGGAATGGTTTACTCCAACATGCTAATAACTTGCTGATATTCAATGTACATTTTGATTTCTGTATACACAAGCACGTGAATTCATTATCTTGTTGATCTATCTTTACGAAGTAGTGGATTACATACAAGCAAATACTTTTTATAGTATGTTGCACTCAATACTTCTCTCATCCTAAATAACAGCACATGACTAAACTAATATCTACAGATGATTCGGCAGGTGAATTATCATAGTCTTATTCGCCCCAGTCAGTCTTCATTGCCCAACTTATTAATTTTGAGTTTTCCTCTGCAGAGAAGAATTTTGAATCAGATCCGTATGTTTTACATAATTGTTTGAATGAGGGGCAGTTGTATTCTTTTTGAATATCAAGCACTTTCCTGTTATATAAACTTTCAAAAATACGTTTTTGCTCAACTCTGTGTACTATTATTTCACAATTATTTATATAATGTTTGCAAATAACTTCAATATTCTTATACTCTATTCAATCACTTTCCCATTTTAAACCATGGTGGTGGTTAGTAACCCATTTATTTGTTTTCTTGTATTTGGGAGTTAGGTATTTCCAGTCAAACAGTGATTTGAAGCTGAATACAGATGTATGTTCTTCCATATCAGTGATACCTAATTCTTTAATGATCAGTTTTGTCTCTGCACACTGAAATCCTTGCAAGTTGTAAAACAACTCGTCATAGCCATGGTTCGTCGTCTACTGACTCAATTCATTATTTTCACAAGCTTATCTCTTACATTGTAACTTGCTAATCTGTCATGAATAATAAGAGTGCAAGCTTGCATATTTGCTGGAAATGGTGTACTTGCAATAATTTCAATTTGTGAATCAATCACGCCATTGGTAATTCACTCAGCCTGTTTGCTTCCTCTGGTTAAATGATTCGGGTTCTAGGATCGGTGAACTGATTTTGTTATGCAATGTTTCCTGAATCTTTGAGTACATATCATACAAAATAAGGAATTCCCCATTGGCAAAGTTCATATTTAAATACACATAGGGGTAAGCTTGATTGTTTAGACATAGTTTAATATTTTTCATAACACAATTATCGAATATTGATCTATCTGCTTTTAAATTGTTTTGTTTATTTTTTAAAACAAATGGCAACAAATCATGTTTTTTCGGACAAAAAACTATATTTCTCATTCCAAATGACATTTTGTGTTATTGGCAGTGTTGGAAAAACCTCTAAAACCCACGATCTGAATCGAGTGTCTAGATTCTATCCTTTTTCAATAATTTTAAAAACTTTACACGTTCAGATGTGTTAATTTCAATATGCTGCATCAACTATTCCACACTGCTCAATTCAAATGTTGCACATTATTAGCTGTTTTGTATATAGCATTCAAATGCATATTGCCAAATACAATAACTAATTCTTGTTTAGCATTTAATATGATGTGTTTGTAGTCTTCAGCAAAGCCCAAAAACCATACATTTTGGTATAACAACTTTGTATTTTCCACCTGGATTTATTTGTAGTAAGTATTCACTAGCAATGTTCCACCCTGCCATAAACCCAGTATAAATATCGTTTACAGTTCCTGAGAGATGGTTCTTTATCATGGAAGTAATTCCAACATCTTGTGTTTGAACGATTTCCACTCCATTTTGCAGATATGCAATTCTGTTTGTTAAATTAAGTAATCCATTTCTTACAATTTTAGTAGTTGCAATATTACTTTCATCAGCTGTATTTTTAATTGTTCCTCTAAACTTATACTTGATTTCGATGGTAATGTGTAAATATCATGATTTTGTATTGAAATCCTTAATTCCGAAGGAAATGTGTACAGATCTACTCGGAATGGTTCATACACATGTATTTCCGTATTGGTGATTGCATTTTTGTGAGTGATCTGTTATTCAACATTAAGTATGTCTTCCATTTCGATTAATAGTATATCTTCATTCTTTTAAATTCAATTCTTTGCCTTGTGTTAACTTCACGGGTATCTTATCTGAAGTGAGCGTTTTATGTTGGCGTTTATGTCTTTCTATACTTTCTTTCTTCGAAATACGTTCCTTAGTGAGATACTTCTTAAAAGAACCGCATACCATTCGTCCGAATTTAATATTGTACACAATTCTCATTATGATTGTAATGTGCAATGGAATATATGTGTTAATAAACTTTTTTTTAAATGTAAACAAACGGTAATTTCATCATTTCTAAAATTATTAAGTTTACCACAATGATCGACAATTGTAAAAACTATTCCTTTAACACGATTCACTGTTACTATTAGGTTTTTCAATTATTTTATATATCCTGGACCTACAGCACATGTTTATTCATGTGTAGCATTTGCCTGTTTTCCATTCAAATATGAACTGCTTGCAATATTAAAATTTATACGACATACATTTACTGACAATATATTAACCTTTTTTGATGATTCATGTAATTGATTAGCTGGACATGCTCACCATTCATAAGTCAAAAAATTTGCAGTTGAATTGTCTTCCAAGAAATTGATATCGACATTACTATACAGTGCACTAGTTAACGAATTTGGATTTCCACATAATCGGAAATGCACATATTAAGGTAATACCACTTTAAAGAATTTTTCAAGGTAATCCAATTCATAAGATCCTACCGGTATTACAATCTTGTATGCTTTTTCACCAATATTAGCCATTAATAATTGGTTACGGATATCAATGTTTGTTATGCTGTTGTAGGTTACAAATTCTGTGAGACTTATTTGCCATTCTCCATCTAACTCAAACGCAGGGAAATGTACCTCATGCCATTGCGAAGAATGTCCACTTAATATCAACATAATTGACATATTACTAACATGTTGTACAATTACAATGACTTATATGGTCCAATTATAGGCAAAAATGTAAACTTAAATGTCTGCAATTGATTGTATCAACTACTTGATCCGTTTTGAAATTATCACTTGTGTGTTTTTTAAAATAATTACGTATTTCAATTGGTGGACATAAATCGTCGAAACTGTCGTAATACAATGATTGATATACATTTTTAATTAATGAAACCCAATCTGTTCCTTCATTTTGTTTCGAATCAAAATTAACAATCATCATACACAAAGATTTGGTTTCTTCAGTAAATCGTCTCTCATATACACACCTCGGATATATGGCATATCCAGTTTCTTTACAAATATATTAATATCTTTTTTTGTTAACATATGTTTTGGAAGACTATTTAAGACTTTCTGTTTTTGTTTCCACGTTTTTTCCTCCTTGTCCAACTTCATAAGGTTTTCGAATATATTACTTTACCTTTTGATTAACTGCTCTACTAATTGCCGAAACCCCTTCGAGGATTGTGCCAAGAGCTGTTAATGCTGGAAATATAAATGAGATGATTTCTTCTTTCTTTGTTTTTCTTTTAGTTTTGTGTTTTAAGCCCAGGCTTGTCTTAACCTTCGCATGCATAACTTTATCAACAACCCAAGGTCCATTTTTTGTGACATGTAGATGTAGATGGATTCTTCCTTACATTTACTGCTTTATCGGCTAAAGTTGTATCCGGTATATGCATGTTTTCCAAATTGTATTTTCTATTGTAAACTATATTGCGTTTTTTACTCGCATTAGCCAAGGCGTTTATTCCGAACGTTTTGCAAGTTTAGTACCTGGTCCGTAATAATTGTATTTTGGTAAATGCTATTCAAATGGTAATTTATTAATCAATGTAATTAATTCACTGCATCCTTTTCTGATATGTTTAGTATGAGCCATTGTTTTCAACTGAACATGATCCTATAGATAGACCTGCATTTATAATTTTACATTAGTATGTTATGTAATAAAGTGTAATTGAGTAGAGATGAAGATTATAAAACAAAATGCACATCTGCCTGTAATTGTAAATATAAAATAAAACATAATTGATAGTAAACATGGTATTCTTTTACCATCAAACATACACTGTATAATAAGTGGTCCTTCTTCGCATGGTAAAACTTGTGTTATTGTGTCGTCAGAGTATCCAAATTACTTTAAATTTGAAAACATTATTTTTAAACAATACAACAAGAGATATATAAACGATTAGAGACCATTTTATCATTAATTAAAGGAATGCAATGTTTTCATTTTATAAATAAAGAAGATATAGTTCCTCCTAATGAAGTATTGCCCAATTCCGTATCTATTTTTGACGATGTTTGGTGTGAACTGCAAGGTGAAATACAGCAATATTTCAGTTTTGGTCGACATTCAAACATTGATGGTTTTGATCTTTGGCAAAGTTATGCACGTATACAGAAATATAATTTAAGCAATAATGCAAGTATGGTAATTGTGTTTAAAATGGATAATATGAATCTGCAACATATTTACAATGATCATGTTTTAGGCGATATGACATCCACAAAGTTTAAAGATATGTGTTTTTACTGTTGGAAAGAAAAATGTGGTTTTTGGTGATTATAACAATACTTCATCTATATAAAGGCATATATAGGTCTGGTTTTGCCAGTTTTTTACTTCCAGGCGAAGAATAATGTGTATTTCAAAGTTTGGACATAGCTGTATAAAACAGAATCATTACAATAGCTGTTTAACCAAAAATCGTGATGGGAATTGTGATTCGAATGTGCATTACATTACATAATATGAGTATGGCTGTGAAAGATAGTGATGTGCTAAATAAAAATATGTGCAAGACTTAAACACTGTTATGCTAAACACATTTAAATCACAATCAAATGATGTTCAAGAGAAATTAATAAATTTAGTTGATTTTTATGATATTTATAAAAAACACGGGTGTATTTACAAACATTTAAAGCAATATTAGTACTGATTTGCAGAGTAATTAATTTAGAGTAGAAGAACATTTAAATGCATTTAGTAAAGATATTACTGATATGATAAACATAGTTTTTACAATAAAACCTAAAGAAATACAAGAAAATTTAAGAGTTGTAATTAATCAAGGGGTAAGTGCTACTCTTATAAAACAACTTGAAACATGAATGGGACAAGCAATGCAATATGTAAGAGATGAATTGATTAATAAAATATTTGGTTTAGTTATGCAAACAGATTTGAGAAAACAAAATAATGATTTGGATAATGGATGAACAATTTTATCATTGTATTGAAAGCTAAAACTTTAACAAAATTAGATGTAGTTTTAAGTAAAGTCGATAAGATTGGGGAAGCCCTAAGTAATCGACCTACTACATCAGTTAGAAAAGCAACAACTTAATTAATATATAAACAGGTTGAATTTAATGAAATATAAGCAAAACATGTCTGCTTCTGCTTCGGAATTACATAATGTTATATCTGCTGTGAAAGAGAAATATTTATACAAGTCATACGATCCCATATCGAACGGCATGTTTTTATATAAAGATATATTTAAACCTGTTATGAGTAGAATGGATACATTGCATTCTGAGTTGAATAAACCTAAAGGAACAACTTTGGAAATTAAAATGGAAGAAGAACCTTTAACAATGAAAAAGCAAACTCCTTCTCAATTAACACGAAATTACTTGGCTTTTAAACTATCTACATCTATGCGCGATACGACACTTGGTGTTTATCGATATGAAAACAACTGCTTCCTGGGAGATTCGTTAATTAAACTTTTTGCCTCAGAATAAAATTAAAATAGGTGATAATGTAACTGATGTTAGTGAAGGATTATGCGAATTATTGTTTATAAACTTTCCAAATGGATATTCTGACACCAATTTGCAGAAATATATATAGAACTTATTCGTAGAACGAATGTTAATATTCGTCCAGGAGATAAAAACCACCCGAAAATGCATTTAATAGGAGACACAGTAAGATGTGGAATATATAAAAATGAAATAGAAAAACTGTTTTTCACCTGTATATTGGAACAATCCTAATGAATTGTTTGATATATTAAAACATCTCATCACTTCGAGAGAGTCTGGAAATAATTCACATACAAACGAAATTGTTTCTATTAATTAAAAGTTAACAGAAGACAGTTGTATTACAAATGAAGTTTAGTAAGATTGCTCAAGAGCTTCATGCTCCTCCAAGGATAAGATATCCTTGAATAAGAGTTATAACTAATGGTTTAAATGATCTTTTTCAAGCTGATTTGTGTGAAATGACATTGCTTTAAAAATACAATAAGGGATACAAGTATATTTAAACCATAATAGAATTTTTAGAACTATTGTTGGGGTATACCTTTGAAAAACAAAACTGGGAAACAGGTTACCGATGCAATGAGGATCGTTTTGAAAGAGAGATAGCCCAATTCGATCCAAACCGACAGAGTACCTGAATTTTTTTCTGCGCTATTCCAGAAACTAATGACCGAATATAGTACTAATCGCTACACAACATATTCGGAGCTTATAACTAGTGCTGTGAAACAATACAACAAATCGATTACGCAATTAATATATAAACAACTTCACATCGAGTGGACTTACAAATGGGTTGACTTTTGCCTGAAATAGTTAAATTTTATAATTATAGATATCATAGAACTATCAAAATGGCTCCCAAAGAAGTTACAGATAATAGTTTAATGAAAACTATTTATAATAATGTTAAAGTCATCGATGAAAGAAAAACAAAATTTAAAGTAGGGGAATTTATATGTATCTCGAAGCAGAAAGGGTTCTTTGAAAAAAAATTTAATGGTAAATTGGTCTTATGAAATATTAAAAATTATTTCAATTAGACAAACACAGCCCAGAGTGTATTGCCTAGAAATATATAATGAAGAACCTATAGAAGGCAGAATTTAAGAACATGAACTGAAAAAAGTCAGTTGTCCAAATTAAAAATTGGTTGATAAATTCAATAAAATTAAGAAAGATATGTCCTTGGTTTTGATAGAGGAGTTTCTCAAAAGCACACGACTACTGGGTTAAGAAACAAGATCTTAAAAGATTGTAATACAATGTTTGCAAATATTTCTGATACTAAATAAAAGATTTTTAGTTATATTTTATGTGTTTTTTCATTTAATAAACATCTGGATGGAGATTGGATGTACTATTTATTGTGTAATCAATCCCCTTTTTGATTGAATTATCATTTCTTTGGATTCACATTAGAGTGATAATCCAGTGTGATTAAATCCTTTTAATTGAAATATTTTTTCGCAGAATCTTTCAACTGAAATGCATTTGTGATGTGATTTCATTTAAATGTTATTTGGAATATATTTGTAACGTGATATATTTCTTGGAATTTGGATAATGTTTCCCAAAATTCGTTTCTCGAATTAGATTTCTATGTTACTTCATGTTTTTTATTCATTTTTAGTATAATTATAACATAATTCATCATTAGTTTATCGGAATACTTTCCTGGCATTCATAATTGTTTGAGATAGGTTATATTTATTTGCTTGTATCGATACAGTTCTTGGAAGTTGGTAAGTTTTAAGAGAGCAAAATACTATTCACCATGCTAAAAACTATTCGATGGTGTGCCCTAGGATGTAATTGTAGATGGTGTAACATTGAACGTGTTTTCGATGGTGTTGAGTAACTCATAGTAATTCTTTAATGTGTATTTAAAATGTAAAGTTTTAATACTGGGCTTAAAATTCAATGCAATGTTGTAAGCGCAATTCGGGCATTTCAAATGTGTGTGAAAGGTAGACGAGGCGAGTCTGGTCAAGGAAAATCGTTGTGTAAAGTGTAGGCTAGCTGTAGGCTGGGAACTGGTGTCGCGGAGTGAAGTTTGTAGGTGCAGCAGATGGATGGGGGAAGTTCTCCCTCCTAGCCCTATTATATAGGTGCCAGTGCCGAGTATCACGTTCTACATATCAAGGGAAGGTTGTCGGGTGTATGGAAGCGGATGGGTATCGATAGTGGTACACGACATGTACGGTGTCAGTTTAGTGTAGCATTCACTCATTCCCTCGCCCGCTTCCCGCTATGCATATATCCCAACAGCGCACGACCTACTCCGACCCGCCCTTGTCTTACACTGCTCCACGCACGCGGCCCGACCCAACGCTGCTCCATACTCATCTCGTTTCCCCTCATCAGCTCTCGAGAAAAAATGAGCCCTAGCCTATTTTTGCACTAAACCCTACACATATATAAGTCATTGCAACCCACCACTCTGATCAGTTATCTTCAGACCACCACACCATGAACATCGTACAGAGCTCCTGCTACCCCCTCCCCCACACAAAAAGAAAGAAGTACAAGAATAAAATTAACCCTTTCAATAAATTTAATGATTGCAACAAATTTAACCCTTTCCATTTTTCATCGAATTAAGAATCTTTTGAGCGGATTAAAATCGTATTAAGGATTAGCCCTTTTTAAACAAATCCTTTGATATCAAATTGATAATCCGATTAATCAAAAGTGAAATGAAACTATCACGCCCTACTACTCCCATGACAATGTTAATTTCACATCACACGGAAGAAAACACAACATACATACAAGTAGATCTTAAGCAGGGCTTTCAAAAGTGCTCATTTTACCATGAACAACCTATACCTGAAGTTACTGGGACGATGGGTAAAAATGAAATGGAATGTAGATACGCTATAAAATTCACTTTAGAAAGGAATAGTAAATTTGCATACAATTTTTATGGTTTAGAAATACCGGTGCAGCTCGCCTTCTACCCAAGCTGACTATATATTTTGCGGTGACTCAAGCGCATTCTAGTTCCCACGCTCCCGCTGAAAGCATGCCTCTGTGAGTGAGTCACGTATTCTCCTGAAAAAATAAGGTCCTTATTTTGGAGGAATACGTAGACGCAAGTTCTTTCATGTTCATTGCGGGATGATTTAAATAAAAACATCACTTTGTCAGTGTGCTATTGCAAAATCAACGGCACAGGACTTGGTTAATAATTGGCACACAACTAGATCTACATATGGGCAGTTCAATTATAATCTGCACGGATACGGAAATCGGTTGGCCACGTAGCTAATCGTAATAAAATAAGTCAAAACAAATCGACACAATGTTCAGCCTAGCAGGCAGGCATTACTCATAGATTAATTTACAGCTTGTTTCATAAATTTTTATTTTAATAGCAAGCATGTAAAATTCGAAAAAGCTCTAGTATTTAGCTCTTCGTTAGATTTAGCAAGCAATCATATTTATCAACTCCACTTTCTAAGGTACATTCCACTCAGAAATCAGGTTAAGCCATATTACACTATTATAGAATTTTTTTTAAAGAAATCGTTTTATGTTTAATTAACTCAGAATACAGTAATGTCGACCTGTGAACACGAATGACACCTACAAACTGAAGCTGTAGATTCATCGTGATTAAAAAGAATTCATACTTACAATATATTATAGGCTTATCACTATAAAGTGAGCACTAATTGAACTCTCATTTGAAATAATAGTTGATACATACACTTTATTTTAGCGTTAGATGTTAACTTCGAGTGCTGTGGAATATACATACTGTGTTTATTACTTACATGGCAATATTTATTTTTAAAAAATTGTACAGGATTAAATAAGGCTGAAAAAGAAATAATAACTAGGGCCTCAAAAGTGCTCACTTTACCGTGAACGGCGTATAACGCTTTAATTCATTAACACTAAGTGACTTTTCCTTGCGGGATTTTATTTCCTGCTAGGCATTTAGCCTAGAAACCCACTATATTCCTTAAACTCCCAAATAGGGATTTAACCCACAGACGTTTTGCCTTACAAACATTTTTAAAACAGGCATTTGGCCGCGTGCTCTAGGCTATTAGATTTTAGGATGAATGATTACTGTACCTCTCTTCATGATCGTGTATTTTCAAGAGTAACTACCGCATCGTAACGGTAAAATAACTACATAACAAATGGTAGCATTTTAAAATAAAAAAGCCACGCGAGATTTCTACCAATGGTAGATGGCGGGACTCTTGCAAATGAGAATTTTACTCACAGAGATGATCGCTTATGGTCTGCGACGACAAAGCAGAGTCAATCTTCGAAGGTTTGCGTTACCGAATTTCAAAATTAACAACGATATTTTTAACATTCCACGCGCTGTTTTGTGCAATTTTTTTAATTATCTGCACCACAGCATTAAAAAAAAAAGTTGTTTTCCACAAGCAGACAGACGTATATGTTTGCCACACAGTTTACGTATGCTCAGAGATATGTTTGCGTAACCCGTGAACGTTATTATCTCGGTACGATGCAGGTTAAATGAAATTGTGGTCTTTTATGGGCGCTGTAGGAAATCAGTACCATTGCAGCTCTGGAATTCCTGTACTGGTTGTTTCTGACTCGCCAACATTTTACAATTACAATGGAATTTTATAAACTATTGTGTACATTATTATAAGATACTTGTGAGTACTATTGAAAACAAACATACTTTCTGATCCAAGGCTCGTAATGAAAAATTAGTGTTGGACTAAAGGCGTCAAGGGGGAAAAAATGTGGTTTCTGTTTGGTCAAACAAAAACGTAGTTGGTCTTATTTCGTTTCTTAAACGAAATTTTAAATGCAACAAAACTGGTATTATTCATTCAACAATGTGCAAATTTGTGTCGGCGAAACCGCTTTCTTGGTTCAATTTAATCGTCCTGGAAAGAGGTATTTGGTTAAACCAGCGGTAGCCTACAGCTAGGGAAAAATGTTTTGTTGGCCATGGCAAAAATTTTTCTCGGCGAAATTTCTCATATAGTATTACTATAGGCTCTACACAGTGAATTTAACCCTTTTGAAAGCCTTGCTTAAGATCTACTTGTGCGCACACTACGTATTCTTCCGCCACATGTGAAATCAACGCTGCCCTGCGCCTGATCACTTTATTCATGCGTTGGTCAAGTGACGCTGTGAAATTATGATACAAATGTTCTGATTCTTATACTTATATGCATTAAGTGATAAAATAAAACTAATTATTTTAATATTAGAAATGCTTATTTAACACATAAAATTGACGTCAAGATATGAAACTACTTTCCCTCCATTGTTACCAACTTTACCACAAAAATACATGCAGGTTGTAGCAGCGACAATTTTAAAAGGTTGATTCCAAAAGTGCACAATCATGACGTCTTCAACACATGTTTCAGCAACAAGTTTCTCAAAAATGGTTTTTTATGATAATACAGAAAGTGTCCTTTGTTGCCCGGAAACCATTCGTTGAGAGAAAGCAGTTATTTATTTTTTCGCAGGAAGGCTCGCTGCTCAAAATTCACGACAACAGCCTTCCTAGAATGTTCGTGGCAGAATCATGTATTCGACGAAGGATGTCATCGCTTTTGCCGAGTGCCGCCACACATAAATCTTCTGTTCTTTGTGACAGCTTCGTTGGTGTGAAACTCTCGCGGACTCGACAAAGACAGGCCGCCACTTTGCCGAACTGAGGCGTCGGTGCAAACGGAAAAAAAAAAATCATTTAACTCTGAAGATAACGACTCCATTCTGTGGGCATATTGGCATAGTTGATTCCAGAGAATTCATATTTGTACATTTGCAGTATCGCCATTATTTTTTTAATCAAACCCTTGAAAAACATGGACTAAAGATAAAGTAGACTGCTTATTCGTTTTCTGCGCACGTACCCAACATTGACATATCCTAAAGGAACAGAACTGTCAAAGTTCACATGATCTACAGTGATGGAAGTGTTTGTTTATATCTTAATTTTTAAATGAGAAGCACAATTTAATTAATAAAATACTTTTACCAATTTTAATTTAACCATACCGCTTTAGAAATTGGTCACAAGAAGGATACATACATCTGAAACCATTTGTTTACAAATCAGTTATCTAACCTCAAATCCAAACCATGCCATTTTCGCTAGACGTATTGGCAGAAAAGCAGTTCAATGTTGGGACACGGTGATTGGTTGTGCGCAGCCAGCGAGATCGGTCTACCTCATCTTTAGTCTGTGTTGAAAAATCACCCATGTATGACGTGATTGGTTATTTGCTAACTACGTAATGTATCACAAATGTTGTATACTTCTGTTTACATAAAATTGTATATTTTTTGATTAAACTGAAATTTTATTTATATTTTACACGTTAGTGAAAGTATTTCATTTATAATTAATATGAATAAAAACAGAGAGAGAATATAGGTGTGTTTTTGTAATTCCTGGTAAGAAATAGTTCCCGTGCAAAATATCATTAAAATGAGTGCTCACGAATGCGGTGCGTCGTCCCTTTGGTGCAATTTTCTAGACTTGACTAAGCTTTCTTTGCATGAGGTATGAGGAATATGCTGGAAGTAGAACCTAAGCAGGGCTTCAGAAAAGTTGGAAGTAACCGTGAGTGGAGTATAATAATTGTCACCTCGTTATATCCTCTATATGCCCTACGGGCTATTTTTGTCGGGTTGGTGCTGAACTCTAGTATCGAAAACGTGAATAGCAGTAGAGTGAGCGTGGGATAGAATGTCCATGCAGCTGCCCGTGGCTTCCACTAAGGTCAGCATCCTGTTGCTTAAAATAAGTGCTTTGATATGTTTAATACTTACTTTTGGCTGAGGCTGTGTTCGAATTCGCCAGCTAAGGGCCCTTCTCTGGCTTCGTGCCCTTGGAAAGTGCATCCCCAGATGTGACGTCACATTGCCGCTGTCCGAATTCGCAGCAAGGGGCGCATTATGCACCCTGGAATGTCCCCTTCAGCCAAGGGCACGAGCAACTTGCCCTTCTAGAGACTTTGATAGTTTACGTTTCGCAAATGTTTTTAATGCTTCATTTGTTCGTGTTCCTTTTTTGTGTTTACATTTCAGCACGGCCGTGGGAAACACTTGCAAACGTCACAAAAACAAAAGAAACTCGCATAGAGTCAAATTCGACAGAATAAAGCTCGAGGTGGAAAGGAACACAGACGTCCGAATTAACTAAGGGATGTATCTCACGAAGGGAACAAGGGCTCGTGAAGCGGGAAGGGATCAAGGGTAAGTGGTCAAGGGGACATTGCACTGTAATCCAACACAGCCTAAGTTATAACGCAAATACTGTAAGCCAAAGATAAGCAAAATGTTGCTTTATTTTTGCTCCCTTTAAAAGTGTTGGGTTACTACCTTAAAAACAAAAAATGTTAGAAGTATACGTCACATCATTTTTTAAACACGTGGGTTTGACATTTCTTTCGACAGTTCTTGAGTCCCTGTCGTAGACAAGTGTGGAAGATAAAAATCGGTCTTCCTCATCTTTAAACTATGATTGCAATCTGTTCTTTGTTGTCAAAACATATTGGAAATCACAGCTTAGTGTCATCTTTCCTCGCACGTGATGTCGCTCAAATATCACTATGAAATCGCCATAAATATTAACATGTCACTGTTTTGACCACTCTCATGTTACAGAGTACAAAACCAAAGGAAATGATTTACTCGCCACTGCTTTTCGAACCGACCCGGCTGACACGATTGTCAACAAACTGGACTCGCATTCGGGAGTGCGCGGGTTCAGTTCCCTGTCCAGCAATCCCGCGAATTTTTCTATAACACGCTCCAAGCGATTATGGGTTGGTATAGACTGTTCACAGTAAAATTGGCACTTTTGAAAGTCCTGCTTGATATCTACTTGTATGCACTTTGTGTATTGCTCCGCATTATGTACAATTAACTTTGTCATGGACCTCATCACTTTATTCATGCGACGGTTAGGTGAACCTGTGTAAGTATTGGAAAAGTAATTATGTTACAAATCTGGTCAATTTTACACTTCGATGCGTAAAAAAAAATAGAAAGCTAAAGAAATAATTTAAGTTATTACAAACGGTTACCTCGCATTTTTATTGGACGTTAAGATATGGAACTACTTTCCATCCATCATTACCAACTTTATTGGGCCCATGTAACTCATTGCGGCCGTTAAAATGTACGCAGGCAATGGCAGTGACTTTTTTCTAAGGTTGGTCACTATCATTACCTACATCTATTTTAACGCGCAAACTGAGTGACATGAGAGCAGTAAAGTTGGTAACAATGGATTGAAATTAGTTCTATATCTTAACCTCGAATAAAATGGGCCAGGTAATCATTTGTGATAATTTAAATTATTTCTTTCACTTTCTGTTTTTTTTATGCATCGAGTGTAAAGATGGGCAGATTTGCGAAACATTTTTCTTTCGTAATAGTTTCACAGTTGCACTAGACCGACGCATGAATAAAGTGACGAGGCCTATGAATGTTAATTTTGTATACGGTGGAAGAATACACAATGTGAATACAAGTAGATCTTAAGCAGGGCTTTTAAAAGTTCTCATTTTACCGTGTACTGCCTATACAAGCCACGGCTACTTCTTTGTCTTTCTTAACCGAAAGTTACAGCTGTGTTTACAGTATATTCTGGATTTATGAGTCAAAATCCACAGGGTAATTATTGAGTTCAGCCAATGCAAACTTGCGATAACCCTGACCTGTTTACTTTTGGTTGATATCTGTTCTTAAAC
Organism: Dryococelus australis; assembly: GCA_029891345.1. NCBI lineage: Eukaryota > Metazoa > Arthropoda > Insecta > Phasmatodea > Phasmatidae > Dryococelus > Dryococelus australis. The sequence continues at coordinate 76,727,780 of CM057003.1, read as the reverse complement.
TAACATAACATAGCACAGCTACATAATGATTACATCGTTCTTAAAAGCAGAAATCTGTCTGAATGAGAAGCTTATTTATGAGAACTTTGTTCACAACTATAAGCATAAACATGCATATATACATATGCCTTTTAAATATTTTTGGTGCTTTCATTACTGTAAATAACAGTTTCCCGCCAGTAAAGCATGTTGTTCTCTTCTGATTTGCCACCGTTTCACAATCTCTCGTAATTCAACTTAAAACATAAAATATAATGAATTATTTTAATGCTTAAGTAAAATCCACCCACCTACATGACCTGCTAATTTCTATTGTCAATCAACACATACATAATTGTTAAGTAAACGTTTGAGTTTTGAATTGTGAAACAAGCTTAAGCTCTGCCAAACCTATCCCCTAATTATAACGTGACTGTATGTAATACCGTTCATTTTTTATGATAAAAAGTATGCAGTTAAGAATAAGGGTGTTTTTAGTTTGATCACAGGTTGATTTTAGAAGTAATCACCTGTGAACTGGCTGTATATAAAAATACCTTCAACTGTAAATTATTTGCGTGTAATTAACACCGTTTATGAGACTTGTCAACGGATTGCGAAGGCACTTACTAGCACAAGTTAAAAAAAAAAATCGTCAATATGGAAGTTCATACGGATGTGAGCCGTATTGTTTTCACTTAACTGGGGAACGTCGATTTGCATTCTAAACGTGTTTCTTGAACATAGAAATTTCAGTTTTGTTAGTATTATGATATTTTCGATCAAATTTGTGTTATCCATCTGTTTATAGTACTGAATGTACGGGGAGGGGGAGGGATATCCAATTGGAAAATAAAAGAGAAAGTGAAAACTAAAGTATTGTTTTCTTATAAAACACCTGACAAGGATTAAAACTTGTGTTACTTCAGACACACTTGCATTAGTTTAATCACAGGTTGAAGAATACGTTTCGTAACTACTGCTATGAATCGTTTAGCGCCACTTATAACATCAATGTAGGAAAGGAATTTATTCCATTAAATACGCTGTTCACTATAGGATACAGATAAAAACAAACTTTAATTTTCTAAAAGGTCATAATTTATCATTTGCTTCAACCGTGCGTTTCGAGTGTCTGTAAAATGTGGTCTGTTGGCAAATATTTACGGTAGGGTGGACCTGGTACCAAACGAGTGCCAAATCATAGAGTAGAAACGTACAGGAGAGGCGAGATTATTTGAGCGTATCCATTACGTGAGTGGCTGCGTGAGCCTCTGGGAACGGGCTTATGTCTGATTGGCTACTGGATGCTATAGGCTATTCACCGTAAAGTGAGCACTTTTGAAAACCCTCTCATTTGGAATAATAGCCAATAAATATATTTTAATTTATTCTCAGACGTTTAACTTCCAAGTGTGGTGGAATCCACACACTGTGTTTATTACTTACCTGGCCATATTTATTTAAAAAGGTGGTTAAAGAATAAAAAATGGCAGAAATAAAAAGTAAGTAATGCGTCAAAAGTGCTCACTTTACTATGAACAGCCTATACGAAAAGTTTCCTATTGGCTGGGCTCTCGGTTGGCGAGTACGTCACCAGGCGCTGACAGACGACCGAAGTTCCAAAATTTTCCTGGACAGTGCCGCCATTTTGCGTTCAAACCTTCCATCGCCTTGGAAATTATTCTGCAAGAGTTTATAAGAATATCAGGTCACATTGACATTACTGGCATTTCACTGCACTCCGTTCTTCACGCAAGCAATTACAAGATACGTAATTTTCTGTGCCGTCGTCTTAAAAATAATATAGTATTTAATACGGCGAGTCCATCTAGACCACAAGATTTCCCGGAAGATTATCCGGTATTTAATTAGAAATCTTATATTTTAACATTAAAAAATAGTAATCACTACATGGAAACTATACACAAAATTACATAATCAATCAGAAAAAACAGTAATTTTCTGTCCATTTATCAACTGACTAAATACTTTAAAATATAATTAAACAACAATTTCTCAACAGTTATCAAAATATTGAATCATTTATTGTATTGTTTTTAGTCTTGAGTAATTTTAAGAAAATAGCCACTATCGCGGCTTTAACAGGACTTCGCAAATGCTTTGAAATAAAAAAAAAAAAGAACACGAATTCTACACATTTCTGTTGTAATAATGTTTTTTTTTCCTTCCCCGTTTAGGATCAAATACACGTGTTTTGTGTGCATCTCTGTGCAATATGATTTTAGTAAAACTACTGAGCGTGGTTTTTTTTTAATGCTTGGCGCTACGGGGCGAGATTTCTCCCCGCCTGACAGACTCGGCAACAGCGCATCACGCCACCAGATGACGGTAATTGGCTGATATTCCTCCTTCTACTCCTCCCCCCCTCACCGTATTCCCATCATCCCCTGCGTGGTCCGAGCCCGTCCTGAGAAAACGGTCGGTTCGTGGAAACCAGTCGTCTCGCGACGGCAAAATTATAGGTGTCGGCGCGATCGGCGGGCGAGCCACGTGAGTTTTGACACAGAGCTCATCGCGCATTTTGAGTCCGTTGGTGAGGGAGGGGAAGGGGGTCCCTAGGGAGGAGGGGGGCGGTCCCTATGTCACCGCAACCAGGAGGAGTGGTCCATAACATCTCCGATTGATCAGTCACCCGCTAAACAGTGTTTCAGAAAGCCCGTGGAAATTTCCGGTACGACAGAGCATAATTAACTTACTTCCTCAATTTTCTTAAGAGTTAAAGGCTGTTCACGGTAAACTGAGCACTTTCGAAAACCTTGCTGAAGATCTACTTGTACGTGTATTGTGTATTCTTCCGCCTTATGTAAAATTAACATTACCATGAGCTCCACTACTTTATTCATGCGTCGGTCAAGTGAAACCGTGAAATTATTAGACAAAAGTTAATATTTTACAAATCTGCTAAGTGGAAAGCGAAAGAAATGATTTCAGTTATAACAAATGGTTATCTAACACTTTTTATCCGACGTTAAGATATGGGACTACTTTCCCTCCATGTTACTAACTTTGCCTGGCGAATGTCACTCAGTGCGGCCGTTAAAATATGTGCTGGTCTATCCCTATTAAGGCATCTGCAATATTGAAGCTTTGGGTGTTTGAGGCACCAAAGCAAAGACGTTCTAATGACGACGCTTGCAAGTACGTACGGTATCCTTGTGCACCGTGCACTCAAACTGCTGATCTTAGATCTCCATCCTTCAGCATAATACAGCGGCATTATTGGCTGTCCTTTCGTTTCATTGCTGTAAACTTTATATCAAAATTTGGTACTGAAAACTTTAAGTTAGAGCACATTCAGACGGTACAGTTACTAGTTCGGTCGTACCGAGTTTCTCTACGAAGAGAATGACTTAAATTTCCGAAACGGAAACGAAGTCAGGCTTATTTATGTACACGGCTTCATAATAAACTCATATACCATTGATAAAATAAATCAGATGTTTAGTGAACCTATCACAGTAATTTTACCAGTACTATAACGAACATATATTGTAGTGTTAGAACCAGTTACACTCTAAATGGATTCATCACATCTTCACATTTTCTCAAGGTTTGACAGCAGTCTCAAACGTTCTATTGTAGAAACCTGAATACACTCTAAATTCGAATCAGTAGGAAACCACTGATTCGAATGAAGTTCAACTACTCGAATCAGTGAAAATGGCTCCACTTAGAATCAGTGGAAAACCACTGATTGTATAGGTGAAAAAATTTCACTGACTGAATTAGTGACGTGAAATTACTTCACTGATTGAATAAGTGACGGCCGACCACAGTGGCGAATCAAATGTTTTTTTTTTTTACTGAATGTAGCCAAATAATTACGTGAAATAAACATATTTACGACAGTTAACTATTTAAATTGCGCAATTTACCGTCTTTAAAAAAAAGTAAAAACTTCGCAGGTGGCCGGGATTGAGCTCACACACCCTTTTCACTTCAGCTTCAATCGGTTACCTAACCATCTCTCTCTCTCTCCCCCCCCTCCCCGCGTTGTTGTTGTTGTAGTATTAAAGTGACATTGTCGAGCTTAAGTTAGACCGACTTGTTGACAAATTCCCAGTGCGACAAGCGAACTGAAAATCTGCCGCGGAGGGGCTGGGGTGCAAACCCACGACCCCTACTACAAGTCAGCCAGTCTACCCCTGAGCTATAAAGGCAGGGCATCAACCATCTGCGTTATATCAAGCCAAGTTGAAATAATGAGAGGAACATATATATGTCATAGTTTTGCAGCGATACAGCGAAGATTTCAATTTTATGCTCTTATTTTTGGTTTTTGGTTTAATTCGTGCCGTTAGGATTGTAAAACTAATAGTATATATGAGTGCACTCTCGTCATCACATTATATGCAGTTTAAACCTTCAAACAGAGCGCTGTGATGATTACATGAAAACGAAATGAAAGGCGGAGTGTTCATATTACCTCATAAAATGGTGTTTTGAAATACGAAATAGATAAGTATTTTGTACTGGCGTTATTAGTTCATTCCTTGTTATTTTACTTGATACATGTTGTTTAACGGCCATTTTTAAACATTGTTTGATGACTATTTTCACACGGTATTTAACTGATCCATCAGTCAAAAATAAACCACTGAGTAAACAGTGAAAAAAATTGACTGATGAATCAGTAGAAAAATGTTACTGAATCAATAAGAGAAGGAAATATGGTATTTTCACTGATTCATCAGGTAAATTCACTGAAGTGATTGTTGAATCAATCAGACACGCTTGACTGATTGAAAGAGTGAAATTCTCACTGATTCAGATTTAGAGTGCACTCTCCCACAGTCTTGATACGTTCATTCTAATTGTTTCATGTAACAGCTATCCACAGAGTTCATCTTTTTACTATCGCTCACAGTACTGCTGTAAGGCCCGACTCAGTCTCTTAACTAACTATTCCTGAACTCTCGAACTCATGCTCTGAACAGACAACTAGGTAACTGGTTCTCGGATGAGCGGCAATTACAGAAATAGCTTCTTATATGCCCTCTAGGAGTTTCTCCACTCATCCTCATTTCCGACACGAAACGTGAACAGGAAATAATAATCGATTGCTTTGTGTCAGAAGTCAAGCCCCGGTGTCTGGAACAGAATAATATCGCATTGCAAAAGCCTGCAGAGATACGTTTTATGTAATATCGAACACAGTAATCCATGTCATATGTCACCAAGACAGACTAACAGATGTTGCTTCATGTTCGAGAAATAAATATGGGATTCCGTAGGGCTAACAAAGCTGCGAGCTCCACCGCCTCTTTGTCCTTTGGTCCAGAACTCAAGCGATAGCTTTAGGTCTTCAGTGGAAAGCCTGTGAATTGATATGACCAAACCTGGGGCTTTCCTTAGGGCCTTAAATACTGATTAAGAAGGTAGAATAATTAATTATGTCCATAATACCGTAACGGCCTTCTCAGTGGTAATTGCGATTTTGGGGCAGTAACGATACATTTTTTTTTTTTTTTAGTGTTGATGCTGTAATGCGTTTTAAAATACCCTTACATAACGTTTGTCTTCTGATGAAGTCTCCATCGCTCTCTGGAAGATACGGGGAATTTCTCTGACGAATGCAGATGCTGAAATTATTATTCTGCTGCATTGGAGTTTCGTCAACCCGTAAACCACTTGGTGGTTTGCGCTAGCTGACTGCTAACGCTCACACGAAGCTTTCCTGGCCATAAGTATGAGGAACATTATCATTAATTTTTAATAATTTTGGACCATTGAAACACTGCGGCCCCACTTGTAATCTCTCTATCCACTGAGCTACTAAGGCTCCATTTAATATAAGATCTATCCACTTAGCCACTGCTGCCCCACTTGGAATTTCTCTATCCACTGAGCCACTAAGGCCCCACTTTACTAACGTAACATTGAAGCGAGGCAATTAAAGTAAACAAAAATGATATTCTATTACTTGTATATCTCTATGCATTGATACAAAACTTTTCATAGGAAAAAAGTAATTTAAAAATGAGTTTTTAAGGTAAAAGGTAATGATTGCGTAATTTGATCTTGCTGAAATTCGAACTTGACCTGTATTTTACCCTGAGGATTTGCTCTGCAAAATTTTAAGAACTTCTGTCGAGTTTCAAGGGACTTAGAGGTATTAAAGAGGGACAGACAGACATAGATCATCTACTTATTATATAGGATACTGACATGTAATACATATGAGATGAGTTAATCAGAGCGCACTAAGAAGAAAATGTAATGGTCATGTGTCAAAATTTTTAAGGCGGATTCCCACACGCCATCTTGGATTTTTCTAATTTTTGCCACACTCTGGAAATGCAGTTTTGTATCACGATTTTTGGAACGACAGGTATGTGCAACGCTGGCTAATATCTGGAGCCGCAGCCAATGAACACACAGTTGAAGCTCGAGTATAGCCTACACAGGACTGTGGAGTCTAGACTACAGGTCAATGAACTCGCGAAATTTTGCTATCCCTAGTTATATACTGTAACTAACCGAAGAGCTATTAGGACCTCCATTGTAACAACATATATCTACTGTAACTTAGTATAATTCAATTAAATTCCTGTTTAGTCCCTAGTTTAAAATATAAGATCGTAACACACTTCTCAACCTCGCTCTGTGTCATTGGTGAAGCGAGTCCCTTTAAAATTAAGGGAATACGTTAAAAACCTAAACCTGTTTATGATCAATTGAAATTAAACGATAGTTTTTTAAATTTCAATATTGTGGAGTGCATGAAATTTGCTATTGAACTTTTTATGAAGGAAAATGGCTGTTCACGATAAAGTAAGCACTTTAGAAATGAACTTTAGATAAAAGTCACTGCCCCGACAGGCATGTATTTTAATGGGCGCACCGTTCGCCCAATTAAGTTGGTAACGATGGAGAGAAGGTAGTTTCATATTTCAAAGTCGAATTAAAAGTGTTAGGTAACCATTTGTGATAACTAGAGACCTGCAAAATTCGCGTAATTATTTCGGGACACGTTAAACTTCAAACACACGTACCTTTGCAATACGTTTGTCATTGGGCCCTACTTTATTTGGCACGCCCTGGGTAACTCTGCGCCAATAAATAAACACTTCACATATTCCTAGTCCAAACACGTGCAATCCAGTCAGAGAGGGAGTGGTTCCACATTTATGCAGCAGCCAATGTAACAACGACGCTGGCTCGAGTATGTATAGTACTGCGAAGTTTAGCTTGATACCAGATAATAACGCGAATTTTCTGGTCTCTAGTAATAACTTTTATTTATTTATTTAGCGTTCTGTTTTTTTTTTTTACGCGTCGAAGGGGAAAAATAAGCAGATTTGTGAAGTAATTACTTTCTTAATAACTCCACAGTTTCATTTGACCGACGCTTGAATAAAGTGATGTGGCCCATGTCAATATTGATTTTAGATAAGGAGGAGGAGTATACGACGTGTATACAAGCAAATCTTAAGCAGGGCTTTCGAAACTGCTCATTTTGCCGTGAACAGCCTATAGCTAAAGATATCCATAAGTCATATAAGGCCAAAAATAGAGCAGTTTAAAAATTCAACTTTAAGAAATTGTATTTATATAATTAGTTAGTACCTTCTCCATACAGCAAAATTTCTCTTTTTTTCTTATGAATTATTTAAATTTGATTTATTTAGTAGACTTTTAGTCGTAGGAGGCTCCCTCTCGTCTCCTCGAAACTAATATTTTTAGACCCAGTCCGCCAATGGTCACTACAGGATTCATGTCGTGTCTCAATTTAAAGAATACTCTTTCGAGAGAGCACTCTTTCGCACAACCTGGTGAGAGCACTGCTTGGCGCTCTCTCACGTTCTCGCTCTGTGGAACTGAGACAACCACTCTCTCGTTTCCCTTCGACGTCATGCAGCAATGTGATGCCGAAAGGCGGGAGAACATGATATACTAAAATCATAGTCTTAACTATTGCAAATGCCATATATGTGCTCAAAATAATTCACAAATTATTATAAGACTACCAGGATAATTCCAAGCGCATAAAATACTATTATTTTTGTTTCACATATTCCGTCATGTTGCAGCAAAATGACAATAAAAAAACGAGACTATGTCAGATATCCGTATTTATATTTTTATAAATACGTGTTACGTAAGATATTTAGTTATTTAAAACAGTTGAAATTATTCACTAACAGGTAAAATGCGACAAGGTTTCGGCTCAGAAAGCTTCTATAACCTTATTCAAACACGGAAATAATGTAAACAAATATGGCACGTGGTTAAAGAGCTTGAAAGAGCGCCATCGAGTACACAACTTTGTTCTCGGTCTCTCTGTGCTATCGCCCTTTCGCACTCTCTCCGACGAATTGAGACGACCAGAGAACGTTCTCTCTTAACGTCATAATGACGTGGTCACGAGTGTGAGAGCGCGAGAGAGCGCTATCTGGGCCAATCGAGACACGACCTCAGCATTTCAAGTTAGTGCCCTGACCTGTTCTCCTGAGTTGTTTTTTTTTTCTCGTGGATATTTACTTCCCACAAAGCCCAGTGCGCAGGAACAACAAACAGATGATTACAGAGGAAATGTTCCGGGAATCTTGTGTCCCAAGGGGAAAACTTCCTCGGCCGCGAAAACACGAGAGCCAGGAGTTTGAGTGGGTGGTGAAGGGGGGGGGGGAGGGATACTGCGAAAGCCGTCGCGGACGGCGTTGCAGGTGAGTGACTGCCGAGGCGTCGGCGCCGGCCAATCACTCGGGGGCGCCGACCTTGGGCGTCGGTGCGGGTTCGTCCACTCCCCTCAGACCACCAGGTGGGGGTCTCTCTTCCGTGAACCCGCCATCTGTAGGCGAGGGCGGGACCTACAGGAGTGGCACCGCGTCATAGAATCTGACGCAACTAAAGGTTTATTCCACTCAGGTTGGGAAGTTCAATCCTTTTAGCTTGACAACTGAAATTTTTCGCCACTAGGTAAGCGCTAGTGTCGCATGTGTAATAGATTTTCTATACGTTTTTAGATAAAAAATAATTACAATAACCATAAATAAAATATAAAATAACTACGTAACTCATTATAATGTTTCTCTTTTATTATTCATTAGGGACTTACCAATATAGCATTGTTTAAGTTTACAGCAAGTATATACACTAAATGCATAAGGTAACTAACGTAGGATTAACACTGTGTTGTGTTCGTAAGTGAACTCCTATTTTTAATCAAATTTTAAAATACAAAAATAGTTACTGTGAGTCATCATTAAAAGATAAACATAATCTGTCGCCGACTTTTTTGTAGAATTTTTTGAGATATACAATTCTGTAGTACATTAATTTGGCGTATCTCTTATTGTTTAGTCAGCGTAAGCCATGTAACCCTCCCGAAAAGTGGCTTTTTCCGACTTTAATATAAAACGTCGACATTTCTCTTCTATAGTTACATTAAAAATTAATGTATTATACACGTAAACTTTTCTCTAGAAATTCTCTAAATGATGGTGAAAACCGCACCACCGAATACACAAGATACACGCGGCCGGGCGACTTTGTTTTATACTATATATATATATAATTTTTAATTGAAAGTGACGCTAAAATTTTTAACTAAAAATGACGTCTTTGGAACACTGCCCACCTAGCGGTGGAAACTTTTACTATGCCTAACTCTCCCATAGGAAAACTCGTTTTGTTCCGAACCTGAGAAGATGTAACCTAAACGCAACCTCATCTGCTAGGTATCGAACTACAGTAACTACAAAAAGAATTTTCTCTACCAAAATTCTCACAGTAAATTGGTATCACTTGCTGTTTAGGATTATTTAATTCAACCAATACAATTGACAATTACCTCGAAGAAATTAATGCAATTAATTTTATTAAAGATCAATTCCATTAGACTGTCTCTCAAAACATATCTCATTATTTTATAAATTATATGTCCATGTTTGACAGTTCCAATATTTACAATGAAATCCGTATCACATATTCATTCAGTCCCACCGCAGCTTAGGCCAGGTGCCGCCAGTCCGCAATGTTCTATTGAAACTTTCGAGTCCCCTCGTGCGCAGTAGGCTTCACTCTTCGGGTGTTACAGTAGTTCGATGCCGAGCACGCTTTATAGCGTCAGATTCTATGAAGTAATATCCGGTAAGCAACCACACCCACGGGTGTGTAGAAAGGGGTGAGAAACACCCCCTCCCCCCTCGTCGATCCTTCCAACTTCCTCAAACTCAATTTAAAATGTTTCATGTTCCTTACAGAAACGATATCACGTCATCTCTCGTTAAGAAAACGCATTTCACATCTGCGATCCGGAGAGAAATATCGGTTGCGAATTTGATACTTAAGCTGGGTGGAGTTCCACTCTTAAAAAAAGTGTCGTCAAAAAAAAAAACAATGTTGGAGGCCACAAAATAGACTTCACAAATGATTTTTTAACACCAACAATTTATTTTTTATTTGTAATTTCAATATTTAGAGGTACCACAAAAAGACTTTCGTGCTCACCAATACATTCATTCTGTTTGTAGGCAATAATTTGATCGTTCGGTACATCACAAGAATTACTACACTCTAAGAAACTATTTGTAAATTTATCATTTGAGTTTATACGTACATACAGTGACAAAGCGCGAATGGTAAAATATTTTTCCATACATTCTCAGTAACGTTGCTACAGTTGCTCGGGAAAGAGTCAACTGCGTAGTGTAGTTCCCAACTTTATATAGTAGCGATACTAAACATTCCCATATTGTCAACATGATAACGTAGTACTGTTACCAGACTCTGCATAGGTTAAAATCTTCCATTACAATTTAGGAAGTTTACCAGAAATTTTTTATAGTATATTATATTAGCAATACTGGATAGTGTGGGTTGGCTGACATAAGTGTTTTACGAGTTGCAGGTAGCTAGGTATACTTGACGTCCTCGTTGACAGTAGGGTCGGGAAAGGTATCACCCAAGGATCCAGCGAACTCTTTGGGTGATTTCAGATAACTTGACGTCCTCGTTGACAGTAGGGTCGGGAAAGGTATCACCCAAGGATCCAGCGAACTCTTTGGGTGATTTCAGATAACTTGACGTCCTCGTTGACAGTAGGGTCGGGAAAGGTATCACCCAAGGATCCAGCGAACTCTTTGGGTGATTTCAGATAACTTGACGTCCTCGTTGACAGTAGGGTCGTGAAAGGTATCACCCAAGGATCCAGCCAACTCTTTGGGTGATTTCAGATAACCTGCGGGAACAAAAACCAGGATGCCCGGACCAAGAATCGAACAAGGTTTTTCTCGATTGAGAGTTCTGTGTGTAAACGCACTGCGCCACCCCGTTCGATGTTGCATGGTTAGACTAAAGCATGCAGATAACATACATGCAAATAATGGTACACGCGCCAAAGCCTCAACGCTTCACCTCAAAGGAAGTTCATTTCCTGGAATAATTTATGTGTACTACTAATTACTTGGAATAAAGTTACCATGTAATTAATCCCCAATTCCTTGCTAATATCACTTGTGAATTCGTTCGTAACCTGACGCAAGGAGATGAACACGGACATATATGGCGTCCTGGCCATACCATAAGTTGGTTTGTTCCAATACTTCAGCGCCCATACGCAGAATAAAACGGATGTATTGTAGTCGCAGCAAAAACTTTTACTGTAGACGACACAAATCCCTTTTCAATAAACAAGTATGTTATTGTTAAATGGCCTTTATTGTTTGTCAATCCACGTGTTACTGTGCATTACAATCGTTTTTTTTTTTTTTTTACCACCAACAAATTTTCTCCTTAGAGAGCATCAGCCAAATTGTTAATGTCTCTGAGAATGCAGTCTTCGTGTGCCAGCTTGTTATACTTACTGCACTGTACCCATTATTCACTGAATTTAGATTTGCTGTGTGCTCTTAAGCAGTGACTATAAAGCTAGTCCTCTTCTTTACTCTCAGGCTCACCTTTTTGCTAGCGTTGGTTATTTGTTTTGTTAGAAGGAACACTTCTTGTCAGTTTATTGTTTTTAAAATTATAATTTTTTTTCTCTTTTTGATGTTTAAATACTTCTCTTTTTCTCATATTAATTTCTAAATAATCACCATTGTTTGGGTTTTTAATTTCCTGGTCCTCTATCAAAGAGGCAAAGCTCCTTTTACTGGCGTATTTGTCAAAACTGCAAGTTTTTTTTTGTCACGTTATTTCCTTGGTCCTCTTTCGTGAATGGCCTAACCAAGATTGAGAAAGGACACAAGATCTAACAAAGGTGTAAGCAGAAAGAGAGGGTCTATAAAGGTTGGCAGCATGGTCAGGTCAGGTATCTCAGTGACGTAAAATTGCATGAAATCAGCGTCTGTAAAAATGCAAAATTATAGTAACTCTAAGCCTGGAAATAATGTTAAAATTTTTATGGAGAAAGGAAGGCTGGAAGTTAAAATGCCCGCAGTGTTCGTGTATGGTAATGAGATGCTTGTTAGTAGTCCTCCTTGAAGCACAAGTTCTGCTAACATGATTTTTCAAAAGGCCATACGTTTTTCTGTTTTTTTTTGTGGAAACGGTAAATATTGTAACGGAACATTCAAAATACCTTTACGTCAGTTACGGCGAATTAAGTTACTGAATCAGCAACACACTGGAAAAAAAAAAACTGTTGGTGTTTGCGGAAACTGTATAACTGTAACGAAATGCTCTAAATACCGTTATACCTGGTCCATTGAAAAAAGTTTCCAGATAAGTAACACAGTGGAAATAACAAATAATTTTAGGTTTTTGGGGAAACGGTATAGAATGTATCGAAAAGTTGAAAATAAATTTCCATTAGTTCTGCGTAATAACGTTACTGAATAAGTAATGTTATTGAAGTAAAAGTAATATTTCCATTTTAGCAGTAAAGTTATGAAATGTACCGCGTATTAAAGAGTATTTGTCAGTATGTTAGTACGAAAAATAACGTTATTGACTTAGTGTTGATAACCGATATAAAGTAGATAACGAAAAAAAAAAAAGGCGTTAATACCACGCATTTTGTTAAGTTATCCATCCCTAAATTTCTGGCTGAGAAGTGCGGGAACTATAAGGGTTACACTGGCACGCGCTACAAGAGTGCCATCGCCCCTACGCGCAAGGCTCTGAACAGGCGTGCAGTGTTCTCGTAGTGCTGCGGGTACCTAAGGGACTTTCAGTGGTGACCCTATCATTTTATTGATGAAAAGGCTGTAGCACAAAGTTAAATACAGACTCCTGTCGTAGTTTAGCTCGTGTCCGGCTAAATGCTGTTCACGATAACGTGAGCACTTTCGAAATCAACCTTAGAGAAAAGTCACTGCTGAGTGACATGCGCCCAGTAAAGTTGGTAACGATGGATGGGAAAGTAGTTCCGTATCTTAACGTCGAATAAAAAGTGTTAGGTGACCATTTCTGATCACTTAAATGATCTCTTTCGCTTTCTGTTTATTTTTATGCATCGAAGTGTAAAAGTGTGAAAGTAAGCAGATTTGTAAAATATTTGCTTTCCGTACAATTTCACAGTTTCATTTGACAGACGCATGAATAAAGTGATGTGGCCATTGCCAATGCTAATATTGCATAAGGCGGAGGAATATACAACGTGGCATACAAATAAATCTTAAGCAGGGCTTACAAAAGTGCTAATTTTACTGTGAATAGCCTATATAGGCTGTTCATGGTAAAGTGAGCACGTTTAAAGGCCCTTGCAAATTTTTCCTTTCATCCAATTTCCATCTTCTTGCTGCTTTTTAATATAAACATTGCATGCCACCAATAAACACAATGCATTCATTTCACCACCATCAAAATTTCATGCTTGAGACTACAATAAGATATATTTATTAGCGGTGAATGCCTGTTGGCAGGGCCTTAAATAGTGCTCACTTTATCGTGAACAGCCTATAGTATGTTTTAAGATATGGCAGTCAGAAAAAACCGTCTTTAACAATATTTTTTTGGGGGGGGGGGGGGCCTTCAAAAGAATATTTACAGCATGTGTAGTAACTTGAAAGTACGATTCCCTTCTCGTCTGCGGTATGATGTTTTTTCGTAGGTACACTTAATTGAGGCACGTTCAATAGTGTCGACAAAAAAAAAAAAAACAGGATTTCAAGCACTCTGCGACGCACCGGGCAAGCGGAAGCCTTAAGGCGCCCATCTTCCTGGCGCTCGAAGTGCGTTGCAGAGTGTTCGAAATACACGTTTTTCTACGAAACTATTAAACGTGCGTCCAGTGTACTGACCTACGAAAAGAACACACGTTTCAGACGGGGCTGATAAGTGTTTTCAAGACCTCACGTTAATTAGAAACACAATTTCAGAGCACGCCGAAATGGCTAAAAGATTTTTTTTTTTTTTTTTTTTTATGTGCTGTATCTCAACATGTACGTTTCAGATCCATACCAAACGAGTCAAGGGGCATGCATTGAACCTTCCTACACTCTTTCCACCAATAAAATAATAGGGTCACCGCTGAAAGTCCCATAGGTACACGCAGCACGACGAGAACACTGCACGCCGGTTCCCATTCTTGTGCTTAGCGGCGATGGGGAACTTGATGCGCATGGCAGTGTCGTCTTTAACGTTCCCTCGCCACTCGGCTTCAAACGCGGAAAAATGCTCTAGGTAGATGGGCGTCTTAATGAGCTACATTAATCAAAATGGCGCCGACGTGGGGTGGGTTTTGATGGTCGCAAGTATGGGAAGTTGGCCATGTTCTCTGAATTCGGCCGCCACGCTCGCGGAACGCACACGAAGCTGACGCATGACGTCGAGAGGTAGCGTCGAGGCACACGGTGTTCCAGGGACGGTGGTTGGGGGGTCCAGAGGGGAATCCCACCTGGTGACCCAGACCTACTGCATCTCGCCGGAGGCTGGGTGGGAGGCAGCAGTAATCACTGGCTCGGCCCGAGCATTCCCACGAACATGAATCAGCCTTAAGCCTGTTACACACAGTTCACATTCTTGTACAAGAAGGTGTACACCTTTCTAGAGGCTGTTCACGGTAAAGTGAGCACTTTTGAAGCCCTAGTTACTTTTTACTTTCGACCATTTTTCATCCTTTAACCACCCTTTTAAAACAAATATTGCCATTTAAGTAATACACACAGTGCGTATATTCCACCGCACTCGGAAGTTAACGTCTAAGGCTACAATAAAATATATTTATTGGCTATTGTTCCAAGCGAGAGGGTTTCCAAATGTGCTCACTTTACCGTGAATAGCCTATAGTTAAAGTCAACTTGCATCGTATGGCTGGCTGACATGTTTGCAAGTGGCTTGCATGCAAGGGCTTGCGTGCTAGCTAGAATCATTTAGAGACTTTGTTCTCATTCTTCTGTGCAAGTAGTTTGCTTACATTTGCGTTTTATACTTTTATATAGTTCCCATACATTTATTTATGTTGATATTGTTAATTTGAGAGTAGAAAACGGAATTTAATTCTGTATTGGTGGTTTGTTATGTTTGTAAAATCTTCGTGTTGTGGTGAAAATGAGTGGCTGGCATGCTGCGGCATTCAAGTACTACTACTGCGCGTATGCTATGTACGTGGGACTTGAATACAAGATGGCCATCACCTCCTTATTCATCTTTTGGTGATCACCTTCACAAAATATGTCCGTCTGTATCAGACTTTACAATCACGCGGTCACTCGCGGCCACTAGTCGCTGTAACACTCCGCCAAGGTCGCAGACAAATACCATGACTAAAGATGATGTAAAGGCTGTTCACGAGAAATTTAGAACTTTTTAAATCAACCTTCGAAAAAAGTCGCTGGCCATGCCTGCATATACACTATCGACCGAGAAGTAATTGGGCACCTGTCCACAATGTTAGCTCGGTGGTTGTCACCCCGTTAGAATCTCGTAGGGCCACCTCTTGCGGCTATGACAGAAGTCACCCATTCTGGCATGCTCTCTATGAGTGTTTGCAGGACATCCACGGGGATTCGTCGCCATTCCTCTTGCAACCATTCCATGAGTTGAGCAATGGATTTTGGCCGCGCCTGACGAGCCCTCACCCGGCGATCCAATTCGTCCAAAATATGTTCTATAGGGTTGAGGTCGGGACTCTCGGCGGGCCAGTCCAATGGGCGAACATTGTCGGTGTATTACTGTATAGTAGTCCTTGAAACATGACTCCTGGCATTGTCATCCTGGAAGTAACACGGGTTCATTCCGTAAAACGCCACAATGTTGGGAGCATTTCACTATCTAGAATGTTACAATAGGCCTCTGTGTTCATGCTACCACGGAAAAACACCAGCGGTCCTAAGAAGGCCGTGAAACAGCCCTACACCATCATTCCACCACCACCGAATTCCCTAGTTGGCACTATAAACTTAGGCAGAAGCCGTTCCCCGGGTAGATGCCACACCTATACACGTCCATCGGACCGGAATAATGTAAACCTCGACTCAACACTCCATAAAACCGATTTTCACTGCTCCAGTGTCCAGTTGCGATGGTCCAAACACCACCTAAGTCGCCGAGCTTTATTGGTTGTCGTGATATGGGGCTTATGTGCAGCTGCTCTTCTGAAATATCCAAGTCGGTGGTCCTCTGTACGCAATGTTCCAATGGAAACCGACACTCCTCTTGCTGCATGAAACTCCTGTCGGATGGTAGCCATGGGTTGTACCCTATTTTTGACAATTTCACGTTTCAGCGTTCTGCAATTTCTGGCGGTCAAGATTAGAGGTCACCCAGAACGTGCAGCATTGGCAAAATGCCCATCGACCTTCCAGTTACGCAGGACGAATGCGGCCGTTGATGTGGGTCTGTTTACCTTCCGTGCAATCGCCCGGCTAGACAGCCCACTGAGATGGCAGCCCACAATCACGCCCTTATCGAAGTCCGATAGCTCTGCACCTCGTGCCATCTCCTTGTCAACTGGCTCTACACCGGCCTGCAGCTTATGGCGGCCACACAAGTCAACTGACGTACTGAATTACCTATCTTCACGGGAGTTCAATTACTTTTTGGTCGTTAGTGTATTATAACGGCGCACAGAGTGGCATGCACCCGGTAGAGTTGGTAACGACAGAGGGTAAGTAGTTCCACGCTTTAACGTTGAATTAAAAGCATCAAGTAAGACATTTGTGGAAACTAAATGATTTCTCTTGCTTATGCATCAGTGTGTATAAATTAAAAGATTTGTAAAATATTTATTTTTCTAATAACTATACAGTTTCATTTGGCGTTGGCCAAGTCATTAATAAAGGAATGAGGCTCATGTCAATGCTAATTTTACATAGGGCGGAATAATACACAATGCTCATACAAGTAGATCTTAAGCAGGACTTTAGTGCTCAGTTCACCGTGAACAGCCTCTAGACAGATTCTTTGTCTTCCGCGCATAACCCCCACATTAATTCACCCATTGCTGGTACAACTGTCAAAGTTACATGGTCCACAACGGTGAGAGTGTTTGTTTACTTTTGAATTTCCACAGATTCGCACTTTTGCACGAGTTAAATACTTTAAAATGACTTGAATATAGTAAAGCTGCATTCAAACATTGCCAATAGAAGCGAGAATCTCGACAACAATTACAACTTTTAAGAGCAGCGTTACCAAGTTCATCAAGAGTATGCGGTAATGATTCCACACGCACATGCATACATCATTATTCTGCTTCAACTACCCTTTCAAGGGCGGTTTTCACCCCTTCGGAACAGACTTAGACGATATGTTGTGTATATATTCAGTTCCATTCTGCATATCCTTCGACATACTTCCGCAAGATGCGAGGATTCAACATTACCACGGGTTTACTTACTGGTATCCTGAAAACATTATTATATAGACTGTTCACAGTAATCTGAGCAATTTTGAAAGCCCTGCTTAAGATATAGTTGTATACATATGGAATATTCTTCCACCATACGTATACAATTAACATCGTCGGGGACCTTATCACTTAATTTATTCGTCGTTCAAGTGAAATTACGAAATTATTATAAAAGCAAATATTTCTACAAATTTTCTTTTTCTCACACATATACGCATTAAATACAGAGAGTAAAAGAAGTAATATAAGAGTTTAAAAACTTCTACCGAATAAATGTAATACGACGTAAAGACACAGAACTAAATTCCCTCGGTTGTTACTAACTTTACTGGGTGAATGTCACTCTGTGCGCACATAATAGTACATGTAGGTAGGAGCAGTGACTTTTTCTAAGGTTGATTTAAAAAAACTGCCTCCTTTTTCGTGTACAGCATTTAGCTTCTTGAACACCATTAAGACTGTCACCTGCCTGGCGCATGACAGATGTAGTGGCATTTTTCAAAGGTTGATTTCAAAAAACTTCTCACTTTATCGTGTACAGCCTTTAGCTTCTTGAACACCATTAAGACTGTCACCTGCCTGGCGCATGACAGATGTAGTGGCATTTTTCAAAGGTTGATTTCAAAAAACTTCTCACTTTATCGTGTACAGCCTTTATCTTCTTGAACACCATCAAGACTGTCACCTGCCTGGCGCATGACAGATGTAGTGGCATTTTTCAAAGGTTGATTTCAAAAAACTTCTCACTTTATCGTGTACAGCCTTTAGCTTCTTGAACACCATTAAGACTGTCACCTGCCTGGCGCATGACAGATGTAGTGGCATTTTTCAAAGGTTGATTTCAAAAAACTTCTCACTTTATCGTGTACAGCCTTTAGCTTCTTGAAGACCATCAAGACTGTCACCTGCCTGGCGCATGACAGATGTAGTGGCATTTTTCAAAGGTTGATTTCAAAAAACTTCTCACTTTATCGTGTACAGCCTTTAGCTTCTTGAACACCGTCAAGACTGTCACCTGCCTGGCGCATGACAGATGTAGTGGCATTTTTCAAAGGTTGATTTCAAAAAACTTCTCACTTTATCGTGTACAGCCTTTAGCTTCTTGAACACCATCAAGACTGTCACCTGCCTGGCGCATGACAGATGTAGTGGCATTTTTCAAAGGTTGATTTCAAAAAACTTCTCACTTTATCGTGTACAGCCTTTAGCTTCTTGAACACCGTCAAGACTGTCACCTGCCTGGCGCATGACAGATGTAGTGGCATTTTTCGAAGGTTGATTTTAAAACAGCTCGAGTAACTGTGAACATCCTATATTTCTATTACCCCAATTGACGTGATGTATGAAAATCAAAAGTAAACCAATTAAGCAGTTGGTGAAAAGGCTGTGTCCAGGTTCAATACAAGCTCCTGTTATTGTTTCGCTTCTGTGGGGTAGTCTTTTTTGAAGATACAGAAGTCTCAAACAGCCTATTTTAAACTCTAAAATAAAATCTGTAACACGCGTGATAAATTGAAAGTACCATTCCATCCTTATCTGGGAATTTTTTTTCTTTTCGTAGGTTATGCGCCAGGCGGGAGACAGTCTTAATGGTGTTCAAGAAGCTAAAGGCTGCTCACGATAAAGTGAGCACTTTTGAAATCAACCTTAGAAAATGTTACTGCTCCTACCAACATATACAGTATTTTAATGGCCGCACCGAGTGACATTCGCCCAGTAAAGTTGGTAACGATGGATGGAAAGTAGTTACATATCTTAACGTCGAATAAAAAGTGTTAGGTAACCATTTGTGATAACTTAAGGTATTTATTTCGTTTTCTGTTTTTTTTTTTATGCATCGAAGTGTGAAAATAAATAGGTTTGAAAAAGATTTACCTTCGTAATAATTTCACAGCTTTACTTGACCAACAATCCAATTTAAAAAATTAAAATATCCTATAATTAAAAAAAAATCGTCTGTTTTATCATCAGAATGTCATGAAGATTATTTTCTTGGAACTATTTAATATGGCTCACCCGTATTTCAATTTTAACTTTCAAGACAAAATTTAAAGTCTAATTAGTCAGAAGTTCACCGTGGGTGAACTATGGAACGGATTTCAAAATGATAATCCTGTGATTTTAATAAGCTCTTTAGCTGAAACCAATCTTCGTGTTAAGATAAATTTTTTGTGAAATTTGAACAAATAAATATATTACGTTAAAATCTTCATATTTACGTTTTAAAAAAGTTTAACATGCGTTTTTCAAATGATTCAGCATTTTCGTTGTTGTTCTCATGTCACAAAACCACAAAATATCTTCGACGTCTAGGAAAAAAAGTCGGATCTTGATTGAATTTAAGCACACGCATACATGATTGACTGGGATTCGAACCCGAAACGTAAACAGAAGACGCTCGGTAACCTCTAGGAGCGGTCGTCACACACCAGCTGCGGCACCGGTGTAAACAATGGACGAGGAGCGAAATGAGTTCCCCGTAAAACATCGCCAATTACCGGGATGTTTTCGGAATGAGCACGACCTGCCATACCTGCGGCGAAGTAGACTCCCATCGCGAGACACTCACCTGTGGTGTCGGGAAACCCACCCATTGTACGGGGGCTCGCCGGCGAAGACGAGTGGAGAAGGTCACGGCCGTGATGCAAGGCAGAAACACATTCGATTCCCATTCGAGTGAGTGAGTGAGTGAAGTGACGAGGGCCATTGGTGCATGACATTTATATAATTTGTATCGTAACTTGTTTCGCAGCGGATTTTTTTTTTTCAAAATTCCTGGCATCTCAAGACGTAAATAACCACTTTGAACAACTTCTTACGTTGTTAGATATTCACTGCCGTCATTATTCTCGGAGCACAAATAGAAGAAAAAAATTTTTTTTTTGTTTCTTATCTTTAATCAGTGCTCTGAGAATAATAACTACAGTGAATACCTAACTACATAAGAAAGTACTAAAATTAGTTATCTACGTCTTGGGATGACAGAAATTCTGAAAAATCCGCTGTGAAACAAGTTATTGGAATACATGTATGTAAATATACTGCTTTCACGCACCAATTGCCTTAACAGCGAGGACTTGAAAGCCAGTGGGGTTGGGGCGAGTATGGAGCAGCGCTGGAATGCTAGGGCGGGGGAAAACGGGAGATCCCTGGGCAAACCCGCCGACTTGCGGCATTGTCCGGGACGATTCCCACATGCGAAAATCCAGAAAATGCAGAATACTCCAAAATAACTCAAAAACCGTTTCTTAAAACACAAAACTACTCGAGGGCCCTGCATTGGACCTTCCTACAGACTTTCCATCAAAAAAATAATCGGGTCGCCGCTGAAAGTCCCATACGCATGTCAGTTCAGAACCTTGCACTTAGCGGCGATGGCGCACTTGATGCCCGCGGTAGTGTCTTCCTTATCGGCCTCAAACGCGGAAAAAATTGCTAGGCAGGCGGCAGCCTTAACATAACGACAACGCGAAGTTAAGGGGAATGGTGCACGAAACCATATATTTATACAATTTTTGTCACAACTAGTTTTACAGAGGAATTTTCGAGATTTTTGGCTCGACAAGACGCAAATAACAATTTTGAACATATTTTTCATTGTTAGATGAATATTTTCTTCCATCAGTGCTCCGAGAATAATGAAGGCACTGAATATCTAAAAACGTAAAAAGGTGTTGGAAAGTATTATTTGCATCTTGTCTAACCAAAAATTTCGATAAACCCTTCGGAGAAAGACTTATATCGAAAATCAGGTCAATATACTGCTTCCATGCACCATTCCCCTTAAAGCAACGAGCTCCACGGCAACTTCAGCTCCGAACGACGTAAAAAGCTACTTAAGAAGTGACGTCACGGAACCACGTCAGTCACCCTCCAACGGGAAGGAGAGCTCCCCAAATAAGGCGTCTCCGGTCCGAACGAGTCTGAAAGACGCTTCCATGCAGGATCTCAAGTCGTACTCGCGTGTGTTATGTAGCTGTTGTCGCCAACTATGGTCACCATTCTACTCCATAGTATGTTGTACACAGATAAGCGTGATAAATTGTAAAGGCGACTAAAAGCTGTTCACTGTAAATCAACCTTTGTTATACGCAGACAATAGTAGGGGCGTGCCGGCCCAAGAAACAAAGCGATGCCGCCTTTTTGATTGGACTAATTAATTTTATATCAACGGGTTAAATTGAATGAAATGGTTCAATTTCTTGAAAGGGTTAAATGTATCGAAAGGGTTAAATGTGCTGAAAAGGTTATTTTTTGTGTTTGGTGCAAGAGTGTACCACGTGTCATATTTATTAGTTTCTTTCTTTTTGTGGGTTGGGGAGCAGCTCTGGTAGATGTCAGCACGACTGGCAGTTGATTGAGGTGTGGTGTGTTGGGGACGGGGTATGTGTGTGTGTGTCTATATATATATATATATATATATATATATATATATATATATATATATATATATATATATATATATATATATATATTGTGGGGTGCGTTTTGTGCAAGAGTGGCATAAGTGTTTTTTTTTTTTTGTTAGTGATATTGCTCATAGACGATGTTCGTAGATAGGCGACTTTGAAAGATAGTATTATTCGGAATACAATTAAACGTTAGAGAATTTGAGAGTGTTCTACGTATGAATAAATAACACGAGAGAGAAGTATAACTACCTGGTTTCATAAAGAAACAAGGGCAATTACACGAGTGTCCAGTATGAAATTATTCTGTAATGAAAATCAATTAAACGTAAAGAGATGAATTAGTGCACCCCGAGCTGTATGCTAGGAATATAATTTACACGAGAGAGGAGTATAATGAACGAACACAACTACGTGAATATCACAATTACATGAGTCTCCGGGTGTCTAGAAATGAATTAACGACTTCTATCTACAACGAATAAAAAATGTCCCTATAAATTACAGCTAACGAACACAATAACAAGATATGTGACACTACTTGACGCCTCTCGCACATAATTTACACATACGTCTGCCTGTGAGACTGGTGAGGAGAAACTTTAGAAACGTAATCCACACGTAAATAGATATTGATTGATTAACGCGCGTAATGAAATCGCACCTCTCCCAAAACACGACTTTCCGGCGCGGAAGCTGGTGAAAAAATGAAGCTATCTTACGTCGAGAGCCTGACTAAATCTTGTTTTCGATGCACCTACTAATATATCAATTAGAATAGTTGAATTAACAACGAATTAAAAAAAAACACTTAATGAAATCGCATCTCTCCCAAAACACATCCGTCCGCCTCAGAGGTCAGTCAGTGAATGAGTGGATCTCTCTCATCATTGCCGAAGCTCAGAGCGGGGGGTGTGCTCGGGCCCTTGTGAGGGCCCTTATACCACCCATACGGTTGCAGCAGTTGTATCTCTCCGCGGGCTGAGGAAGTTTCCCTCGCCAGACCGCAAAGAACACATAGCCCAGAGGTCAGGACGCCCTGCACGTCCCGGCGCAACTCAGACAGCCCGCCAGTCAGACCAGCAAAGCCGCGGTAATGAGTGGATCGTATGATGTCGGCCAACTTATATACATGGAGCTTGCGGGCGAGTTGAAATTACAGTAAAAAAAAAACTGAATACGATTTACACACTACTCATACGCTTCCTGAATTATATCTAGAAAAAATGTATCACTACCAAGCACTGCGTGCAATTTAATTAGCGAAACACACAGACAGTAATTTAGCACTTCCAGTTAACACTGAAAAACAAAAATTTCCAAACTCGCATATTGAATTTTAAACAGACACAATAGAAATATACATAATGAAATCTTACAAGGAGCTCTCCCAAAACACATCCGTTCACCTATAAGCTGATATATATTTATATAATATATAACACTATTCGTCCTACAAGTATGTGAGTGTATAAAAGTGAATTATTTAAAAATAACGGACGTACTACAAATTTTTTTCTGTCATGTCTGGTAAATTCACGGCACTTGGTAACAAAAACTTGATTTGAAAATACTACGAAGTTTTATCTACTGAACACAGAAAAGGGATTTACACGATAAATGCACTATCACACGATAAATTAAAGACGTATAAAAATATTTCACACTACAGTTTACGAAGACTGTGAGCAAGATCTGAACCCCGAGACATTAATATCGCTTAACGAGAACAGCAGCTATCACACTCCGGAGGCCGGTGAAGTCGAGAGTTCCAGTGTCCCGTCTATGCAGAGCGAGGGTTGGCGAAGAACTAAGATGGCGGAAATCCATGAGAAGCCTCCGCATCGCTCCTGCACAGGGTCAACCACCCACTCCCCTTACACCGGCCACGAACTGCCCCTGTCCATGGAGGGCGTTGCAAAGCCTTCGCTATCGATTCAACACTGCAAGAACCTGTTTAGTGGCAAACAACCCCTCCACCTACACCGCCCAAGAACTGCCCCTTCCAACACTGTGCTTCGCAAAACCTGCTGCATCATCGCTGTCGATTCAAGGTCACACACCTCATCCCCTTACAAGACTCAAGAACACGCTTTTCGGATATCTCGGAAACTGGCCGGTCCACGCAAGCCCAGCCCTTCACCCCCAGAGCGCTGCCCGGCTATGAACTCAGGCTTGCTTCAAGGTCAAATTAACACTTTCTATAGGGAGGAAGCAGCGGA